>OZ020265.1:260000-627649 GCA_963971285.1 Astropecten irregularis
GTTACTTATTCCAAATCAAGGTAACCACTGCAGCAATGTGATGCGGAGAAGCTAGTCCCTCACACTGAAACAAGACCTCTTCGTATTCAAATAGGACTGAAAGTGAACCCTCTCACACTGAAAGGAAGCTCATCTATTAGAATTAGAATTAGAATTAGAGATTTTATTGTCTGCATAATAAAACAATACAGAAATTTTGTTTCCATTGGCACATTTAAAATATATATATATATAAATACGTTCAAATATGAAAAACATTCCACAAAAATTAAAAAATTAAAATTACAAAAATTACACACTTCAAAAGACGAAATATTCAAAGTATTAAAATCCACAAGAGCGAGCAACAAACACACAAATAATTACCCTATTTACGAACAACAAGAGTGTTGAATAAATGAATGGAGTTGGGAACAAAGGATTGCCTATAAGGAGTAAGGTTTGTACGAGGAACACAACGTCTAAAACCAGATCTATTAAAAACAAAACAGTCAAACAGAGGATGAGTTGGGTCAGACAGAATAAAATGTACTCTAGATATTGCACGTTCCAGGGAAATTTGGTCATATGTTGGCAGGGTGAGACCTACAGAGCGCTGGGCCATTTTACGAATGCGCTCAAACCTGTCCCTATTTTTTTGCGAAAGTGAACCATACACACTGACTATGTTAAAAGTAACAATGCTCTGTATTATAGTTTGATAAAATAAACGTAAAATTGTCCTATCTCACCTAATCTCAATAATCTCTGGCACTTCTCCTAACTCACCATTGTCCAGGCATCCAAAGGCGCCCACCCTCAAGGCAACGACGCCTCTCCAATTAGTTGGTATTATCCTCACGAACCTGGCTCTGATGGGAGGATCAAGAGGCACCGTTTTGACGCAATGAGCTTCTCCATTACCTCGATAGTCCTGAAATGTAAAACACGTCGGTGGGTTAGGAGGTGTACTGGTGGTTTCTCCATGCAAAGCTACACAAATTTAGGTTAACAAAGGCAACAATGGGAGACTTTGGAAAATCGGTCTTCAAGTCAACAGCGCACGCCCACGCACGCATGCTCACAATTGCGCGCGCATGCTCAGAGATAGCAAAACGAGACTTCAGTCGACGTCTCAAAAGTCTCCTATTGGACAGTATGGCTATCAGTTATTGGCACATCTATGCAGACATCTGGCGCATTTGCCTCATACAGACGTGACAGAACAGAGATAGAAAGGGCACATCAGGATTGTTAAATATGAACCCGAGAAGTGAGAAGTGTCATAAGGCTCCTTTTGAAAGCAGCACTTTGGTCTCTTTCTTGGTCTGAATCAAGGAAAGGCAGCACCCAAGTGTTAGAGTACTAACAGACATCAACTTTACTTTGATATGACTTGAAGGCCTGGTCTACTTCCAAACTCTAACCCTATCAGAGCCGAAAGGAACTGAGAGGAACCCCGATGAGCCCACAGGAGCCCACAGAAGTCGACATAAGCTCAGAGGAGCCCATGGGATCCCAGGGGTGTCTGGGACGCCCGGAGGAGCCTAGAGGAGCCCAGAAGAGCCCAAATGAGACCAGATGAGCCCAAATGAAGGTAGAGGAGCCTAGAGGAGCCTAGAGGAGCCCAGAGGAGCCAGAGGAGCTCAGAGGAGCCCAGATGAGCTCAGAGGAGGTAAGAGGAGCCTATAGGAACCCACGAGCCCAAAGGAGGCCAGAGGAGTCCATATGAGCCCATAATGAGCCCCGGTGGACTCCAGGGAGCCCAGAGGAGCCCAGACGAGACCAGATGAGCCCAAAGGAGGTCAGAGGAGCCTACAGGAACCCAGACGAGCCCAAAGGAGCCCAGAGGAGCCCATGGGATCCCAGGGGTGTCTGGGAAGCCCGGAGGAGCCTAGAGGAGCCCAGATGAGACCAGATGATACCAGATGAGCCCAAATGAAGGTAGAGAAGCCTAGAGGAGCCCAGAGGAGCCAGAGGAGCTCAGAGGAGCCCCGATGAGCTCAGAGGAGGTCAGAGGAGCCTATAGGAACCCAGACGAGCCCAAAGGAGGCCAGAGGAGTCCATATGAGCCCATAATGAGCCCCGGTGGACTCCGGGAAGCCCAGAGGAGCCCAGACGAGACCAGATGAGCCCAAAGGAGGTCAGAGGAGCCTATAGGAACCCAGACGAGCCCAAAGGAGCCAAGAGGAGCCCTGCCCAGGGGAGCCCAGAGAAGTTGAATATTTCCATAATGTACCTTAACAGGCCACCAGATCCGACCTTCCTCGCTATACGTCACATTGAAGGATATCACCCAGTAGGGCGCCCTCTCTCCGGCTCCCTGTACAGCCAAAGCCGTTACGATCATTCTTTCGCTAAAAGTCACCTGCAGCCACTCGGTCGAATTTCTCGTAACAGGGCGCCACCAAGAGTCTGAATTCAAGAATGCGTTGGCTGGGTTGTGGCTCTCGTCATACATGCTGGAAGCGGTCATGTTGAGATTCGTGGAGATTTGAAACGGGCAAGAGTCTGTCATATTAATGTATAGAAGGAATACGAACATATTAGCATATTCAATGTTCTTTCAAACACTACATACATAATAATGCATACACGTCCATACATAATGATATTAAAGGTATAGTACAGGATTGGTAACATACCCAAACAGAAATGTTCACAGATTTACGTATAACTTTCAGGGTATGAAGATGGTGCTGGTAGAAACACACCGTTACAATATTTCCGCCTGAAAATGGTGTATTCATCCAAAAATTAGTAAAACAAAGACCGAAAACAGTTTTGATCTATCTCGGGGTAAGATCAAAACCATTCTTAATGTTTTAAAAGAAAATTTAACTCGGGTTTTCGCTTTTTTTTCGTGACTCGGACGTCTGATATGTACATGTTGGATCAGACAAAGTGCGAGTGCTGTTCTGTGACCTTTACCAATTATGTATTATACCTTTAAGTGAGGACCACTGGAACTATGTATTATAAATTGTGTATGGATATAGAGAGTACAGTGGAATGCCACTATAACGAACACCGCTATACCGAACAATTTGCTATACCGAACATCATCCTTGCTTCCAAACTTATGTGTACAATACATACCAAATATGGTTCTTTAAATCACTATAACGAACGACCACTATAACTGACATTATCTGTCAAAATGTACTTACTAAGGAACGATTTTGCGAAGTAGGCGTCGCAGACTGAAAGAAAATTGATTGAAAGAAACAGTTAAGCACTAAATGAGGTACAAAAAAGGCGATTTAACCTAGCTGACTCAAATGTTATAAAAATTGTTACTCTAAGAGACAGACGTTGTAACTTGTAACCAAATTCAGCATTTTTGTAATCTTTCCAGATAAAACAAGATACATCTCTCAATTTTTTTTTTAAATCAAATTCAAGCTATTTGTAAATGATCATGTTGGCCGACGGCAAACAGCATAGTGTTTTGTGCACAAAGGTTTTACTTTGGTAAGCGAGACCTAGCACATTATTCCTCGCCAAACATAAGAATTTCACCTCACTTTGTGCTTTCGGGCATTAAAATTGGGGTTTGGACGCAATGTGAAGCTACAAAATAATATATAATAAATTGCCTGAATTTAATGTTCATAGCATTTTCCTGCGACTTTTGGAAAGTTTTTGAACAATCGCCGTACTTAAAGCGTGTACAAACGTTTTAAGGTGACTGATTGTATGCTGCCCTCTATCGACAGCCCGCTCCAAAAGTCTCTCATTGGATTTAGTACGAAACAGAGATTCTAACATTCCAAAAAAAGGTTAGAAAGTAAAATTTGTTTGATCAGATACCACTCGCTTTTTCCACCATGTGAACTCAATTTGTAGTGTGTGGTTCTGAAAAGAACCGGAGGTTTGACGACGTTTCAAACAGAATGCTATGTTCGTCTTCGGGAGAAGAACAGACGAACCATGCACACTGTTCGAAACGTCGAGATAAGCCTCTGGTTCCTCTCATTCACATACACTCCAAAAAAATCTTCACTGCAATCTTTTAATTTATGGTACTTTCACCATGCATAGCCCCAAGACGGGAGATTCGCAAAAGTGCGCCACCATGAGTTTGCAACGCGTTGGCCAATCACAACGCGCAGAATTAATTTTGTCAACAAACTTTGGAAAGATGAAAGTTTGTCGACAAATTGGCTAACGCATTGCAAACTCATGGTGGCGCACTATTGTGAAACGCCCGTATTCTTACATGTAATACACGGGTTTACACTTCCAAAAGTGCGCATGCGTGATAGTGCCTCGTTTCGAAGTCGCGATAAAAACCGCAGAAGTGTAAACACGTGTATTGTCTTCGACAATGGACGGGCTTACACTTCGAAAAGTGCGCATGCGTAGAAGTGCCTCGTTTTGAAGTTGCGATAAAATCCAAGATGGCCTCCGAAGTGTAAACCCGTGTATTAATTTGCCCAATACACGGGTTTACACTTCCAAAAGTGCGCATGCGTGATAGTGCCTCGTTTTGAAGTTGCGATCAAAATCTAAGATGGCCGCCATGGTATAAACCCGTGTATCAAGATTTCAAAAACTCCCTTTTATCGATAATGTTAATTACGATTTACTTGTATCGATTCTCGTGAAGAGATCTATTGATGTACCCCTCCATGGGTTATCCACAAGATCCAGCGAATGGATACTTTCGTTAGTCAGAATGCAACGTCGATCTGTATGTGGCCATAGCTCACGATACTCAAAGGATCGGCATACAAAGCTGGTCTCCTCTAGACACGAGAGGGCGCACTCTTCGGCTGTGGTGTCGAAGCCTATGACGTACTTCCGGTTGTGGCCTCTGATGTAGACGCGAACAGCTCGTATGAATTTAATTAAAGCATCAGTCTTACCTATGGGTGCCAAAATATCACAAGGATTACACCAATTCTAAAATATTGAGCCTGCTTTAAAATTTAAAGGCCTAACATTTAATGTAATATCATACTTTGGTATTTATCAAATAAAAAAGTACAGATTCAAGGGCAAAAATATCAAGACAGATACAGTAACAGTCATCTGTGAAACTTGCAGTCCCATACGGTGCACACTTTTTGAGAAAACAGTGAAAAACGGCCACAGTATTTCTTAAGTCTTTTCTCTTTTATGTTTGATCTTTTAAAAAGATCAAAAATGTTTTCGGTCGTTGTTTTACTAATTTCTGGATAAATACACCATTTCAGGCGGAAAAAATTTAACGGTATGTTTCTGCCACCACCATTTTCATACCCTGTAAGTTATACGTAAATCTGTTAAATTGCTGTTTTGGTCTCTTACTAAAGTATGATACTACCTTTAAATGTAACCGTCTATTTTTTCAAACAAATGATTTAGTTGTAATTTTAATGCTTACTTACACTGGGTAATATCAGAACAGAAGTTTCTTTGTGTGATATTAGTGTCAGGATCTCTGTAGAAACACCAGGGACTGGAACTATTATCAGGATTACGACAGAAGTTCACATCCAACCCTGGTAAAAGAATCAAACAGTTACCAAAATGTAATTTTCAAAACTCATCAAGTTACAATCCGAAAAAAGGTCGATATAAAAGAAATCAACATCGTATGGAGTTTCGCGGTATGGTCTTGGGCTGCCAATTTCATAGAGCTACTGAAGCACCAAAATTAGCTTAAGCACCAAAAACCGTGACAGAACAAAATCAGTATGCCAGCCAAAACTCCTTATGAATTTTATGCCCAGGAAACAATGGCTGAATACAAGTCAACATCACATGAAAATTTGGTTGGTAATCCTGTTTGATCAAGGAAGACTACATGCTTAAGCAATGTTTGTGCTTAAGCAGCGCTATGAAATTGACCCCTGGTGTGTCATACTTAAGATTTTATAGTCAATCTACAAATAGTGGGTTCGACTCCAGCCATGGGTTGGTGGTGCTTGCATCCTTGGGCAAGATGCTTTGTATGGTCACGTTATTGCTCCTCTTCACCCAGGTGTGAATGGGTAGCAGTGAGGGTAGAGATGGCTTTGTGCATGATTAGCCCTTGCGTGTCTTACAGCAGCTGGCCGCTGGGGCTGCTATGTATACTCCCCAAGGAGTTTCACTGACGCTTTGCGATCATCGCTAAAGCCTAAATCCATCGCTACACGGAGAATCAATCGTAAAGTAGCCATCTCATATCAAGTGTGATAGCGATGATCGCAAAAGACGACTTAATAGTGAACTCGACCCCTGGGGCCAAAACTAAGACTTTGCGATTATCGCAAAAGCCCAAATCCATCGCTAAACGGAAAATCCCTACGCAAAGTAGCGATCGATTTTCCGTTAAACAATGGATTTGGGCTTTAGCGATAATTGCAAATAAAGCGTCATGGCACCTGCGTTATAAGGCTGTGTCCCAATTCTTTGGCTGCGACCGCAAATAACACACAAGTCTATGGAAATGGCTACAGTCACTGGCTAGTGGCTGCCATAGGTACATGCGTAACTTGCAGCCGCAGCCAGAGAATTTGGACACGGCCATATTGCGCGCCATGACCATTTATTAATGAGTGCATTATTTTAGCGCCCACCAAATTTATGTAAGCCATAATCTTATTTCTATTGTACAGAAATAGCACTTGTATTACCTTCAGAAGAAATCGACTCTTGTTTGAGTAGTTCAATGGCTGATGAATCATTCCAAGGTAGACAGGCAAATCCCGAGGCAGTAAACATGGCAGCATCGCTGTATGTGGTACCAGTTCCATTCATACAACCTGCATGGACTGCAAGTATGAAGTATAGAAACAGCATGTTTACCAAACAAACAAACACCCCCAACAGCCCCACCTCTTGAGAGTGCACCCAAGTAAATAGTCCCAAAATTAAGCACTCCATTTATTATAAATGAGAGAGTTGTGAGAGCTATGAAAATGATGCATTGAAGAAATATGGCACTGGGCCTCCTGCCTGGACTCTGGGCTTCCATTTGTGACCATGTGTGATGCAATTGGGTGAGAAAGTGGGTCTATTTCAGCCGCTTTGCAGAGGGATGTATTTTTTTTTTATTACAATAAAACATCGCTTGACCATGGTTTAAAATGAAACTCGGATTTGTAAAAGAATTGCCCAGTACATACGAAACGAAAGTAAACTCAACGAAAAGTGTGTAATAAAGAATACAAAAATCTAAAACATTTTGTCGGACAAAATGGCTGCAATTTGTCGAACCTTAAATAACGCAATGTGATTAGTTAATTTGTCAAGGGCGTGGCCTACTGGATCCTGGACCAATGAAATCTGACTAATGTGTTGAAGAAGTGTGCATTCGTTTAGCTCCCCATGGTCGACACCAGTCAACCTCTTCCCATTATCTCGTTTCTTTTGTGCAGTAAAACACGATCATTCCCAGTAAGGGCTGACCCGTGTTAGCTAAACGAATGCACCCTTTATGGTAATGATATTAATTATACTCACTATTGCATGGCTCAACTCTACAGTGGTCCAATACGACGCCATTAGATGACTGGTAATAACAAGAGGGCGCCCTTGATGCGTTTTCAATAGATCGGCAATGGTTCTCCACAAACTCTTACATAATACAATAAGAACCATAAGTGTTCATTATTTTATCAGGAAATTGAGCAGAACTTGGCTCTGTATTTATAAATCAACCCTATTCCATTAATAACAACTGAAATGATTATCAAACATTATTTCGTTTGACCTAGGAATTAGAAATGATGGCCAAGAATTACTAAATAATTTGACCAAAAGCAATCAACTGACAGTCCTGAAAACCATATTTTCTTAGTAAAAAGAGCAAATTTTGTTTAACGGTTTTTACGTGCACTTTGTCACCTCAATCGGGGTGTCAACAATCGTCAACAATCCGCCCTTTTCTTCTCAAAACCGCACCCTTTTCAGTCTTCACAAAACCGCACCCTTTTCAGTCTTCTCAAAACCGCACCCTTTTTTAATCTTCTCAAAACCGCACCCCTTTTCAGTCTTCTCAAAACCGCACCCTTTTCAGTCTTCTCAAAACCGCACCCTTTTTAAATCTTCTCAAAACCGCACCCCTTTTCAGTCTTCTTAAAACCGCACCCCTTTTCAGTCTTCTTAAAACCATATCCCTTCTTCAGTCTTCTTAAAACCGCACCCTTTTCAGTCTTCTCAAAACTGCACCCTTTTTCAGTCTTCTTAAAACCGCACCCTTTTCAGTTTCTTAAAACCGCACCCTTTTCAGTCTTCTCAAAACCGCACCCTTTTCAGTCTTCTTAAAACCGCACCCTTTTCAGTCTTTTTAAAACCACATCCCTTCTTCAGTCTTCTCAAAACCGCACCCTATTTAAATCTTCTCAGAACCGCACCCCTTTTCACTCTTCTCAAAACCGCACACTTTTTTCAATCTTCCCGAAACAACACCCTTTTTTAGTCTTCTCAAAACCAATTTTGTTTTCAGCATGCACGTATCCACATGGCTCGAACGCAGGCTTTATATACATGTAGTGGGTATTAAGCATAAGCAATATGGAGTCAAATGTCTGACATTTGCATGTTCTGCCAGTTAAATTGCTACGACCTCGTTATTGAGACAGAAAAGGCTTTCAAGCAGAACTCTAAATCTCCCTCAGGTTTAAATTGCTCTTTGTCGGCGGTAACCAGAAACGTTCGCGGAGTAAATGGGATTTAAAGTCAACAAGAAAGAGGGTTTTGAAAGATTGGTTTTAAGAGAAAGGATGATTCGGGACGTTTTTACAATGTTGCTTCTTTTAGCTTTGTAGGTCGTAGATTTATACTGACATTGAAACTGGCGTTCAATTAAAATGTGATATTTCCCATGAGCTGTGTGCCTTTTAAAAACAAAAGCCACTTAGGCAAAACATGTAGGGAAAATGTCTGCAAATTTGCTGTCATTTTTGAAAGAGGAAAAGGGCATAATTATGCTTAAAGCTATCTTGTTTACGATGGCTTATGGGAACAAGATGGACAATAGCATTAAAAATTGATTTGAAAAAGCAATTCCATTTTACAATCCTCATAAAGACGGTGAAATGAGATCGCTAATACACAAATGTATGTCTTGTTTTTGACAAAACAAATAATGGGACAAAAAAACAGTACATGTAAAAGGGATAAGAAAAGCTAGTGTGAAGTTACGGCCTTTTTATTATTAACAGTAAACAAAATTAATTTGAAATTATTAATAATTAATGATAAATTATGCAAGGGAATGATGAGTATAATAAGCATGTATAATCCATTCCCTTTATGTGAAAATTAATTTATAATATCATTGGGTATGCAAAGCGTCTTGCCCAAGGACTCAAGGACCACTAGCCCCTGGCTGGATTCGAACCCACGATTTGTAGATTGGCAACAAGACTTTGAGTACGACAACCCGACTATTTGGCCAAGGAACACATGAATATTACTGGTGCATAGTAGTGTAGACACGTTCTCAGACCTGGGGGGCCGTTGATCGTGTAGTTGGTCATGCTTCCATATAGCTTACGTTTGTGCACAAAATATTTTTTTTATATATATAAAAAGTGAAAACCTGGGGGGGGGGGGGTTGCAACCCCCTAGCATGGGTGTCGATCCCGGGGGGATCAATATTTGAGGTTGGGGGATGGTGTGTATTATCATTTCCCCCCCCCCCCCCCCCATAATATGAGGTTAAATGTCATTTAAGTTTATTACTATAGAAATATTACTTGATCCTAATTGTTGTTTTTTTCGTGTCTTCGCAGTGAATTTATACGTTTAATATCGTGTTTAAATGCTCTAAAATGCGACTTTCGGCTCTGTTTTTATTAAAAATTCCCTGGTTTGGGAGGGGGTATCCCACTTCCCACAGCCTCCCCCGAATCATGAAAAGAAATCGACACCAGTGCCACCTAGCCCCCGGGATCTACGCCCATGCTGGTGCATGACTTTGTACTGCTATAACAAGCTAGCTCAATTTATTCACGTGCCCATAATGAATCTGGACGTCCTAGTGTAATGTTCAACTTGGTACTTGTTATCAACACAGAAATTGGAAATAAGCTTCCGAATCTCGGAGGAAATCAGGAATAAAATGATGAACTTGCAGCAGCGATGTAGTTTGGCCGTCATATGGGCTGCACAAATTCCGCATGGGAATTCTGCCCGAGAGTACAGGTAGTAATTGTATTTATTATTATTATTATTATCATTTATTCAGCCATCACAAACATGAACAACAATACAAAACAATACTTCCAGATGGGCTTGGAGCAACAAAAGCAAATTAATTACTGTGATCCTAAGACCTGCTGCCCCCTGCTGCAAATGAATGATAAACAACAGCGAGTTGTGTTTAAAGGTCATCTTTCATTATTTCCTTTTTTTATTAACGATTTTTTTTCACTTCTATTATGCCATATCGTTTACTTCGATCAACATTGAAATGTGCATATCAGGTGGTAGTTTAAAGGTAGTATCATACTTTGGTAAGAAACAAAAACAGAAATGTTCACAGATTTACGTATAACTTAAAGGGTATGAAGATGGTGATGGTAGAAACATACCGTTAAAATATTTCCTCCTGAAATGGTGTATTTATCCAGAAAATGTTTTTAAAAGATCAAAAATAAAAGAGAAAACTACTTTAGAAATACTGTTGCTGTTTTTCACTGTTTTCTCAAAAAATGAGCAACATATGGGACTGAAATTTTCACAGATGACTGTTACTGTATCTTCCTTGATATTTTGGCCCGTGAATCTGTATTTCTTTGATAAAAACCAAAGTATGATATTACCTTCAAGTTTATTGAGCTTAGTTTCCGCACTTATACAACATTTCGGTTCTTAAAGGTTTACTGTAATCAAAACGCATATGAAGATAAATAAATCTGTATTGTTATAAAACTCAACATGTCTATCATTGTTTGTGCAAAAAATATTGTATATAAGAAAAATGAAGTATTTTAGACCCATAATTTAGCACCCCACTTTTCGCGAAGAAAAACCTTGCTTACGTCACATGCAGAATGCCACGCAGTATACTGTTTGGAGAGCCTATACTAGTTCTGTAGGTGACGTCACTCGGTTTTGTTGTGTGGATCGGTTCCAAGGGCGACTGATTTTTTTAACTTTTGGGTCAAAAGTAAGCACTTACATAAATTGACATGGTCATTAATGATGTATTAAGCAATAATTTAAAGCACTTTCACCGCTTTCCAAATTTTGATTACTGTAAGCATTTAAAACAGTTGTATAGCCATTGGCAAACGTCTCTTACGTTCCTCCAGTACATATTTTCTTTACATTTACTTTAATATAGAATTATTATTTAGGTCGCCTCGAACCATGGTTATTATTTGGAACATCTATGCAATTTGTCTGCGCACTCCAAATACATGTAATTATGGAATTTTGCTGCATGGCCATTGTCTTTCATTAATTATCGTACCAGCAGTTTATCAAAGGCGGCTGAACTTGCATTTGTATCTATTTCAAAAAATGTTGGTTCTGTTTTATTTTTTTTTATAGCACACCATAAAAAGATACTGGCCATTATTTTACACACGATCAACAAATAAAAATTACTGACCGTTACTTTACGCACGTTCAAACGTTCAACAAATAAAAAAAAATTACCACACACCGATACAAATTTGTAAGGGTATAATTTAGCCATATAAGTATTTTTAGAGGTCATCTTTCAAATAGCGTTGAGACAAAATTTAGGAAAATCTTAATTTGGTAGAAAATATAATCGTCAATACGTCGTGTGGGTAGTCATTGTTCTTTGATAATTCATAATTTCTATCAAGGTTGTGTTTGTTTTTTAATATGAATTCAAGTTCGTATGTAACTGATATTGGGCTCGAGGCGGTGACAAGACATTTTTGCCAAGCTCTGCCAAAATGAGGTATATAACACAATTTCTCAGAATCAGGCACATAGGAACATTGTGAGCAGTTTATCGTTAAGCTCAGATTTACTGCAAGTAATCTTTAGACTTTTCATTTCCTTTGACACCTTCAATCCTCCATTAATAAGGCAGGAATCGTCCAAATAAAACCAAGGCTAGCAAACTAACCAATGGGAGACTTTGGAGAACCGGTCTTCAAGTCAACAGCGCACGCACGCGCAAAACAACGCGCGCATGCTCACAATTGCGCAGGCATGGTTTGCGCGTGCCCTGTTGACTCAAAACCGATTCCCAAAAGTCTCCCATTCACCAACAGACAAACAAACAAGCAAAACCAATTTCAAATGTGTGACTTATGACTCATTTTCTTAGAGCCAGTCACATTTTTAAAATGCTTAGCGTTCCACTTACCTACATCCGGGTAGTCTAGGGGGTTGAATTCCTGCTTACTGATGTTGGACCACGGTAAGCATGGCGAGCAGCCTCCTAGCCGTGGACATGCACTGGAGAAATTGCCGTGATACTCCAGAGTCACAGGATTGTAGCAATCCAGATAGGTAGCTGCATGTAGACAAAAACATCATTTTCAAGTTTTTCGAATTACGTTTTCTTTTTTGGGTTTTTCTCTTTTAACATTTTTCAATGGTTTAAAGGGCATGTACAACATTGGTAAAGGTGACAGAGCAGCTGCAGGCTGCTCATAATTTGATTTGTCAAGTAATAAAAACAAATCTATGAAAATGTCAGCTCAATTGATCATTGGAAACAGTAGAAAACGACGAAAATCACTTCAATTGTTATCGAAATTGTGTGGAAATAGCTACCTGTATTTGAAATCTAAGTTAACAAAGAAAAATTGAATGGAGCGGGATTCGAACCAGAATCCACCAAAATATAGCTCAGTTGGTAGAGAGCCAGTATGGTATTCCGGAGGTCACTGCTTTCAATTTTTTTTAGTTCATTTTTCAATGATTTAAAATTCAAACAGTTTCCCTTGTGATTATTTAATAATAATATGTAACTGTAACAGCTTTTACCAAATATTCCAATGACAGAAATTTTACAAGTTTTGTCCTCCCTTTTGAAGTAAAACTGTTCATAAGTTTCATTATTTATCGAGGAAACTTCACGAACCAATGCTCCCCTTGACACAGCTCAATTTAGATTAAATTTGAGTGCACGGAATCAACTGTCTTCTATAACTAGAAGTTCAAGTTCCAATATTTTCTTTGATTGCAGCAAAGTCATGACCACAAGCAATTCAATTTTTCTGCTGGTCGGAATAAATCTCTGGATTGCTCTGTCCGTAGTCCAATTGCCAGAGCACCCAGCCGTAAACACAAAATGCAATTTCTTGTTTTCACTGGGCATGAAACTGATTTGTGGAGGACGCGGCACGGTATGTGGATAACAGTACGGGTCTGTCTTCCATGCAACAAAAATTCCTTCCAGAAATATAGGTTGCAACTCAATCGCATTTTATGGTATAGTTTTATTCAACTATTGAAATGATCCAGTCCTTTAAAAATGACCAAAGTCTTTCTAACATATTACAGGATCATTGAAAAGTGAACAAAGAAAAATTGATTGGAGCGGGATTCAGACCGAATTCAGTCAGTTTCCCTTGTGGTTATTTGATGATTAAATTCATTTAAAAAGCTGTATCCTCTTTGAGTGACCCAGATGTATTGTTTCTCAGGTTGCAGCATTGCTGCTCGTATTCATGAAATGATCCTTGGGATATAGCGGTCTGTGAGTGGTTTCATTGCTTCAGACTGCCAAACGAACAGAGATAATTGATTATTTGGGACACTACCAACGTAGGGCTGGATGGCTCAGTTGGTAGAGCGCCTGTTCGGTATTCAGGAGGTCACCGGTTTGAATCCCGCTCCAGTCAATTTTTCTTTGTTCACTTTTCAATGACTAAATTCAGTCAGTTTCCCTTATTTGATGATTATATTACTGGATCGTTATTTTGTTGAGATGGGGATGGGTCGCGTGGCTGCCTGGGGGATGGCCATCAGAAGACCGAAGGAGTACCGCTCAAAGGTAGATGCGGCAACGCGCTGCCGCGGTGCATGCTCCCACTGATTTATTCAACGTTTCGGGCTTGTCGTAGCTGTCGTCTTCATTTTAAATTACAACCACGTACTATATGTAGCATGTTTGAAGTGAACATGCCAAATCTCGTGAGATTTCAATACTTTTTCGAGATTTCACGAAGCATTACTTTTATGATTCGTGTTTCGAAAGTCAGTAAACAGCCGTAGGCTGCATTGCAGGGTAAGAATTCTGTTGAACAGCTGCTTAAGCACACAATTTTGCTTATGCACCAAAAACCTCGTTAAATAATATCAGTATGCCAACCAAAACTCCTTGCGAATGTTATGCTCAGCAATCAATGGCCGAATACAAGTCAAAAGCAGTAAACAATCACATGAACATTTGGTTGGTAATCCTGTTTGATCAAGGAAGACTTTTTATACTTTTTTTGTGCTTAAAGTTAGCATACAGAAATAGAAATGTTTACAGACTTACCTAAAACTTTCAGGGTATAAATATGGTGGTAGAAACATACCGTTATAACTTTTCTGCCTGAAATGCTATATTTATCCAGAAAAGAGTAAAACAACGACCGAAAATCTTTTTGATCTTTTAAAAGATGTTACTGTATCTTTTTTGATATTTTTGACCATGAATCTGTATTTCTTTGACAAAAACCAAAGTATGATACTACCTTTAAGCAGTTCTATGTAATTGGCCCGGTTCATTGAGATGCATTTCTAGATCACATTGTTCCTTTTTTGAGATCGAAACCTTTAACGTATTTTACTTTAGCGTCTTTTAGCATTTTCACCATCCTACTATTTGCCTGGGGGAAAGGCTTATTGCATGCACGAGTCCCACATCAGCCATTTGCAACATGTTATGGTTTAACAATTCACTTATTCGTCTAAGTAGAAATGAGGTCATTAACTTATTAGTACATGCGGTCACTTTCCTACTCAGTACGCTTAACCACGAATCTTATAACAAATTCATCACATTTGTAATTGTGGCAGGCACCATGTGACATCTTAGGTCGTTCAAGAAACAGAGGCTCAGGCTCAAGCTCAGGCTCAGGCTCAGGCTCAGGCTTCGTCTCTGTCATCCATATGCTGAAATTATATATAGGTTGTGGTTTTTCATTGAAGCTGAAGCTCTTTTTTTCCTTTTTAAACCAGAGAATTTACTTCCGAACCGCAGCCAAAAGCCTCTATTTTGTACACTTAGAATGGATTCATTAAGTGGAGCCTGAGCCGGAGCCAGAGCCTCCGTTTCGTTAACCCCCTAGTTGAATGCAGAACATTAGGCCATCATTCAACGAGAAAATCGAAAAGGAACAAGAATTAATGAAGCAGAAATATATCATGCGTGTCATTGACAAACTGCATGGGAAAACGTTAGAGCAACATTATAAAAAGATGATATCATCCATGAAGTGATATTAATGTATCTTCATGTAGTGCTGATGATCTGTGTGTAGTGAATGTGGGCGGCCACGACGAGGGGAGATTTGCAGATCACAATTTAAGATGACTAATATTTTCACTCAATTGTAATGGCAGGAAAATGGACTTTTCAAGACAATGATTTAGCATGCAACATAAATTGAAATTTGTTTGGCATCGGCACAAATAATTTAATTACATTCAATTGGAAATTTCCATAAGTCACTCAAGGAAATGGCTTGAATAAGTAAAGAAACATTAAAGCTGAAAATAAGAAATCAGTTTTCCTCTAAATAAAAGATATTGCGGAATCATCATCTCGGATTGAAAATCCTGTTTGCAACTCTGTGACCTCGTGATATTTTTTGTTTGTAGACCTGTAATCTTTCCTTTGCCTCGAGGGAGGCTACTTTCAGTCCCTTGCTATACTTGTAGTCACTTGTAGTCACTGTAATTGTCAGCTTCCTAGGGAGATTTGACATCATACTTCAGAAATAAAGGCTTAAAAGCATCGTCGGCTGTCAGGCAAAATGTCACACTTAATTGGTGATAAATCATTCTCCAGGAAGAATCTTTGATAATGGTCACTTAGTCTGGAGTGCCTTTAAAGGGTAATGCACTGAGTGCTTTTATGGAGAGGGAATTGGGGATTTGGTCATGATTTGGTTTCTCATTCCAAATGGAAGTAGATGACGAGTGGACTTGGTGGACAATACTACCTTAATTCAGTTCAGCCACTTACCTATTAACAATAATTACACAAAATGGAAAGCCATAGAATATTACGACCGACATCTAAGGTAAATTCCCTCCTCCAAATTAAATTCGACAAATTACAACTTTGATGGGACAGGAAGATAAAAATAAAAACAAAATTCCGAGCTTCTGAAAGTTTCATATAAATGTATAGCGTATAAACAGTATGACATTGGGCCAATTTCACGGCGCTGCTTAGCACAAAAATTTGCTAAGCATAACATTTCTGTCTTAATAAAAACAGGGTTAACAACCACATTTTCATGTGTTGTGTATCACTTGTGATTGTTCTTTGGCTGTTGTTCACTGGCCATGAATATCAAATGAAATTGCTAACCGTGGTTTGTTTTTATTGGGCAAGACATTGTTGTGCTAAGCAAAGTTTTGTGCTTAGCAGCGCCGTGAAATTGGCCCTGGTGATAAACAGATTGATTGTAAGGAGAAATACCATTACTTGAATTTTCTTTCCTGAACATCTACTAAACGATATTTTCTTGCTTAGCATTTTCAAGACTAGACTGTAGCTAGACATTGAATTTCTATGTTATTTTTCAATACTATTTTGTCAGGCATATTATAAATCACCGTTTCGTTCAAAATTAAAAAACCAGTATTAAAGACCGATTACGAAAATAGATTAATATATTGAAATATACCATCAAAGAAAACAGAACAACAGGTCTATTGTTCTCAAACCAATAGTCTGAATAGCTCGCCTCTTTTATTCAACAAGCATGGGGCCTTTACAAATTGGGGCTTCACGGACTAAATCTCCAGGAAATAAATGACTAATATTAATGCTTGGTTGTCTCCTTTTCATTCATCTACAGGAGCTCTCTAATCCCTCCTGATTTTTGAACTCTACTTCTTTATCTTGATCTCTTATCCTCTAATTACCTTCTTTATTAATCCCTATCCCCCAGTCCGTTCTTTCCCACCCCTTTTGTAGTCTGGTACCTTTGATCTTGCCTACCTGACCCTCTTTGTCTGACCAATCTTACCTACCCCCACCCTCCCACTCATCCTATTCTCCTGATCCTCTCATCCATTCATTTGTGTTTCTTCCACTTGCATGTTCTTGTCCCATTGTCACTTAGCCTTTGAGAAAGATCCTGCTATATGATCAAAACGCGTCAGGCCCTTCTAACTTTGAGCAGCTTTTGAGAAACATCCTGCTAGGAACGAAACGCGTCATCAGGCCTTCCCATCTCTAAGCATTCGATTTCAGGTTATTTTTTGGCTGCTGAGCAGTTTGCTGCAGTTTAATACTTGTATCAAACAATTTCCTTGTTAAATGTTGGCATAATGAATGAGTGACTGAAGTAATATTCTTAGAAATCATTAGAAATGTTAGCTTACCGCTGCAGACAACAAGTTGGTAGAAAACAACCAATTCGTAGAGATATATCCAAAGAGTACTGTGGTTGCTTTTGCTGTTGTTACGAGCCATGTTTGTGTACGTCTGCACGGTTTGGCGTCACTCCAATAACTGTACGTGGTTTTAGAATCGCTACACAGTGCTATTGTCATCCGTGAATGCAACCGGCTGCTTAAACTAGACTTACACTAAGCTGACTATTTTAACACAATCGCCGTCGAACTAGCATGTTTCCACAATAAGCAGTGAATGGACAGTGTTGTAGAGATCGCCAGTCAACACATATCGCATATTTCACTCAAAGAATGCAGATTTTGATATTTTAACGAGAAGTTCAGACAAGTGAGAATGTCACCTAATCCAGGTTAAAGGTAACATCATACTTTGGTACCATGAATAAAGGTATCATTTTATGTTCACAGATTTACCTATAACTTACAGGGTATATATAGTGATGGCAGAAACATATATACCTTAAAGGTAATATCATACTTTGGTTTTTGTAAAAGAAATACAAATTCATGGGCACAAACTAATATCAAGAACGATACAGTAACAGTCATCTGTGAAAACAGTGAAAAACGGCCACAGTATTTCCTAAGTCTTTTCTCTTTTATTTTTGATCTTTTAAAAGATCGAAAAGATTTTCGGTCGTTGTTTTACTAATTTCTGGATAAATACACCATTTCAGACGGAAAATGTTAACGGTATGTTTCTACCAGCACCATCTTCATATCCTGAAAGTTATAGGTAAATCTGTGAACATTTCTGTTTTGGTGTCTTACCAAAGTATGATACTACCTTTAAAGGTCACATCATACTTTGGTAACATAAAGACAGAAATCTTCACAGATTTACCTATAACTTACAAGGTATAGATGCGATGATGGTAGAACCATCGCGTTAAAATGTTTCTGCCTGAAATGCTCTATTTATCCAAGAAAGTGTAAAACCAAAGACCAAAAAACCGTTTTAATCTCAAAGAGATCCAATTAAACTCCTGTGAATAGATTTGAATAAAACGGTAGGCGTTTTTTATTTGTTTCTTAAAAAGTGGGCACCTTATGCAACTGGACATTTCACAGATGACTGTTAGGACCATTCATTTCTTGATATTTTTTTGCCAATGAATCTGCATTTCTTTGTCAAAAACCAAAGTATGAAGCTACCTTTAAATTGGAGTTGCTGGGCAATGAAACGCAGATCTGGGTTTTAATTTCCGCTTTGAAATGTGACCCAAAACAATGTTATTCCGTATTTTGATCTCCACAATATCAACGCGACCGCACATAATCTATCTAACACGCCTTTCAGCAGTATCACAAATTGAGGAATATGTCATGAATAACGCAGAACTGTTGGTCAGGCGCGGCACATATATAAGCTTTCTGTGTGACAAACAAGATACTATTACAATTATACACAACCGAATGGCTCTAAAATTATAAGGCAGGTGGTGTACTCATGGAAGATGTGATTTGAAATTAATTGCAAGCCGCGATGTCTTTGACAAGCTGCAGGAAGCCAATTACCCGCCACAATACACACCAAATGATTCAAATCACTTCAACTTGTTTTTGGCACTGCAACAACTATTAGCATAAAGCAGAGTGTACACTGTCATCAAATTCGGTAACATTTTCGGTAACGTGTTGCCCAGTTAGGGGAACACACATGGAGCCAATTTCACGGCCCTGCTTAGCACAAACATTTGCTAATATAAGCATGACAATTCTGTCTTTATAATAAAGACATGGTTAACAACCAAATTTCCATGTGTTGTGTATCACTTGTGATTGTTCTTTGACTGTTGTTCCCTGGCCGCGAATATCAACTGGAATTTTTAAGGGTGGTTTATTTTATTTGGCAAGACATTTTTGTGCTAAACACATTTTTGTGCCTATAGCAGCTCCATGAAATTGGAAATGAAAATTGGCCCCTGGGTAACACAACATTGAGCCCTGTGTAGACTAGCAACATTTGGCCCACATGTTACCGAGATGTTGCTGTGACATGTTACCCAACTCGTTTTGTTCTGTGTACACTGACAACATTTCCAGCAACAACGTACCTGGGCAACATGTTACCGAGACTGTTACCAAAAATGTTGGCAGTGTAAACTTTGCTTTGTTCATTCAACAGAAAAAGTAAATTTAAGAAAGATCCTGCTAGGATCGAAACGACAGACACTCCTAACTCTGGGCAGCCTTTGAGAAAGATCCTACTAGGATCAAAACACCAGGCCCTCCTAACTCTGAGCAGCCTTTGAGAAAGATCCTGCTAGGATCGAAACGTCACGCCCTCCTAACTCTGAGCAGCCTTTGAGAAAGATCCTGCTAGGATCGAAACGTCAGGCTCTCTAAACTAGTAGTATGGCTGATGAGCAGTTTACTTCAGTTTGTTAATTACAATTAGATAATATATCATAATATATAACAATAACAAAAAACGGAAATTCTTTTTCTTTGACATAAATTATTGCCCGAATGAAATGCTTGAGTAAATCTCAAAGGCTCCTGCAATAAAGCGCCCTCATACGACAATAAATGTAGAGTTAATAAATAAATGTGCGTCCGTTTAGCATCTTCGAGTCGACACTAGTCAACTTCGTCCCCGACCATTCCCAGATCAGTGCTGCCCCGTGTAAGCTAAACGAACGCACTAACTGTATGTAAGGTTAATTGTTGTCGAAACTGAATGATAAAAGAAGTAAAAGTAGGACTTATTTAAACGTAATGATTTCATACCATCACCTGATAATAATTATTATCATAACTTCGCAAAATATCACACATTACAATATCCCGAATACCATCAGACAAAGGTACACTTTAGCCCTTTGCTCTAGTGACGTCATAATCTCGTCATTTCTCGTCGGGCCCATGATAAGACGCGGGAACAACCAGAAACAACTTCTGAATGAACACCGAAATGGCATCTGCAATACAAACCACAATACATGCACTTGTACAAATTAACAGGATCTCAATAATTCCATGCAAAATTTATGGCTTGGCTATTAACTATGGTTGCTGTTTAATGTCCATAGGGGTTTTTTGAAACGTAGGCTCAGGCTCAGGCTCAGGCTCAGGCTCAGGCTCAGGCTCTATTACGTGAATCAATTATGGAGGCTTTTGTCTGCGGTTCAGAAGTAGGTTCTATATGGTTTAAAAAGGAAAACAGCTTCAGCTTCAAAGAAAAACCACAACCTATATTTTCAGCATATGGATGAAAGAGCCGGAGCCGGAGCCGGAGCCGGAGCCGGAGCCGGAGCCGGAGCCGGAGCCGGAGCCGGAGCCGGAGCCGGAGCCGGAGCCGGAGCCGGAGCCTCGGCCTCCGTTTCGTAAACCCTTCTAATGCCCATAGAACAAGAAGAGTCTGCTGCCACCAGGCGGCAGTCATGGTCCATGTTGGCTCATCATTTTGTGCTTTACTTACCTATGCACCTTGGGTGGAACTTTTTCCAGACGAAGACAACATAGAAGACCACGCCCACTCCCATAATAATAGCAACGAAGTAGAGAGGCGTCAATGATGGCTCGCTCAGAAATGGCGCCAAAACCATGAACAGACAAAAGAATGCTGCTGCTATGGGGATCACTATGTGAACCTAAAATGCAATTGTGAGTAAAACAAAAATGAAACCTGTAAGAGATTTATACGTAAGGTCTTAAAAAAATCGTAATCCAGACGTTTAGTAAGGAAGTTTCGATAACTCTAGCATCGATTGCGAAGCTATTATAAGTCTACTCACCTTAAACGGGCGTGGTCTATCTGGGTATCGATACCGAGTAATCGGAATCGCCAAGAAAGCAAAACCGAAAAACAGCCATGACGTCAAACTGAAATAGTTCAGCACACTGTTGAAATCACCGATGCAGACCAGAATCGCTGCTATGGTTCCCTGAGAATCGAAATATTTATAATCGAAAAAGACATTCGGGTCAAATAGTTTGCTGTCACAAAACATGTAGCGTTCTCAGGTTGCAGCACTGCTGCGAGTATCGATAAAATGATCCTTGGGATGTGGCGGTGTGTGCAAGGTTTCACGGCTTCTGACTGACAAACGAACAAAGATAATTGACTATCAGGGACACCACCAATGTAGGGCAGGATAACTCAGTTGGTAGAGTTCCTGTACGGTATTCAGGAGGTCGCCGGTTCGAATCCCGTTCCAGTCACGTTTTCTTTGTTAACCTTTCAATGACTTAAACCTTCAGACAGTTTCCCTTGTGGTTATTTGATGATTACAAAACAAGAGGAAATAATAATCAACATTTGAGAAGTTTATGACCTTTAAGAAAATATTTTAAAATTGCAGTAATATGTTCTAAAAGACAGAGGACGTTTCAACTTTGGTACAAACCTGGAATACTACAGAGGGTAGCGGTGTGAAGCGCTGCACATTGACCATGGATAATACCTGTACCATGTGACCTTCCCTACCAGCTACATAAGCATTCCTGCAAGAAAGTTGAAGGAAAGAAAATTGAAGGAAAATTAAGTCTGTCGGATAAAATCAAAGTTGAAGTGACTTTATACTCGATTAGACAAGTACATACAATGCACACTATTAAAACCTCAGAGTTTGCAAAGAATTGTGGCAAGTAATGCTCATTTTATGACCAAATACAAGGATAGTTTGCCTTCGATAAAGATCCTGCTCGGATCGAAACGCATCAGGCCCTCCAAGAGTTTTATACATTCCATGTCATTATTTTGGCTGATGAGGAGTTTGCAGCAGTTTATTACTTGTATCAAGTAAATCTAAGTTATCAGCCTTCAAATAGTCGTGTTATTTGTAAATTTTCATACGAACAAATAAAAACGTGTTGAATAAATGCACTGTGTTTCAACGAATACGGTTCACCAAGCTTGTGAGAATGTGGGAAGATTTATTAAAAACAGTATCAATGTTTTGTTTATTTGTTTGTTTGTTGGGGTGTTTGTTTGTTTGTGTTTCTTACCTAGGCATGGCGAGCAACCCACTGAGGAGATTACCAAAGGTGGAAATGCAGACACCAAGTGGAACGATCCACGCCATGGGGCCCAACACACGCTCTGCAAACGTCTGACAAAAAAGATATAATTTTTGACACAAGACAATAGATATTTCTTGCCGAAGGAGGGCGCTCTTTTGCCAGACCATCTTGCCAGAACATACAAAATTGAGTTATACTTTTATTGAAAATATTGCAAAAAGATATATTGTATTTTTGTTTAAAGTGAAGACATTCAACTTGCTTTTGTAAAATTGGTAGGTTTTCAATTAACTCATTACAAGTATATTTTTGTAATATGTTGTGATGTGTACAAAGATGGCGTCCAATATGCCTATACCGCCCTCAATAGTCCAAAGTGGGCCAGCTCGGCTCAAAAATTAATCACTCTCAGCAGCAAAGTAATAATTTGAAATCAAAATATGGGTAAATAGTGTTTATTTGAATCAAGATTAGTTTGTACAAATCGTTATTAAGGGCCTTTACGAAACCAGGCTAGGCTTGGTACTTATTTCGCTACCGCCATTTGAGGCCCACAAAACTAAATGTAAGGATTGGGCCACATGACGAAGCCGAAGAAAGGCTCCAGCTTCGCCATGTATCTCAAGCCCTTCATTTCATTCAGGACACAAAATGGGGGTAGCTACATAAATCCCAAGCCTAGCCTCAAGCCCCATTTCGTAAAGGCCGTATGTTTCACTCATTGGGTGCATTCGTTTAGCTCCCCCGTGTCGACACCAGTCAACCTCGTCCCCATTCTCTCGCTTGTTTTGTGCAGTAAAACACGACCATTCCCAGTATTAGGGCTGACCCGTGTTAGCTAAACGAATGCACCAATTAAAAACGAGCTAAGAAGTGACTGGGTAGAACGCCCCGAGGAGGCTTGATTCTCAAGGGTATAAAAGACGCCCTCTAGAGTCAAATGAAACATACCACAGCAACAGCTTGTGAAGCAAGAACTTCATTGGGAGAGAGCATCGTGAAGTAAGCAACATTAGTAAGCAGATAGATTACCAAGACAGAGACCATAGAAATACAGATGGCAAGAGGAATATTCCTGGATGAAACAAAATGAGAAATTTAAGCAAAATTAAACATTCATTCTGACAGTTGAGGGTTTTCAGAAGATTTCAAGCCAGGAACAGATTTCTTCTTTCCCTTACAGAAGCTAAGGCCGTGTCTGAAACGGGCTTCCAGAGCTACGGCTAGGTCTGTTGTCTTGGTGGCTCCACGTATTTACAATGGAGCGAAGACCTAGACCTAGCTCTACACAACAGATTCAGGCCGTGTCTAAAACAGGCTTCCAGAGCTACGGCTAGATCTATTGCCTTGGTGTCTCCACGTATTTCCAATGGAGCGAAGATCCAGACCTAGCTCTAGACAACAGATTCGGATGTAAGACTTGTCTCCTACCTAGGGAAGCATACATTTGAAGAAAAAAACATGTAGCTTACACAGCAAAGCTTTGGATGCCTTTAGTCATTGCTATAGCAGCAATCAGCCTGCAACGATGGTTTCATTTAATTGAAATGTAAAAGAGGCTCGGAGTTAGGTTGGACGGACTTGAGGCCCTCCTAAATCCAAGCATTATGTCTCAGGTCATAATTTTGGTTGATGAGCAGTTTGCAGCAGTTTGTTACATGTTTTGAAAAGTTCTTGAAATAGGTAATGATTTCTGAGGTCGATTTCACCAAACTCATCGTTATTTATCAATCGTAGGACTTATGATTCATAGCAGCCCTACGTAGGATACGATCGATCGTAAGGCTTCGTGAAATCGACCCCAGTGCCGTTAATTGATCTTACCTTCGTGAATTCTTGACTTCTTCTGTCATCAAATTCAGAACATCCCTGGAAAAAGAAAATGTTTGAATATAAGATCAATTTAAACGCGAAATTAACTTCAAGAACAGCAACACTTTGTGAAAGACAGGCTACAGGTGCAGTTGTATTTGCCGTTGTAAAGGTTAAGTCTGTCCCCACACTAAAATGTGTCCGGGACAGAATTACCTGAGTAAAAGTGTCCCAGGAAAACTGTGCATGGCCAGAACAAATGTGTCCCCCGTGACGACTGTACTTGACCTGATTCGTGTAAATGTGTCCCCTGACAATTGTACATGGCCACAACCATGTAAATGTGTCCGGGCAGGGGGGGCAAAGTTAACCATTACACCGTGAACATACCAGCCAGCGAAGGCCCACAGACCCTGATAGAGCGCCGTGCCGTAGCCGAATACATCGGCGGAGCTCCCTACGAAGGACACGCTCGGATCCAGGTACGCAGTATGACCCTGGATGAGTTTCACCATTCCACAGCCAATAATGATGATCAGGATTAGAACCTTGGACGAGGTGAAGACGACTTGAATCGAGGCAGAGTGTCGGACGCTCATGCAGTTTATAAAGACCACCAGGGCTACAGGTGGAAAAATAGGCATGATATTCAATGTATGTGCTTTTCCGAGTGGTATAGTTTTCCCCATTGCACGAAGAATACAATCATGCATTTGTCACAGATAGTCCAAAATGGATACAAATGCCGATCCAGTAGGCGAGTAGACGAGAGGACGAGAGGATGAGAAGAGACGAGAAGACACGAGGAAAGACGGGGAGAGACGAGAGGAGACGAGAAGAGACGAGAAGAGACGAGAAGAGACGAGAGGAGACGAGAAGAGACGAGAAGAGACGAGAAGAGACGAGAGGAGACGAGAAGAGACGAGAAGAGACGAGAAGAGATGGGAGGAGACGAGAAGAGACGAGAAGAGACGAGAAGAGACGAGAAGAGACAAGAAGAGACGAGAAGAGACGAGAAGAGACGAGAAGAGACGAGAAGAGACAAGAAGAGACGAGAAGAGACGAGAAGAGACGAGAGGAGACGAGAAGAGACGAGAAGAGACGAGAGGAGACAAGAAGAGACGAGAAGAGACGAGAAGAGACGGGAGGAGACGAGAAGAGACGAGAAGAGACGAGAAGAGACGAGAAGAGACGAGAGGAGACGAGAAGAGACGAGAGGAGACGAGAAGAGACGAGAAGAGACGAGAAGAGACGAGAAGAGACGAGAAGAGACGAGAGGAGACGAGAAGAGACGAGAAGAGACAAGGAGAGACGAGAAGAGACGAGAAGAGACGAGAAGAGACGAGAAGAGACGAGAAGAGACGAGAGGAGACGAGAAGAGACGAGAAGAGACGAGAAGAGACGAGAAGAGACAAGGAGAGACGAGAAGAGACGAGAAGAGACGAGAAGAGACAAGGAGAGACGAGAAGAGACGAGAAGAGACAAGGAGAGACGAGAAGAGACGAGAAGAGACGAGAAGAGACGAGAAGAGACGAGAAGAGACGAGAAGAGACAAGGAGAGACGAGAAGAGACGAGAAGAGACGAGAAGAGACAAGGAGAGACGAGAAGAGACAAGGAGAGACGAGAAGAGACAAGGAGAGACGAGAAGAGACGAGAAGAGACGAGAAGAGACGAGAAGAGACAAGGAGAGACGAGAAGAGACGAGAAGAGACGAGAAGAGACGAGAAGAGACAAGGAGAGACGAGAAGAGACGAGAAGAGACGAGAAGAGACAAGGAGAGACGAGAAGAGACGAGAAGAGACGAGAAGAGACGAGAAGAGACGAGAAGAGACAAGGAGAGACGAGAAGAGACGAGAAGAGACGAGAAGAGACGAGAAGAGACAAGGAGAGACGAGAAGAGACGAGAAGAGACGAGAGGAGACGAGAAGAGACGAGAAGAGACGAGAAGAGACGAGAAGAGACGAGAAGAGACGAGAAGAGACGAGAAGAGACGAGAAGAGACGAGAAGAGACGAGAAGAGACGAGAAGAGACGAGAAGAGACGAGAAGAGACGAGAGGAGACGAGAAGAGACGAGAAGAGACGAGAAGAGACGAGAGGAGACGAGAAGAGACGAGAAGAGACGAGAAGAGACGAGAAGAGACGAGAGGAGACGAGAGGAGACGAGAAGAGACGAGAAGAGACGAGAGGAGACGAGAGGAGACGAGAGGAGACGAGAGGAGACGAGAAGAGACGAGAAGAGACGAGAAGAGACGAGAAGAGACGAGAAGAGACGAGAAGAGACGAGAAGAGACGAGAAGAGACGAGAGGAGACGAGAAGAGACGAGAAGAGACGAGAGGAGACGAGAGGAGACGAGAAGAGACGAGAAGAGACGAGAGGAGACGAGAAGAGACGAGAAGAGACGAGAAGAGACGAGAGGAGACGAGAAGAGACGAGAAGAGACGAGAAGAGACGAGAAGAGACGAGAAGAGACGAGAAGAGACGAGAAGAGACGAGAGGAGACGAGAAGAGACGAGAGGAGACGAGAAGAGACGAGAAGAGACGAGAGGAGACGAGAGGAGACGAGAAGAGACGAGAGGAGACGAGAAGAGACGAGAAGAGACGAGAAGAGACGAGAAGAGACGAGAGGAGACGAGAAGAGACGAGAAGAGACGAGAAGAGACGAGAAGAGACGAGAAGAGACGAGAAGAGACGAGAAGAGACGAGAGGAGACGAGAAGAGACGAGAAGAGACGAGAAGAGACGAGAAGAGACGAGAAGAGACGAGAAGAGACGAGAAGAGACGAGAAGAGACGAGAGGAGACGAGAAGAGACGAGAAGAGACGAGAGGAGACGAGAAGAGACGAGAAGAGACGAGAAGAGACGAGAAGAGACGAGAAGAGACGAGAAGAGACGAGAGGAGACGAGAAGAGACGAGAGGAGACGAGAAGAGACGAGAAGAGACGAGAAGAGACGAGAGGAGACGAGAAGAGACGAGAAGAGACGAGAGGAGACGAGAAGAGACGAGAAGAGACGAGAGGAGACGAGAAGAGACGAGAAGAGACGAGAGGAGACGAGAAGAGACGAGAAGAGACGAGAAGAGACGAGAAGAGACGAGAAGAGACGAGAAGAGACGAGAAGAGACGAGAAGAGACGAGAAGAGACGAGAAGAGACGAGAAGAGACGAGAAGAGACGAGAAGAGACGAGAGGAGACAAGAAGAGACGAGAAGAGACGAGAGGAGACGAGAAGAGACGAGAAGAGACGAGAAGAGACGAGAAGAGACGAGAGGAGACGAGAAGAGACGAGAAGAGACGAGAGGAGACGAGAAGAGACGAGAAGAGACGAGAAGAGACGAGAAGAGACGAGAAGAGACGAGAAGAGACGAGAAGAGACGAGAAGAGACGAGAAGAGACGAGAAGAGACGAGAAGAGACGAGAAGAGACGAGAAGAGACGAGAAGAGACGAGAAGAGACGAGAAGAGACGAGAAGAGACGAGAAGAGACGAGAAGAGACGAGAAGAGACGAGAGGAGACGAGAAGAGACGAGAGGAGACGAGACGAGACGAGAAGAGATGAGACGAGACGAGAAGAGACGAGAGGAGACGAGAAGAGACGAGAGGAGACGAGAAGAGACGAGAGGAGACGAGAAGAGACGAGAAGAGACGAGAAGAGACGAGAAGAGACGAGAGGAGACAAGAAGAGACAAGGAGAGACAAGGAGAGACGAGAAGAGACGAGAAGAGACGAGAAGAGACGAGAAGAGACGAGAAGAGACGAGAAGAGACGAGAAGAGACGAGAAGAGACGAGAAGAGACGAGAGGAGACGAGAAGAGACGAGAGGAGACGAGAAGAGACGAGAAGAGATGAGACGAGACGAGAAGAGACGAGAAGAGACGAGAAGAGACGAGAAGAGACGAGAAGAGACGAGAAGAGACAAGGAGAGACAAGGAGAGACGAGAAGAGACGAGAAGAGACGAGAAGAGACGAGAGGAGACGAGAAGAGACGAGAGGAGACGAGAAGAGACGAGAAGAGACAAGAAGAGACGAGAAGAGACGAGAAAAGACGAGAAGAGACAAGGAGAGACGAGAAGAGACGAGAAGAGACGAGAAGAGACGAGAGGAGACGAGAAGAGACGAGAAGAGACGAGAGGAGACGAGAAGAGACGAGAAGAGACGAGAAGAGACGAGAAGAGACGAGAAGAGACGAGAAGAGACGAGAAGAGACGAGAAGAGACGAGAAGAGACGAGAAGAGACGAGAAGAGACGAGAAGAGACGAGAAGAGACGAGAAGAGACGAGAAGAGACGAGAGGAGACGAGAAGAGACGAGAAGAGACGAGAAGAGACGAGAGGAGACGAGAAGAGACGAGAAGAGACGAGAAGAGAACATAACAGACGAGAAATGACGGTTCGAAACTATCTAATTCTAAAACTTGGTTTTATAAAAATGAAAATTTTTGATAATCTGACCGAGTGCTACAAGACTGAACAGCTTGGTTGCGACCTCAGGAGATGCGCAGTCTCCAGGTGTGACGTATTCACTGACGTAGGTGCCAAAGGTCAGCGCGTTTAGAGCTGTGCCTCCCGGGTTCAATACAAGAACATTGGCCCAAGACACCAGGAACCCTGGAAAGTCACCGTACGTCTGCAAGATGTACGTGTATGTAGCGCCTGATTTATGTATAGTAGATCCAAGCTCCGCGTAGCAAAGTGCAGCTGTTACAAGGAAGACAATGTTAAATATTCACTGTGATGTCATCATGACGTCATTTTAGATCTTTAAGTCAAGAAAATCTCGCCTTCGACAAAAGTAGTGCAGCCCGTCTGTATGGTCGGGTTTTCCATAGACCAATTGACCAATCAGAAGGCCAGATTTGGCCCACGTTAAAACCTAATTAACATCCTCCTGGAGACGAACAGAGTGCACTGTTCGAAACGTCGAGTGCTCACCACCGGTTCTTCTCAAAACCACACACTTATACAAGACATTATTGTGCATGGTGCTACCACAAACCCTAGGACTAACTTATTAGATGGACCAGTATCTAACAGACACACGGGGCTACGTCATTCACATCGTCATTTAAATGTACTTGTCCAGGCAAGCTTAAAGGGATTGTACAGAATTGGTAAGACAAAATACACTTCAATATCACAGATTCACATAAAACGTACACAGTATAATGGTGATGATAGGAGAAAACATCCAATGAAATGTTTTTGTCTGAAATGCCATATATATTTGTTGAGAAATAGATGAAACTATTTTCCGATTGGAATAAATCGTTTCAAAACGTTTTATTATGAACGCATAATATCGTTGAAATGTGTAAACGGGTTTTCACTATTTTATCGTGACCCAGATGGCTGATTGACTTCAAACTTCTACAGGTTTGTCAGTTAAGGTATATGATGGATTACATAATGTGCTTTCACTGTCAGCAACGGTTTTGTCGAAAAAAAAAAACAATTCTGTACCATCCCTTTAAGAAACAAACTAACTGAGTTGAACCTTCCGTAGTACTCACATAGAGATGACATGATACCACAGATGACCCAGACCCCTAGGCTCATTCCAACCGTCTTGGTACCGTGCAGAATACCCTGTGGTGCCATGAAGATACCAGATCCTATGATGAAGCCCATTATGATGGCAACCCCTTTCACCAATCCCACCTCCTTCTTTAAATGGACTGATCCATCCTCAACCACTTCGCTGGTACCTTCGGTTTTGTCTTCGGACAATACCGCCCTCTTGCGGTTTGATGAACTATTGCTTTCTTCGCTCATCTTACTCTGTAATAAATGTCAACAATTCCGGTAGCATTTTCGGTAACATGTTGACCAGTTTATAGGGCAACACACCTGGGCAACACGACTTTGAGCCCTGTGTACTCCTCAAAAAATGTTCTGCAACTCATCTTTGAAGGATGATATCTTTTTTGTTACTGATCTATGAACAGTGAAACTGGTATCATTGGAAAGCTCCATTATTCTTCTTTACAATGATGTGTAATTTGTTATGCAAATGTAATCGTGGAATGCACAGTCCTGATAAATACGCAGCAATGTCCAGAATGAAATGTTGTAAAATGTGTTGTTTTCAGCAGTGAATTCCCAATCGTTTCGAGGATGGACTGAGTTTGATGAATGGTGTTGATGTGCTGATGCGTGAAAGCACGGTCCAAACATGGTGTATTCTCATTTGCATTTTGCAACATTTTACTTCTGATTTTGCCTTTTATTCAGGAGAAATGCACATTCCATGATTAGGGCCTACATAATCACAACAGATGGCACATCATTGTAAAGAGGAATTACCATACTTTCCAATTATACAAGTTTCACCGTTCATTGATCAGTGACAACAAATAATCATCCCTCAAACTTGAGTTGCATAACTTTTTTGAGGGGTTTACCAAACCACTTTTACAATTGTGAGGACTGTTCAACAATATAAATTGTGCAGCTATGGATAATTCCACGGTATTTCATGTTACCTTTTAAGTGACTTTGACCTACTCCTCGATCAATCATTCTTTAAAAACCCAATTTAAAACTGTTTTATTGGAATCAGCAAGTATACCACTTATGGTTCCTTAGAAATACATGCAAAATATGCAAACAAGAGGTAACTTACGTGGCAAAATGTCAACCAAATGGTGGAAATGTCCAGGATGTATTGCGTGTGCACTGTAGTCTATAAAGGCAGTTGAGTGGTGACCTTCGTGCATAATTGTTAGTATAATTATTCTCTTCTTTATTGCCCATAAAACCCCTCATGCATGAGAGACGTTACAAAGCATGGGTGGATTTCACGAAGCCCTACGATCGATCGTAACTCGAATTACGAAACTCATCGTATCCTAGTAATCCTACGTAATGCAAGTCCTACGATTGATCATAAGTTACGATGAGTTTTGGAATCGACCCCAGGAGCCAATATTTCATAAAACTGTTAAGCACAAAAATTTGCTAAGCATGACATTTAGTAATAAAAACAGGGTTAACAAGCAAATTTCCACGTGTTGTGTATCAGTTGCAATTGTTCTTTGGCTGTTGTTCGCTGACCATGAATATCAAATGGAATTTTCAATGGTGGTTTGTTTTATTGGGCGAGACATTTTTATGCTAAGCAAATTTGGGTGCTTAAAAGTTTTATGAAATTGGCCCCAGGTCGGGTACTGCATTCACTGTTAATTAAAGGGTCTCTGCAATAGGAATATTATGGCTTGAACATGTGCCAGAAAGCAACTGTTTATAGGCCTGTGATTCTACCCACTTCCTCACACTGTTTCAGGGTTAACAACAGGTGTTTTGGTTTGTATGCTAATTAGAATTTCCATATTCATGAGCAAATATGTGATGTCATCTGGGTATTTGAGAGCAGTAAGGCAATTGATTTGTGCACGAAATGTTGGGATTGTTTAATAGGATTTCTGACATACCTTTTCCTCCTCAATGGGTTTTATTGTGCCGAATATGTTCCTTTCACTCAACTGGTGGTGTAATTTTGTTGTAAAACCATTTCTGTGGGGCAAATATGCCTCTTCATTTTTTATGTTGGTTCCCAACATGAGCAAGCATGAAAATCCCCCATTTTGCAAAGCCATTCAAAGGAAAACCAAATGCTAATTTGAAACCAAAATTAGACTTGCCATTCATTATTTGTCAGTATATTCTCTGTATGAATGCAATAAAATAACCTGACTGAAAAAAGCACTGCAGGAACCCTTTAAGGCTGTGTCCTAAATTTCTGGTTGGGACCGCAAATTACACAAGCACACGACTATGATCGACTGCAGCCGTTTTCATAGACTTGCTTTAGAATCTATAGAACTGGGCTCATTCATGCTTATCCCCATGAATCGTATACCGTGGAAAAATGTTATGAATTGTTGGCTTTAAACTGCCTATGCAATAGCATAATACATGCGATTGTGAAAGGCACGGCCCAACATCGCAAAATGGCGCACCAGTTTCTTGTACGTCACAAAAAGTGTATTATACCCGCAGCAATAGGCCAATAGTATTTCACGAGTCAAGGACACATTATGGTAGACACATAAAAACCAGAAACGTGAGAAATGTATTAATAACTAGACATGTGTTTGTTGGTAACAAACACTGAGCTGTTTAGCGTATGTTTCATAAAATAATTATAGAAAATAAACATGTACACAATTGACAGAGTACAGAGAAATAGCGGTGTCAATCAAATACACGTATACAGATGCATACACACGGCCATGAAGAACACAGAAAATGGGAGAGTGTACTATAGGCCAGCGCGCATAGTATGTATGGTTGTGCATATGGGCAGTGGAAACAGCAACATTATTGATTTTTGTTGCTCATCGTGCTACGTTCACGTGTACACAATTGGCCCACTACTATGGATAGCCATAATTATAAGCGTTCCAAAAAGTTCCAAAGCCCGTGTTTTGTGTTATGTTTGACTGTAAATAGCAAAATTAATTATTAAAAACAATTAATAAAAATCAGGCAATGACGTCATCATGCCGTCACTTAATTTTAGGGATACTAATACCATTTCCCTACCTACCCACCAAGTTTCATTACGATAGAATATTCGCTTTTATGTGTTTCTTGGAAAAAATGACAAAATTAATTATTCAAAAATCAATAAAAAAATAAGCTGATGACGTCATCGTGGCGTCACTTCACATTTAGGATACTAGTATCATTTCCTACCTACCCAAGTTTCATCACCATCGGATATTTATATAATTTTGACTGGCCCTGAGGGAGATACCACATATTATATTTCCCAAACTAGTCTCATATTGCCCCGAGTCGAAGACGAGGGCAATATGGGTCTAGTGGGGGAAATATAATACATGTATATGGTATCTCCCGAACTAACGCCAGTCAATATTATTATTATTACCTGTTCAACACTTTCTGGTGCATAGAAATAGGAACAAGAAACCCGAACCAAGTTGAACCATATAGATATCTGAAGAAATTAATAAATTAAATATCCTTCCGCTATCTATGGTTTCAACCCGTTGAACGCGTAGTTGCGCTGAGGTGAATACGGATATTATGGACCGCTAGTTATTGTACATAAGCACAATAGGAAAATGACTCTTTTCGGTCACTTATTATGGTCACTCGTCATTCAGCTGAGCCCTGACCGAGCCAAAATACGCGTTTATATCTTGTTTCCAAAATGCCACATTCAGGTATAATAATCCCTTATATGTGAATCTGAAAATCGGCTTTTTGATGACGTCATCATGATGTCACATCTTTTTGGTATCCGCCGAATGGGAAACAGCTAATTATTACTCTTTTCTACGTGCCATGTAAACAAAACAAATCACCTTGCTTTCACTACCAAGCACAATTGGTTAGGTCCCAGTGCCGTAACAAAGTAATGACTAATGCTCAAGCAGAGTTTGGAGAGCCTGACCTTTCGAACAAAGCTTTAGGCTTTGAAGAACTCCTGTTAGGATCGAAACGTCAGGCCCTTCAAACTTTTAACAGCTTTTGAGAAAGATCCTGCTAGGATCGAAACGTCAGGCCCTTCAAACTTTTAACAGCTTTTGAGAAAGATCCTGCTAGGATCGAAACGTCAGGCCCTCCTTACTCTGAGCAGCCTTTGAGAAAGATCCTGCTATGATGGAAACATGTCAGACCCTCCTAACTCTGAGCAGCCTTTGAGAAAGTGGCCTGCTAGAATCGAAACGTCAGGCCCTCCTAACTCTGAGCAGCCTTTGAGAAAGATAGGATCGAAACGTCAGGTCCTTTTTAACTCCGAGCAGCCTTCGAGGAAGATCCTGCTATAGGATCGAAACGTCAGGCCCTCCTAACTCTGACCAGCTTTTGAGAAAGATCATGCTAGGATCGAAACGTCAGGCCCTTTTTTAACTCCGAGCAGCCTTTGAGGAAGATCCTTCAAGGATCGAAACGCAAGGTCCTCCTAAACTCTTAGCATTAGTAATTGGGCTGTTTATCACTTTGCTTCAGTGTGTTAGTTGTATTGACATTCTCTCAATTTAGTGTAAAAACAAAGAATATGCATTTTGAAAATTACAAGGATAGAATTAATCCTCTTAAAGGTAGTATCACACTTTGGTTGTTATTAAAGAAATACAGATTCATGGGCAAAAATGTCATGACAGATACAGTAACAGTCATCTGTGAAAATTTCAGTCCCATACGTTGGCCACTTTTTGAGAAACAGCGAAACGGCCACAGTATTTCTCAAGTGTTTCTCTTTTATTTTTGATCTTTTAAAAGATCAAAAAGATTTTCGGTCGTTGTTGTTTCGGTACTAATTTCTGAATAAATACACCATTTCAGGCGGAAAAATTTTAACAGTATAAATGTTTCTACCAGCACCAAAACGGAAATGTTCACAGATTTACATATAACTTACAGGATATGAAGATGGTAGACTAGAAACATACCGTTACGAATTTTCCCGCCTGGAATAGTGTTTTTATCCAGAAATTCTTAAAACAACGACCGAAAATCTTTTTGATCTTTTAAAAGATCAAAAATAAAAGAGAAAAGACTTAAGAAATACTGTGGCTGTTTTCCACTGTTTTCTCAAAACGTGGGCACTGAATGGGACTGAAATTTTCACAGATGATTGTTGCTGTATCTTTCTTTCAAAACCAAAGTATGATATTACCTTTAAGAAATACTCTGCTGTTTTCTCAAAAAGTGGGTACCGTAAATTTTCACAGATGACTGTTACTATATCTGGTTTGAAATGTTTGCCCATGAATCTGTATTTCTGTGATAAAAACAAAAGTATGATATCACCTTTAAGACCGCTTATCTGGTTACCAGTTTCAGAGTTGGTGGTTGATCAGGGTCCTCGACTGTTCATGCATGGAGCTAGGAATTAGCTCCATGGTTCATGCGACCCTCAGGGCTCGGCCTACTCAGTCACTGCTGAACCCTCAGTCGATCCGCATTAGGCCAAACAAAAAATTGTTATGTTGCCCTCAAGTGGAAAAATTAAAATTTTGGGTCGGTCGGTCGATTTTATTTTTTTTGGGGGGGGGGGGCAGACTTTCAAACATTTAAAAATAAATACAGGATGTATGGTCACCAGGGCTTATAAATCAACAGTCTTGGGTCGTTTTGAGGAGACACGCTTTTTTACTGCTAAATCTAACATTTTCTGTCAAACATGGTGAGTTTTTATACTTTAGGACTCAGAAGAAACAAAAATCCCGACCCAAAGTTTTGGCATTTTACGGTCGGTCGCTGAGGGCAACACAACCATTTTTTTTTAGGCATTATTAACCATACATGAAAATGTATTTGAAATCATTCAACCGATAATGCATACACATCATCAATACTCCACTTATAGCTGCACACAGATCAAAGGCATTATAATGGGGCATACAATACATGTATTTGCCACATTCTACACTTGTTTATTCGTAACTTAAAGGGATGGTCCAGAACTGGTTTTTGCGACAAAACCGTTGCTGACAGTGAAAGCACATTATGTTATCCATCATATACATTAACTGACAAACCTGTAGAAGTTTGAAGTCAATCAGCCATCTGGGTCACGTGGGATGTTTTCTCCTATCATCACCATTACACTGTGTACGTTTTATGTGAATCTGTGATCTTGAAGTGTATTTTATCTGACCAATTCTGTACCATCCCTTTAAGCTCTGTTCATATGCGATCTACAGACTACAGTTGCCTTGCGTCACAATTGAGCAACGGCATAATGTCCACAGTAACTGGTTCGCATGACGCGTATGGGTTCAAGTTCTATCGTAGCTCGACAGGTTGTTTTCGACAAAACAGGTGTATTTACAATATTAGGCCTACCACAGACCTATACTATGGCTGATGACTCAGGGAGGTCACCTCGTCATGCCGAGAAAGATACAGGATGGTGCTGGATGGTCTTACTGGGGTGTCATATCGCCTTGTTCCTATGGGAAGGACTGTGTAAAGGACTTGGTGTGCTACTGCCGACCCTGAAGGACCAGTTTAACACCGAGACATGGCCGGTGGGTTGGGTCATCGGGCTGATGCTAGCATCTAGAGGAATAACAGGTGAGGTATTGGTATGTCTGTTTGCACGCCGTTCTCCGAACTAAAGATTAAGGATCTGCATTAAGCCTTGTTGTAGACTAGGTACCCCCTCCCAGTCACAGTACTGTGAAGAGACCACCAGTCTTGTTTTAGCGTGAGGGACTGGTTTCTCCACACTCCATAGGGATGGGGGCATTCATTGCTGCCTTGCTGTGGACTAGGTACCCCTTCCAGTCCTATTTATACTGTGAAGAGACCATCAGTCTTGTTTCAGTGTGAGGGACTGGTTTCTCCACACCGTGGAGGCATTCATTGCTGCCTTGCTGTGGACTAGGTACCCCTTCAAGTCCTATTTATACTGTGAAGAGACCATCAGTCTTGTTTCAGTGTGAGGGACTGGTTTCTCCACACCATAGGGGTGGAGGCATTCATTGCTGCCTTGCTGTGGACTAGGTACCCCTTCCAGTCCTATTTGTACTGTGAATAGACCATCAGTCTTGTTTCAGTGTGAGGGACTGGTTTCTCCACACCATAGGGGTGGAGGCATTCATTGCTGCCTTGCTGTGGACTAGGTACCCCTTCCAGTCCTATTTATACTGTGAAGAGACCATCAGTCTTGTTTCAGTGTGAGGGACTGGTTTCTCCACACCATAGGGGTGGAGGCATCCGTTGCTGCCTTGTTGTGGACTAGGTACCCCTTCCAGTCCTTATATTTATACTGTGAAGAGACCATCAGTCTTGTTTCAGTGTGAGGGACTGGTTTCTCCACACCATAGGGGTGGATGCTTGCTGCCTTACTGTGAACTTAGGTCTCATATTTGCATCTCTCGGCAAGTTTTGCCTCGAATTAAGAGGGCCTGTCGTTTCGATTTTAATAGGATCTTACTTTAAGTCTAAAAGCTAGAATTTCTATTTTGAGTTTTTCTAAAGTTTAAAATACTGTGCCATAAATTACCATACTTAAAGGGATGGTACAGAACTTTTTTTTTGGCGACAAAACCGTTGCTGACAGTGAAAGCACATTGTGTAATCCATACCTTAACTGACAACCTGTAGAAGTTTGAGGTCAATCAGCCATCTGGGTCACGAGAAAATAGTGAAAACCCGTTTACACATTTTAAAATATTATGCGTTCATAATAAAACGTTTTGAAGCGATTTATTCCAATCGGAAAATAGTTTCATTTATTTCTCAACGAATATGGCATTTCAGACAAAAACATTTCATGGGATGTTTTCTCCTATCATCACCATTATACTGTGTAAGTTTTATGTGAATCTGTGATCTTGAAGTGTATTTTGTCTTACCAATTCTGTACCATCCCTTAAAAGGCAATATCATACTTTGGTTTTTGTTAACGAAATACAGATTCATGGACAAAAATATCAAGGAAGATACAGTAACAGTCATCTGTGAAAATTTCAGTCCCATACGGTGCCCACTTTTGGGGAAAACAGTGAAAAATACCCACAGTACTTTCTAAATCTGTTCTCGTTTATTTTTTTCATCTTTAAAAGATCAAAAATAATTTCGGTCACTGGTTTTACTCTTTTCTGGATAAATACAGCATTCCAGGCAGAAGCATTGTAACGATATGTTTCTACCATCATCATCTTTATACCATGTAAGTTATGGGTAAATCAGTTTAGATTTCTGTTTTGGTGTGCTACCAATGTACATGTAATAAAGTCCCACGCTCGAAAAAATGGTCCATTTTTTATTGATACAACTGTAGACCATTCAAACTGTAGTTAGATGTCGGTGTTTGTTGTTGCAGTCAGACCATGGAGGTATCCTTTTTATACCTCCATGGTGAGACATAGCCTATGTGTGACGCGGATGCCTTTTTCATTTTATGTATCAGTAGTACTGCGTGCAACATATGGTCTGTCGCGTTCAGGTATCCAGCAAGGCCATACTATTATAGTACGTGTTGACACAATGGCTTGAAGCCCAAGTTAAGACTGGCTAAGGCACAGCTTTAAAGGTAGTATCATACTTTGGTTCAGTTTTATCAAAGAAATACAGATTCATGGGCAAAAAACTAAGACAGATACAGTAACAGTCATCTGTAAAGATTTCAGTCCCATACGGTGCCCACTTTTTGAGAAACAATGAAAAACAGCCACAGTATTTATTAAGTCTTTTCTCTTTTATTTTTGATCTTTTAAAAGATCAAAAAGATTTTCGGTCGTTGTTTTACTATTCTGGATAAATACACCATTTCAGGCGGAAACATTTTAACGGTATGTTTCTATCATCACCATCTTCATACCCTGTAAGTTCTACGTAAATCTGTAAACATTTCTGTTTTGTTGTCTTACCAAAGTATGATACTACCTTTAAGACCGCTAATTGCAATCCACCCCTGCTCTTTGAAAATGAGGCACATCTCGCAAATTGGACTTTCTCAATAATAGCCAGTGTACACTGACATCATTTTCGGCCACAAGGTAGGCCTACATGCATGGGATATATTTGTTTTACAGGATCACGGATCCTACTGATCCGGATCCCATTTTAGCGTACCCTGCATAGAACGTGAATCCCCAAACCATGCAATTTTCACATGCTACGCTACCGTTGGCAATAAATTGTTAAAGGTACAGTACAGGACTGGTAGCATACCCAAACAGATGCTCACAGATTTACGTCTAACCTTCAGAATATGAAAATGGTGCTGGTAGAAACACACCGTTAAAATGTTTCTGCCAACATCTTGCCAATGTTGGCAGCCAGTCGTATGGCCAACCAAAGTAAAGAGTGCCGACATTCACCCAACATTGATCCAATGTCGGTCGTCCACATCTTGCCAATGTTGGCAGCCCATCGTATGGCCAACCAAAGTAAAGAGTGCCGACATTCACCCAACGTTGATCCAATGTCAGTCACCAACATCTTGCCAATGTTGGCAGTCCGTCGTATGGCCAACCAAAGTAAAGAGTGCCGACATTCACCCAACGTTGATCCAATGTCAGTCACCAACATCTTGCCAATGTTGGCAGTCCGTCGTATGGCCAACCAAAGTAAAGAGTGCCGACATTCACCCAACGTTGATCCAATGTCGGTCACCAACACCTTGCCAATGTTGGCAGTCCGTCGTATGGCCAACCAAAGTAATGAATGCCGACATTTACCCAACGTTGATCCAATGTCGGCCACCAACATCTTGCCAATGTTGGCAGTCCGTCGTATGGCCAACCAAAGTAATGAATGCCGACATTTACCCAACGTCGATCCAATGTCGGTCGCCAACATCTTGCCAATGTTGGCAGCCCGTCGTATGGCCAACCAAAGTAAAGACTGCCGACATTCATACAACGTTGATCCAATGTCGGTTGCCAACATCATGCCAATGTTGGCAGTCCGTCGTATGGCCAACCAAAGTAATGAATGCCGACATTCACCCAACGTTAATCCAATGTCGGTTGCCAACATCATGCCAATGTTGGCAGCCCGTCGTATGGCCAACCAAAGTAATGAATGCCGACATTCACCCAACGTTGATCCAATGTCGGTTGCTAACATCTTGCCAATGTTGGCAGCCCGTCATATGGCCAACCAAAGTAAAGAGTGCCGACATTCATACAACGTTGATCCAATGTCGGTTGCCAACATCTTGCCAATGTTGGCAGCCCGTCATATGGCCAACCAAAGTAAAGAGTGCCGACATTCACCCAACGTTGATCCAATGTCAGTCACCAACATCTTGCCAATGTTGGCAGTCCGTCGTATGGCCAACCAAAGTAAAGAGTGCCGACATTCACCCAACGTTGATCCAATGTCGGTCACCAACATCTTGCCAATGTTGGCAGTCCGTCGTATGGCCAACCAAAGTAATGAATGCCGACATTTACCCAACGTTGATCCAATGTCGGCCACCAACATCTTGCCAATGTTGGCAGTCCGTCGTATGGCCAACCAAAGTAATGAATGCCGACATTTACCCAACGTTGATCCAATGTCGGTCGCCAACATCTTGCCAATGTTGGCAGCCCGTCGTATGGCCAATCAAAGTAAAGACTGCCGACATTCATACAACGTTGATCCAATGTCGGTTGCCAACATCATGCCAATGTTGGCAGTCCGTCGTATGGCCAACCAAAGTAATGAATGCCGACATTCACCCAACGTTAATCCAATGTCGGTTGCCAACATCATGCCAATGTTGGCAGCCCGTCGTATGGCCAACCAAAGTAATGAATGCCGACATTCACCCAACGTTGATCCAATGTCGGTTGCTAACATCTTGCCAATGTTGGCAGCCCGTCATATGGCCAACCAAAGTAAAGACTGCCGACATTCATACAACGTTGATCCAATGTCGGTTGCCAACATCTTGCCAATGTTGGCAGCCCGTCATATGGCCAACCAAAGTAAAGACTGCCGACATTCATACAGCGTTGATCCAATGTCGGTTGCCAACATCTTGCCAATGTTGGCAGTCCGTCGTATGGCCAACCAAAGTAATGAATGCCGACATTCACCCAACGTTGATCCAATGTCGGTTGCTAACATCTTGCCAATGTTGGCAACCTACTACAAGCCAACATTGGCACAACGTCGCATTCCGACAAGATGCCAACGTATTGTCTGCCGACCATTAGCCAACATTGGGCCAACGTATATTGCCAAGAACATGCCAACATCAGTTCACCGACAATGAGCCAACATTGGCCCAACATCATTTGCCAATATAATGCCAACGAAACCCTTGCCGACTTTGAGCCAACGTTGGCCCAATGTCAGCATGTTATCTGGGAGTTTTAATCTCAGGAGTGTAAAGAAACAGAGTTTACATTTGCCCCGGGACTGTCCTTTGTAGAGATTTTAATACCCACAGAGTCGGCCTTGAAGTATACAGGGTGTACAAAATGAAAGAAAGGGGTAAAATGTTCACAGGTTGTTATTGTTGGTCTGTACAGGTTGCCGTATGTTTATATTGCAACATGTAGAGTTCAGATGATTGGTCAAGGTTGTCCAAACGAAATGAAGGGATTGGTCCACCTGACGAAGCCGAAGAAAGGCTCCAGCTTCGCCACGTATCCCAAGCCCTTCATTTCATATAAAAAAAAGACACAAAGTGGCGGCAGCAAAGTAAATCCCAAGCCTAGCCTCAAACCCCGTTTCGTAAAGGCCCATACATGAATTAGCAAAACTAGGCCTTATTCGACTAGAGAGGGCGCTGCACGGAATCCGTCCTTGAAAAGAAATCGGACAAGAAATATCATGTATGAACTTGAAATGAAATAAATCTAAAAAATTTACAAAATAATTCAAACACTTATTTAAAGTGAGATACATTTGTGCGATATTTGGGCATTTAGCCACCATTATTGATGGAATGTATATCATCAAAGATGGCGTCTCGTATTTATCATTAGGTTTGATGCTTGGCACACTGGAAAGAAGATGGACACATCGTCAGATTGCAGTAGTGTGTGGTGTCATGGCGTCTTGTGGTGTAATTGCTGCAAGTTTTACAGTCAACGTTGTGCAGTTTGGTACCATACTTGTGCTGCTTGGTAAGCAAATTCAAATTTGATTTGAGAAAGAGTTTTGTGTTAATACTAGTTTTGAAGTATTTTGAGAATACCAGGAGTGTTTAAAACACAACAACTTGTTAGTACGGAGTTAAGACTATATGCATGGCGAAAGTACAAACGGTATAGATATAGCACCACGGGACATTTTGAATTGGGTGGCTCTGAAAAGAGCCGGTTAACTCGACGTTTCGGCCAGTATACTCTGGCCGTCTTCAGGAGATGCTGCAGCTGCGAGGTGGAAACTGGACTATTGCAGACCTGGGACCAATTGCACGGCTCTGCGTAGCACAACAAATTTGCTTACCATGAAATCTCTGTCAGGATTAACAGCCAAATATCCATAAATTGTGCATCACTTGTGATTGTTCTTTGACTGTTGTTCGCTGACCATGAATATCAAATGGAATTTTGAATGGTTTGTTTAAAGAGCAAGATATTTTGTGATAAGCCTTTTTCTGTGCTTAACAGCTCCGTGAAACATGGTACACACCGCTGCTCGATGTGCCAATGGGCGAGTAGTTCTATTGCAGATCTGGCACTTCTTGTTATACCTACGTGTATAATGATACACTGCAAATCCAAGCCCAGCTGTCAAGGAGTCCGTGACATATTGTTTTGATTATTTTCGTAGGTGCGGCGTACGGCCCTCTTCTGAACTGCTCCTGGGTGATACTTGGGCATTATTTTGACCGGTACTACGCCATGGCTAACGGCATTGCATGCGCTGGAACCTCACTTGGTATTCTGGTATTCGCACCAATGACGCAGTTCCTGCTCACTATGTACGGATGGAGAGGTTGCATGCTCTTGATTGGTGGCTTGACCCTTCATCTCATTGTAGTCGGTGCCCTGTTCAAACCTCTGCACAGCTACAGTGATGAATACAAGCCTATACCTGTAGAGTCAGGGAATACGACGGCTGAGGATGGTGCAGATGGCACTTCTGGCGTCGCTGGTGACATTAGTGTCGGAAATAGGAGAGGATGCGTACAGACGTGTGAATCAGAGTCTGCGAAGTCGGGGAAGTTACTGGCGTTTATTCGTGCGGTGGATCTTGATCTGTTCTCTAGTTTGTCCTTCGTGGCTTTAGTGGCCTGCTTCTGTAATCTATGCGTCGTGATCATAGCTTGGGTTGTCTTTACAGTTCCCCACGTCATCGTGAAAGGGCTCGAACCCAACCAGGCTTCCCTAGTCGCCGTAGCGGGCGCTGTTGGGATTCTGGCCGGCCAGCTCAGCTACGGACCCTTGGTAGACAGGAACATCATAAGCGACAGGGCTCTAATGTACATTGGGAATGTTCTCATGGCGATAGCATTCCTACTGGATCCAATCTTAGACCAGATGCTAACACTCGTCATTGGGAATGTAATCTTTGGTATTGGGTTTGGCATCGCTCTACCATTGTCCTTTACGATGCTTAGGAATCTAGTTGGTGGTGATCGTATGTCAGGAGCGGTGGGCTGGGCTGAGGCAATGGGTAGCGTCGCAAGAGTATTAGCAAGCTTCTTCACGGGTAAGAAATCCCTCAAATAAAAGGTAGTATCATACTTTGGTAGCATACCGAAAAACAAATGTTCACAGATTTAAACTATAACTTACAGGGTATAAATATGGTGATGTATAAACATACAGTTAAAATTTGTCTGCCTGATATGCCGTATTTTATCCAGAAAAGAGGACAACCAGTGACCAAAATTATTTTGTGATCTTTTAAAGACCAAAAATACAAAAGAAAAGACGGAAATACTGCGGCCGTTTTTCACTGTTTTCACTTCTTTGACACAAACCAAAGTATGATACTACCTTTAAATGTAATATCGTACTTTGGTTTTTGTCAAAGACATGGGCAAAAATATCAAGGAAGATACAGTGACAGTCATCTGTGAAATTTTCAGTCCCATACGATGCCCACTTTATGAGAAAACAGTGAAAAATGCCCACAGCATTAAAATCTTTTCACCGTTTTTTTTTTTCTTTAAAAGATTCAAATTGTTTTTGGTCATTGGTTTTACTCTTTTCTGGATAAATACAGCATTTCAGGCAAACAAATTTTAACGGTATGTGTCTATACCATATCACAATCTTTATATCCTGTAAGTTATATGTAAATATGTGGAGATTTCTGTTTCAGTATGCTTAAGTATGATATTACCTTTAGGCTTTTACAAAGCAAGTTCAGTTACGGCACATGGTATTTCACCTGATACAAATCGATCGTTTCAGGAAGTTACGTACGTTCTTCTCTAGCCAATCAAAGCACTGCTCCCACGGTGTTGTAGCCAATCACGGCACCGCTCTCATATCTAGCCAATCACAGCATTATTCCCGCTGTATTCTAGCCAATTACAGCACTGATCTAATCACAGTACTTTTAGCCTATAAGCATATAATTATGCCTCCAGTCTGCATTATTAAATTTTGTATGTGACATTCGTATTTTTCACAGAGATAAAGAAGGGCGTGGCAATTTTTATCGTAACAGTATCATTCTCAAAGGCTAAACTTGGCATTTTTGTTGCTTCTTTTACCATCTCAGGTTGGCTATACGATCAAACTGGTAGCTACGATATCTCCTTCATAGTCATGGGACTGGTGCCTTGCTTGGCTATCCTGATATTTTTCATTGAAGACGTCTGGGTGTTCTACCAAGCAAGAAAAGTGCGGTGCTAGCAGAATGCACCCTTCCGGCCTGTCAATCAAACTGTTCGCATTAACCAATTGGAGGACGTCTTTTAATCAGGTGATCACGAAAGCATCGGTCAATGATTAATGATGCTGCGATTTCTACTAAAAATTAAATTTTGACGCTTAAGTATGAAGATGATTTAACTCTTGTAGAAAACACCCAGGTCGCAGGCTGCAGCGTTATGTAGGATGAGTTGGATCGTTTTGACCATTGGGCTAGTGTGAACAACATGACATTGAACACTTCCAAATGTTTGTCAATGGACATATCATTTTCTAGATCCTCCTCGGCCTGCACGGCGCTGCAGCTAGCGGAACATGAACTTATTTCTACGGATGTGCTTAAAATCCTTGGCATTAGAATTTCAAAGGACCTCAAATGGGACACTCATATTTCAGATATCACCAAAAAGGCTAGTGGACGTATTTTGATGTTGACTACTCTTAGAAGATTTGGTTTGAAAATTCAGGACCTCGTGACAATTTATGTTGGTTTTATTAGACCTCTCCTTGAATATGCTGTCCCTGTCTGGCAGCCTAGTCTCACTGTACAACAGAATAACTTTTTAGAGCGTATTCAGAAAAGGGCATGTAAAATAATTCTTGCTAACAAATATAATTCCTATCAACAGGCACTTCAAATGTGTGGCATTCAAACCCTTAAGGAAAGACGGGAGCTTATCTGTTTGAGATTTGCTCAATCGATACTACAGTCCAATGTTTTTCGTAGCTGGCTTCCCAACCAAAGAGGCACGGACTGTGGTCGCGCATTGCGCAATTCTCAACTACTGACAGCCCCCAAGGCTCGTACACGGCGTTATGCCAACAGTGTTATGCCATATCTTGTTAACATTTTAAATGAAGAGATATAATATTGATTTCTTTTAAATTTTTTATTTATAAATATATCAATTGAGTCAATATTTAGATTTCTTTTCATCATATGGTTCTCTTTATTTTTTTACAGGTCCTTTCCACCCCTTTTTTTTGAAGTCTTAATTTTGGTTAAGGATGGTGGGTGTCCTGACGTGGCTAACTATCTTTTTGCATTTACACCTCAGGTCCTTTTGGTTGGTAGGCAGTTTACAACAGCTAATTCTATTTTGCAATCTTATTTTTAACGTGCGCCCTCTTCTGTCTTGCCATTAATGAATTAATTCTTTCTTTTTTTGTTCATACTTCGTCTATCCAGTATATTTTTATGGTGTGTTCATAATAATTGTTTTAAACTATTGGGTTTTTTTTGGGGGGGGGGGTTGATATGCTGTTTTGTAATTCGTGGCTGTTTTTAATTGTACCATGTTATTTACTATTTTTATTGTAATGCCATAACAATTCAGCCTTTGGGCTGCGATAGTGGTCAGAATAAACCAGAAATAATAATAATAATAATAATAAACTCGGTCACATGTGGTATGTGAAACACACGTGTGGGCGGGGCTTAAGACCACAACATGAACGGTCCATTGAATACAACAAGGAGTGCAAATGTACAATGCATGGATGCCGAGGTATAATTTGTTGTAAAATATCTTGCTCAGAAACACAATTGCTATGATGATTATAGCGCCCTCTTTGTTTGATATTGCCCATTATGTAGAGCTGGGGATGTAACCTTTATTTCATTTATATTCATTTATTTCTTGTTTACCCTGGGTTTACCTGCTCAGTGAAACACACATTGTTTTCCAGAGGTTCCCAGCAATTACAATATGAATTATGAAGGATGGTGCTACACGTGACCGAGTAGCAGGCTTTCATGGGCGCCCTTTGGCAGCCAGCCACATCAACCATAATGATCACGAAGCACAGCTTAAGATCGAAAGTGTTTGTTTTTTGTGGAGGGAGGAAAACCGGAGAACCCGGAGAAAAAATCTCGTAGCATAGGAGAGAACCAACGCACAACTCTACTCACATATAACCCAAGCCGGGATCGAACCCAGGCCACATTGGTGAGACGCGAGTGCCTAACGTTTTTTGCCACCTATGCAGTTCCATTGATAAAGCACATTATTGAATAGTGTTAGACAAAAATATGGCTGCATTTCATACTCCATGTAAAATTCAATATCATCTTAATTTTCATAGAAATGTATTCCTATTAAAGATGTTAAGTACGTATTTGGGCAAATCAATTACAAACTAATTCTTGCCTGAAGGTATTGGATAGATGTTTTTGAAAGAAAAATACACTTTTACCTGGGCAATTATGTCCCCCGGACACATTTAGAGGGGGACAGATTTAACCTTTACACCAGCAGTACGCTTCTGATTACTTTAAAGTGCTAATTACATGTACAAATATTTATTTTCTAGAGTTGTAAAAATTTTATATAGTCCAGGGACCAATATCAATAATAGAAGTTTAAGCACTTAAATGTGCTTAAGAACAAAAACCACATTGCTTTTTACCAGTTTACCATTTTAAATTTATTATGAATCTTATTCTACGTGAACAATAGCTGGATACCAGCTAAAAAGACAATAAACATCACAGTCACACCAAGATTTGGTTGGTAATCCTGTTTATATTAAGGAAGATTTGTCATGCTCAGCAAATTTAGGAGCATTTGAGTGGCTTTCCTCGGTCAATACGGGTCACGTCACCTGGATCAGCCACCTCAGCCGGGCTAATTGAACACTTGCTTACCTTTCAACCATCTTGACTTCGTGTGACGAGTTTCCCACCACTGACTTTGCTTGTGAGCAGGGCCACTGGTGGCTGCCCTGGGTGATCGAACGGTATGGGGGATGACTTGGTGCAACCTACATGTAGATGACCTACTTGAACGCACCTTCGAACGCCTAAATGTGATTACTCTAGACTCTTGAGGGCAATAGACACAAACCAGTGTAACTCTTGAGGGCAGCAGACACAGTCAAATGTCCCTCTTGAGGGCAGCAGACACAAACATGTGTAACTCTTGAGGGCAGCAGACACTCCAGGGTGACTCTTGAGGGCAGCAGACACTCCAGTGTGACTCTTGAGGGCAGCAGACACACTCCACTGTAACTCTTGAGGGCAGCAGACACACTTCAGTGTAACTCTTGAGGGTAGCAGACACACTCCAGTGTAACTCTTGAGGGCAGAATACATACTCCAATATTTTCTTAAGGTGATTAAGTTTTCTGATTCCATACAAAATTTTGAAACTCAATATAGGATAAAAATTCATTTACAGTTCGTCAAAGAGCATGTCTGCATCGGGCTCTGCTTTTGATGATCGTCCCGATGTGGTTCTGGAGACACGACCTCCTTGTGATGAAGCTGGCGTTGATGGCGTGGCACTTCTACATTATTAACAAAAGAAATCCATACGCTTATTATTATTTAATACGTCATCATCACAACAGATGGTAGAGGCCTACCCCCTTCAAAGCCCTTTCCTAAACACAAAAGCCAAACAAATGTCACAAGCATTAGGTCCTACCTTCATTAATTCTTAATCACAAAATAAAGACCTTTGAAATGTTACATTGCTCTTGTTAATATGATTGTTACCTTTCTGTTCGTACTGAAGAAACTTTCGGAATAGAGGGTTTGGACGGGGTTTGCTTGTTTGTGACATCTCTCCTCCGCCTCCTGCAAATTCAAACCAAATGATGATGTTGTTGGCTTTTATATTAACATACAAACTAGTGTTTACCAGCCAAAATTATATAATGACGTACAATGCAAGTGGCTGGTACTCGGCTGTCTTTTACTCAATATTAAAATGCATTAACTAGGAAATTTATTAAGATAAGCAGTTTTTGGAACTTGAGAAATTTTAACAATATGAATTTTAGTAAACTTTTAGGAGTTCCATATGAATATAAGGAAATCTTTAGCAAGTATAACAAAATTAAACTAAAAACACAAATATCAAATTACAATTTTGATAAGACTTCTTTTTTGTCTCAACTTTTGAACTTATTCAGCAATGACCAATCACAACTGGCGATAGATACCTTTTCCCAACTGGAGCTGTTGTTTCATTGGTTGGATCCTCCTCAAGGATCAGACTGCTATCCATACGGCTTGAGGGCGCTGCCTTCCTCTTTGACTTCTGAGTCGCCTGAAATATCATCAAATAAATTCCAACATCAAATAAGTTAAAAAAGTTTATTGAAATTCATAACTGTATTTAGTACACGATTGGTAACACAAACAAAATGTTTACAGATTTACGTATAACTTTCAGGGTATGAAGATGGTGCTGGTAGAAACATAGTGTTAAAATATTTCCACCTGAAATGGTGTATTTATCCAGAAATTAGTAAAACAAAGACCGAAAACAGTTTTGATCTCCGGTTAAGATTAACACCATTCTGTATGTTTTATAAGAAAAACTGAGTCGGTTTTTCGCTAATTTTTCGTGACTCAGATGTTCGATTGAGCTCAAATTGTCACAGGTTTATCATTTCATGAACATGTTGGATTAGACAAAGTGTGAGTACTGTTGATCCAGAAATTACTAAAAGCCTTTTGGTGCTTAACCAGCTCCTATGAATCCTGGTAATTTTAGTGATTTGGTCAAAAACTGATTTCAAAATTAGTCTACGGACTAGCAAGTTCTAGTTTCAGGAGTAGAGTGGATCTTCACTATAACAAACAATCAACATAATCACTGATAGTAATGAGGTCATGGTTATAGTGATCTTAAACCGTCAGGGCCCAATTTCAAGGAATCCTTTACGGCCTATTTTTGTGCTTACGGGCACTGCTACGCTTGTAATCTATTTCATGGAATCCATTAGCAAGACTTTCGGTTAGCGAAGAATTTCTAGGGTAACTGTGATAATTTTCTGCTAACGTGCTGTCATATGCATTCTGCACAAAATCCTTGCTTACCGTTACCAAAAAGAAAACTTTCCCGTGAAATACGCTAACCGTAACAAAAAAAGTCTGCTACCGTAAGCGAAGAATTTTTGAAAACGGTAACGGATTCCATGAAATTGAGCACAGTGTTTCGGCATTCGGTATGTTTTTCACACAAAAACTGAGAGCCAAATATGGTATAGCCAAATATTTGATACAGCCAAATGTTTGGTATAGTGGTGTTCGTTATAGCAGAGTTCCACTGTATATCGTTGACATGAACTATGACCTATGACCTCCCTGACCTTTGACTCCTCATCGGTGCTGACCTCTTCATCCTCTGGGTCATCTTTTTCCTCGTTGTTTTCTTCCCTGGATGACTTGCGGTCAAGCTGAGATCGTTTGCTGGAGTTATTCTCCTGCGTCTTCTCTGCGGAGGTTGCTTCAGTTACTGGAATCAAAATTGGGTAATTTTTCTTTAGCAGGGCTTGACCAAGGGCGACAAGCTAGTGATCAGGGGCAGCAAGGCAATGACCAGGGGCAGCAAGGCAATGACCAGGGGCACCATGGCAATGACCAGGGGCACCAAAGCAATAACCAGGGGCACCAAGGCAATAACCAGGGGCACCAAGGCAATGACCAGGGGCATCAAGGCAATGATCAGGGGCACCAAGGCAATGACCAGGTGCACCAAGGCAATGACCAGAGGCACCAAGACTACTCACATTCCTGTTTCAAATTCCGGATCTTAGCCTTCTTGTCATTCAAAACAACTTGGAACTGTTAGGAGATAAACAAAAACAGCAAAAAGTCAATGAAAATGTAATAATTAATAAATAATTTAATAAAAGATACTAAATCTATATCAGTTTTTATGGCCTTGTTTTTATTTTGCCTATGAAAAATGTCTCTGAAAATACTGTCCAATTTCGAAAAACTTTAGTTTGGGTTATTTGGTTAGCATATTTCTAAATGGATTTGTGTCGTATAAATGCTTCAGTGTGTAATCATCACCTTTGTAAAGAGCTCCTTCTCCATGTTTTCATGCATTCCAACGCATTTCTCAAGTCTCTGCAAGGAAAACCAAAACCAACATCAAGATAATTTGAAGTATATAATGTCATATGGCTAACAAACGAGTAGACAATTTTATGCAGTGAGTATTTGTTCGGCTTTATGGCAACATTCTGTTGACTTATCCCATTCAAAATCTCCTGAATTGTCTCAGGTTTCAACAGACAGAGGAAGATAGCACCCCAAGTGTCGCATACCATTGTAAAGCTCTTTTCAAGCTTATTCCAGTGGTAATGACATTTAAATGCCGGATTTGTAAGGCAGAGAAACTTGAATACTGGTCAGGCCCAGTCACTGAAAAGCAAGGCCAGGCCTGGGCTTTGCCTGGGCTCTTGGGCTTCTAAAATCCACAGCCTTGAACTATCAACTTCAAGCCCCTGCTGTACGTGTCCTGGATCAAGTAACTGAAAAGCCTGGCCAGGCCTGGGCTTTGCCCGGGCTCTTGTGCTTCTATAATCCCAAGCCTTGAACTATCAACTTCAAGCCCCTGCTGTGTCCTGTATCATAGTTGGCACTAACCTGATAAACAGATTGAGTCCACATTGATCATGGACAGTATCCAGAAGCCGGGCTACTTTAATTTGAGCAGATCTATTGAATTGAAGTTGAGGGCTGACAAGAGGAGGATTTCAGGCCTGAAGGCCTGGCCTGGCTAGGTTTTTCAACAGCTGGGTTCGACCAGCATTACAGGTTTTCAACATAAACTTTCGAAACATTCCTTGGGTCGATTTCACCAAACTCATCGTAACTTACAATCAATCGTAGGACTTATGATGCATTGCAGCCCTACGTAGGATGCGATGGGTGATCCTTCATATCCTGAGTTACCATCGATCATAGGGCTTCATGAAATCAACCCCTGGTGTATTTATTACTCCTTGAAATAATACGACGGTTCTTACTTTGAGAGCATTGCCTCTTTCAGTAGACAGTCGTTCATTCTCTCTCTCCAAGACGTGGATGGTGTCCCGTAGCGAGGAGGCATTCTGGATCATGAAGATAAAGAGGTCTTGGATGGACTCCGCTGGATCATCCACAACTTGGAGCGACACTGACCCAAGTTGGAACTTGAAACAGAAACAAAGAACGTTTTTTTAGGCGAGGAACGTGGTTTTTGTAGGGGAAAATTTCCATTAATACTACAAAAGTGCATTTAACAAATTATGAGTTTAAAGGTAGTATCATTCTTTGATAACAAATCAAAACAGAAATGTTCACAGATTTACGTATAACTTACAGGGTATGAAGATAACATTTAAAATGTTTCCGCCTGAAATGGTGTATTTATCCAGAAATTAGTAAAACAAAGACTGAAAATCTTTTTGATCTTTTAAAAGATCAAAAATAAAAGAGAAAAGACTTAAGAAATACTGTGGCCGTTTTTCACTGTTTTCTCAAAAAGTGGGCACCGTATGGGACTGAAATTTTCACAGATAACTTTTACTGTATCTTCCTTGTTATTTTTGCCCACGAATCTGTATTTCTTTGACAAAAACCAAAGTATGATACTACCTTTAAAGCGTATACATTTTACCTTGATGTTTTCATTTGCCATAACTTTCTTCCAAGAGAATTCTGAACCGGTACCCTTGTCAGCTTTCATCTGGAAAAGAATCAACGCACATGCATTCGGTTACCAACCAAAGCCTAGCTCGTGGTGTTGATTGTGTCTGACTTGTATTCTGATATCATTTGTTTCAAGCAAAATTCACAACATTTGGGTTTTTCATTGAAATTTGAACAAAATGAACATTGACTGGAGCAGATTTGACCAGCGACCACCGGTTTGTATCTCACCTGATACTCAAATGCCAAGTCTCCCATATTCTGCCTGGTCAGAGCCTGACCCGTGACTTCAGCAAACTCCTCCTCATCCATGTTGACCTTCTGAGCAAGCTGTGTTAACCTCTGACGAGAAACTGTCAAAAGAAATGTCCAGGGAAGAAGTTGAATATAAGGGCAGCGTTCAGACGCAGAACTAAGAGTGGTCTAACTTTGGTTTAAGCCGAGAAGGGTCTACCTACTTGTGTCTGAACGGTCTACGATAGACTGTTTTGGGTGCTAAAAACGGTCTATCTTTGAAAACTTAGACGGTCAAAAAGGGACGGTCTAGACTACGTAGACCGGTCTACAAATGTGCCTTAAGACATCTGAACGGTCTATCTCAACCACATCTGGTTTAGCTTGACCCGCAAGCAGGTGCAATCGGTGTGTAACTCAGTTTCAGGGTGAGGGACTGGTTTCTCCACACCATACCATAGGAGTGGTGGCATTCATTGCTGCCTTGCTGTGGACCAGGTACCCCTTCCATTTCTATATTTTACACAATGTATACTGTGAAGACACCACAAGTATTAAAAGCTTTGACACTTCAGCGGGATTTGAACCTAGGTCACAGTGTTAGAAAGTCTACCAACCTACCAAATGATAAAAATGTTTGATTATAAATTTGACAGACGCAACTAACTTGTTCCTTCCCATGAGTTGATGGCGTCCGTGATGACCAATTCAAATCCATCCCTTCCACCATCTTTAGCGGTTGTCTTCAAGAAGTATGGTTGACGTCCAACGTCCACTCGACAAAGAGTTTGAGTTGACATTCTTAGACTGAGAGAAACGTTTGAAAGAATCGTTAAATTATTTAAGTGTTTACCTCTGAGCGTTTAATACTAGATTAGAAATAAAATGTATAAATTAATAAAAATAAAAATTGTATTAAACTGAAAAGTATAAAATTTTGGAAATTAGGGCTTGCCCCTTTCCACTGTTATTGCTACTAAAGTACTAATATTAATAAACTTCAGGAACCCTCTTATTTTTTAACATTAAAACGCCCTCTGTTGGGCACCAGTTCAGTCTCATGTGCAAGTTTGTCAGTAGAGCTCTTTCCCAAATAGTAAGTCTACCATATGTCTTCATCTTACAAAGTTTGCAGTATTTCTTTCTAAAAAAAATTGTGAATAGCGCTCCGCACTAATGACGTCACAAAATCCCCGGATGTCAGACAAACAATGACTCATGAACGCGCACACCCACGCACGTGTGCATGTTTGCAATGTTTGTCTGAGGTCCGTTGCTATTTTTAGCGTAAGTGCGGAGCGCTATTAACGTAACGCATGCGCAAATACTCGGCATGACGCAATCACGTACCAGTCGATGTAGTCAACGTGAAAATCTAAAGCTCCCTACTGTCAGTGGCCTATGGTCATGGTGCTACATAGCAAAATAATCTGAAATCAGAACTCCCAGCGGACCCAGAACTAACAAGTGATTAGAAATAGCGCTCCGCACTTACGCTAAAAATAGCAACGGACCTCAGACAAACATTGCAAACATGCACACGTGCGTGCGGGTGCGCAGGGGTGTACACTACGTGTGTGAGTCAATGTTTGTCTGACATCCGGGGATTTTGTGACGTGATTAGTGCGGAGCGCTATTATTGCATTGAAGCACAAAATTAAATGACCTAAAATATTTTCTTTTTGTCCTTTTCCAAATAAACTACAAATTTGGTATGATTTAGTAACTAATGTAATTCTGTAGGTTTAGTAAAACTACAAAAAACTTGCCTTGAATGAACAGAAAACACCTGTAAAATCAGCAAAGCGAAGTAAAGTGCAGCGAACACTTCAACATTATTTACAAATGAACATGAAGAGCGCCACCAAGCGTCGAGGACTGTCTCATCATAAAGCATCATGGCGCCTGTAGAAACAGAAAAGAAAACTCCTGAGTCGGAGAAAAAGGCTGAAAAGAAGGAAGAAACTGGCAATGGCAAGAAGATCGAGGAAGACAAAGATGCAGATTTGGTAATTAAGTATTGAATACCCATTCTAGATCTTAGTAAAGTTTGATCATCGAGGAAAGATCGCTAATTTGTTCTGTATCGCTTTTTGTTTGCCCCATTCGGCGAGTCAATAATGCTTTGTCATACACATGTGCTGTGTAATATCGCCCTTTACCAGTTACGATATTATAACTTTCGGCTTACAAAAATTGTGATTATTTATTGAAAACGATGAGATTGGTGGATTTCACATTTCATTTGAATGATTTAATTTAATATACTTACCCTCTTTTATTGGATTGGGTTTTTTCTCGATAAAAAAAGCAAAGCAGTGTTGTTTTTCCAAGGTTGCCTGGTTTGTGTGTGTTACTCACTGTGTGAAGTCTGTGAATGAATAGCCCTTTTGTGAAAACAGTGTAAAATCAAAATCATTGGGGAATTCTGCAATTACTCTTGTCGTCTTTTACTTTACTTTAATTTTTCTTTGTGTCAAAGTTGAAATTTATTCCTGTGATGTTGATTTTGTAACTAACGTTTGTCAGAAAGCAAAGTGAACATTAATTTGTACCTGAACACGAAATAATTAGGCTGCCGTATTAACTAAATAATTGCATCTTTTCTAAATTGCACCTTAAATTAAAAACAGGTTTCTTCCACAGTGTTCCATTTGTTACTGTTAGTGTTAAGGGTTAAGCTGTGCACAATAATGTACATGATATGAAAGTTAAACTCCGAGACAGACTTTCTAAACCAACACGTCAATTCAGTACAGCCCTTCCTGTATTTGACAATTACATCAATTGTATAATTTGTTTTTAGTCGGAAGAGGACAAGCTGCTTCAGGAGGAACTGACCATGCTGGTGGAAAGACTGACGGTAAGAGAGAGGATTTCATATAAATCTCCCCCCCCCCCAGTCAGACCTCCCTCCTTCCATCCCAAAGTTTACCACACTTAGTTTTCCCTGTGGTAAGCGTGGTATCCTGAATACCACAATACACCACAGTGTGGCTGTTGTGATCGTGGTTTCAGGATTACTGTGGTTGTCAATAGCACTGCGAACTTGCGCTAAAAATAGCACCGAACCTCAGACAAACATTGCAACTGGCTATGCAAATGTATGGTGAATGTATGGTGTGTGTGCGCGTGCATGCATGGTGTGACGTCATTAGTGCGGAAGGCTATTGACCCTTCCGGCCTGTCAATCAAACGTTGCGTGTTGACCAATTGGAGTAGTTATAGTCCATTACCTCAGTCAAACTCAGTCACATGGGGAATGTAAAGCATGTGGTGTTGCTATTGGTGTGCGGGGCTTCATAGCAAAGCTGGAACAGTACATTAACATCAGGCATGCAACTTTTCCTCGGATCAGCTGATTTCCTCTTTTTTTCACTTCACTCTTAGCCATTGAAAAGTGAAAAACACTGTACAAAGTATGGTAAAGACTGGAATTTCTTCGTTTTATGTTAAATCTGAATTGCATGCCTGTAACATGACCCTACTTTTGTTCTTTTGTATTTTGATGTCACTTCTGTCTTTTTATCTCCTGCAAACTATCTCCGTGTTTAGGAAAAGGACTCATCCCTGTATCGTCCAGCTCTGGAACAACTCCGACAGATGATCCGCGCCTCCACAAGTTCAATGACCTCGGTTCCTAAGCCACTCAAGTTCCTTCGTCCACACTATGGAACTATCAAGGAGGTGTACGAGAAAATGAGTTCTGGAGAAAACAAGGTTAGTTGGTCTGACATTTGCTTACTTGGTCAATTTGCTTAGCAGAATCAAACTGCTTACTCAATTTTTGTTACTGGAGTAATGTCTTGATGCTGCTTACTGAAAATTTAGTGTTTTACATTCAGCCATTCTGATCTGTGTTTGACTGCTCTAAGCAGACATTTCATGATTCTGCTTACCTAGAAATTCCATGCTTATCATTTTCATTCCATGTCATGTTCCATGTTTGATACAGGTTTTGGAGTTATTTTATTGAGAGAAACTTAAATGCCGGTTGGGCCCAGACACTGAAAAGCCAGGCCTGGGCTTTGCCTTGGGTCTTAGGCTTCTATAATCCCAAACCTTGAACTATCAACTTCAAGCCCCTGCTGTGCCCTGGATCATAGTTCCAAACCTTTCATATTTGTCTTTTCATCTCTCGTTTAGAAATTCTGTGCTGATATCATCTCAGTTCTGGGTATGACGATGAGTGATGCTCGCGATTGTCTGAATTACCGTCTCCTCGGGTCGAAGGAAGACATCGGAACCTGGGGCCATGAATACGTCAGGTAAGCATATCCGCAAATTGTATTACAGGTGCTTAGGAGGGCCTGATGTTTGGATCCTAGCAGGATTTTTCTCTAAAAGGCTTCTCAGAGTTAGGAGGGCCTGATGTTTGGATCCTAGCAGGATCTTTCTCTAAAAGGCTTCTCAGAGTTAGGAGGGCCTGACATTTTTATCCTAGCAGGATCTTTCACAAAGGCTAAGAGATCTTGGAAAGAGATTCTGCTGGGATCAAAACGTCAGGCCTTCCTATAAACTCTGAGCAGCCTTTGAGAAAGATCCTGCTAGGATCAAAACATCAGGCCCTCTTAACTTTGAGCAGCCTTTGAAAAAGATCCTGCTAGGATCGAAACATCAGGCCCTCCTAACTCTTAGCAGCCTTTGAAAAAGATCCTGCTAGGATCGAAACATCAGGCCCTCCTAACTCTGAGCAGCCTTTGAAAAAGATCCTGCTTGGATAAAAACATCAGGCCTTCCTATAAACTCTGGGCAGCCTTCGAGAAAGATCCTGCTAGGATCGAAACATCAGGCCCTCCTAACTCTGAGCAGCCTTTGAAAAAGATCCTGCTAGGATAAAAACATCAGGCCTTCCTATAAACTTCTGGGTAGCCTTCGAGAAAGATCCTGCAGCAGTTTATTACTTGGTTAGACCCTGGTATGCTTTTAAATGACCTAGCCACCTTCCATCTCTTAATCGCCAGACATCTTGCGGGAGAGATCGGCCAGGTTTGGTCCGAGTCCGAAGATGAAGGCAAGATTGAGAAGGACAGACTGCTGGCCCTGACCCGGCAGATTGTACCCTACCACATGCAGCACAACGCTGAGGCCGAGGCCTGCGATCTCCTCATGGAAATTGAGAAGCTGGACCTCTTGGAGGAGTTCGTGGATGAGAACGTCTTCCCAAGGGTCTGTCTGTATCTTACAAGGTGAGTGAGTGACTGATTGATTGATTGAATGATTGGAAGAGCAAATGAGAAACCAGTGTCGTATCTGGGGAGGGGAACAAGGGCCTAGACACTATTATTTAAGGGGCACAAACAAAATTAGCCGTACTGCTGAAATAATTCATTGAACAAGCAAAGAAAGCTTCCAATTTCAAATTGTCCTAATTTTTATCAGAATCGAGCATAATGAAAGGTTTCTCAGTGTTTAACATCCAAAAAACTTGAAAAGTGAACAAAGAAAAATTGACTGGAGCGGGATTCGAACCGACGACCTCCTGAATACCGTACAGGCGCTCTTCCAACTGAGCCATCCAGCCCTATGTTGGTGGTAACCCCAATTGTCAATTATCTTTGTTCGTTTGGCAGTCAGAAGCCATGAAACCACACACATACCGCCATACCCCAAGGATCGGTTCAATGATACACGCAGCAATGCTGCAACCTGGGAACGGTACATGGGGGATCACTCAAAGAGGATATTAAGGCTTTTTGATATAATCACCAAACAACCACAAGGGAAACTGACTGAATTTTGAAGTAATTGAAAAATGAACAAGAAAAATTGACTTTTTTCTTTTCAAATCCTCAAAATTTAACGTCTACCCTCCATAGCTGTGTGAATTACGTCCCTGAGCCAGAGGACTCCATCCTGCTGAGGTCGGCTCTTGGAATCTTCCGGAAGTTCAATCGTTACGCCGAAGCGATGAGATTGGCCATACAGCTGAATGATATGGAACTTGTGGAAGACATCTTCTCAACTTGCAAAGACAGGTAAGACTTGGGAGGTGGAGTCATAGTTCGGGAAGGACTGGGCTGTACTGGGCTGGGCTGGGCTCTGCTGGATGGGTATAAGGTGGGGTGAGCTGGGTTGGGCTGGGCTTGGCTGGGCTGGGATTGCTTGGGCTTGCTTAGGCTGTGCTGGGATTTGATGGGATGGGATGGGATGGGATGGGATGGGATGGGATGGGATAGGTTGTGCTTGGCTGAGCTGGGCTGTGCTTGTCTGGGATGGGATGGGCTGACCGGGATGGGATTGCTTGGGCTTGCTTAGGCTGGGATGGGATGATGGGATGGGTTTGTTTGTGCTTGGATGAGATTGAGCTGGGCTTCGCTGGATTGGTGTAAGCTGCACTGGGATGGGCTGGGCTGGGCTGGGTTGGGTTTGGTTGTGCTAGGCTGAGCTGGTCTGGGTTGACAGGGCTGGGATTATTATTATTATTATTATTATTGGTTTATTGCCACACGTATTGCAGCCATCAGCTGAATTGCACGTTGGTTACAACAAGTTTAAAAAAAAGAAAACATTTATAGAGATATACATTTTTTAAGTAAGAAAACAAATCGGAGTATGTCCATAAAACGCACAGCATCACAAAACAAATTAAAAAAACATCATCAAAATACGCGGATATTGAAAAAAAAAAAAAACTACCCTCAGTACATGAACTGTAGAAAAGATATTAACAATAAATGCCAGACAAACAGGGAAACACGATAAAGGTAATTCCATGCATTAAAAAGTTCATCGAAGGGAATGGTAAAAATAGTAGTTAAAAATAAGGATTGCTTAGGCTGGGCTGGGTTGGACTGTGTATCTCTGTGGTTGGATGGGGTTGGGTTGGGTTGTGCTGGGCTGGGCTGGGCCGGTTTTTGCCCAAATAGGTCAGGAAAGAGCCCAAGAGAGGTAGAGAAAACCTGGATACAGATTCAGCATCTTTCTAGTTGCTTCACATCCTGGGACCTTCATAAGACTTACAATTCCCCCTCGCACCTCACAATCTTCCTAGCTTGATACAGAAGCAGTTGGCCTACATGCTTGGAGCTCAGCAGATCTTCCTGGAGTTGAATGAAGACACGGAGGACTACGATGACCTGACTGAGATCATGTCCAACAGCCAGCTCAACATCAACTTCCTAGCTCTAGCGCGTGAGGTACGTACACCCTAAAGATCAACTTCTTAGCCCTAGCCCTTGAGGTACGTACACCCTAAACATCAACTTCCTAGCCCTAGCTCGTGAGGTACGTACACCCTAACATCAACTTCCTAGCCCTAGCTCGTGAGGTACGTACACCCTAAACATAAACTTCCTAGCCCTAGCTCGTGAGGTACGTACACCTTAAAGATCAACTTCTTAGCCCTAGCCCGTGAGGTACGTAAACCCTAACATCAATTTCCTAGCCCTAGCTTGTGAGGTACGTAGACCTTAACATCAACTTCCTAGCCCTAGCTCGTGAGGTACGTACACCCTAAAGATCAACTTCTTAGCCCTAGCCCGTGAGGTACGTACACCATAAACATCAACTTCCTAGCCCTAGCTCGTGAGGTACGTACATCCTAAACATCAACTTCCTAGCCCTAGCTCGTGAGGTATGTAGACCTTAACATCAACTTCCTAGCCCTAGCTCGTGAGGTAGGTACACCCTAACATCAACTTCCTAGCCCTAGCTCGTGAGGTACGTACACCCTAACATCGACTTCCTAGCCCTAGCTCGTGAGGTACGTACACCTTAACATCAACTTCCTAGCCCTAGCCCGTGAGGTACGTACGCCCTAACATCAACTTCCTAGCCCTAGCCTGTGAGGTACGTACACACTAACATCAACTTCCTAGCCCTAGCCCGTGAGGTACGTACACACTAACATCAACTTCCTAGCCCTAGCCTGTGAGGTACGTACACACTAACATCAACTTCCTAGCCCTAGCCCGTGAGGTACGTACACACTAACATCAACTTCCTAGCCCTAGCCCGTGAGGTACGTACACACTAACATCAACTTCCTAGCCCTAGCTCGTGAGGTACGTACACACTAACATCAACTTCCTAGCCCTAGCCCGTGAGGTACGTACACACTAACATCAACTTCCTAGCCCTAGCCCGTGAGGTACGTACGCCCTAACATCAACTTCCTAGCCCTAGCCTGTGAGGTACGTACACACTAACATCAACTTCCTAGCCCTAGCCCGTGAGGTACGTACACCCTAACATCAACTTCCTAGCCCTAGCCCGTGAGGTATGTACACCCTAACATCAACTTCCCAGCCCTAGCCCGTGAGGTACGGTGACCCTAACATCAACTTCCTAGCCCTAGCTCGTGAGGTACGGTGACCCTAACATCAACTTCCTAGCCCTAGCCCGTGAGGTACGTACACACTAACATCAACTTCCTAGCCCTAGCCCGTGAGGTACGTACGCCCTAACATCAACTTCCTAGCCCTAGCTCGTGAGGTACGTACACACTAACATCAACTTCCTAGCCCTAGCCTGTGAGGTACGTACGCCCTAACATCAACTTCCTAGCCCTAGCCCTTGAGGTACGTATACCCTAAACATCAACTTCCTAGCCCTAGCTTGTGAGGTACGTACACATTAACATCAAGTTCTACACATTAACATCAACTTCCCAGCCCTAGCCCGTGAGGTACATCGACCCTAAGCATCAACTCGATGTAGACCCAGCAGTGTGTGAGCCATGTTTGAAAAAGCTAGAAGATTAGAAACTAAAAGTGCGAGGGACAGATTTCAGGTCCAAAATGTTTGTGAGAAGTCCATTCTTGTTTGGGTTACAGGGCCTTCTAAAGTATTCCTGAACTCAGACTCTATGCCCCTTTGCAGGAGAAGACCACAACAAGACTAGACCATGTAGCTAAGAAGTATATTAGATTGAAGAATGTTTGTTTTCATGGAAACTTGCCTTTTTTTCTTTTCCATCAGCTCGATATCATGGATCCCAAGATTCCGGAAGACATCTACAAAAGTCACTTGGAAAATACACGTGAGTAGACTTATTTTGTGTTGACATCCGCTGATCACGGTACGGTGAACATGAACGTGAGCCAACATGATAAAACGGACTCCGCAGCATCCAGTTCTTCAGCTGCCTGATGAAGGCTAGCAGTTCCAGCAGCCGAAATGTCGCTACCTGCAACACGACATCGCATGACATCGATCAGATTTATCCTCATCTGTACCTAACGCGATGAATACCCTTTCCTTTCTATTTTGTATTGTCTACGTAGAAGTGAACACATCCATCTCTACCCCCATAGGTACCCACTTGCTTCTAAGTTTTTAGTATATAAAAGCTTAAATCCTTTTCAAATTGTTATATTTTTCAGGGCCGTTTGGAGCGACTGGTTCACAGGTTGACTCGGCCAGACAGAACCTAGCGGCATCCTTTGTTAATGGCTTTGTCAACGCCGCATTCGGGAAGGATAAACTCATCACGGAGGACGGCAATGTGTGGATATACAAGAACAAAGAACATGGTGAGTGGAATAACGATATCAAGTCTGAACTAAACTTAAAGGTAGTATCATACTTTGGTTTTTATCACAGAAATACAGATTCATGGGCAACAATACAAAGACGGATACAAAAACAGTCATCTGTGAAAATTTCAGTCCCATACGGTGCCCACTTTTTGAGAAAACAGTGAAAAACAGCCACAGTACTTCTTAAGTCTTTCCTCATTTTTTTTTGATCTTTTAAAAGATCAAAAATAATGTTGGTCGTTGTTTGACTAATTTCTGGATAGATACACCATTTCAGGCAGAAAAATGTTCACGGTATGTTTCTACCACCACCATCTTCATACCCCGTAAGATATACGTAATTCTGTGAACATTTCAGTTTTGGTTTCTTACCAAAGTATGATACTAGCTTTAAAGGGAAGACAAACCCTGAACTTTTAGCTAATACTGGTAGTGTTCAGAGCATGTATCCTGACACTATTATTGTGTAATCCCTCTTGTCAACATGGTTCACTATTACAAACAATTTCAGTGCATCGTATTTGTTATCGTGGCGTTCCACTTTACATACTCATAAACAAATGCACGCAAGACATGCTCGATCTGCAAAAACTGTTCGCAATCAAGGGCCTGTTTGTTTAACACACAAAATCACAGATTCTTCTGATCCTGATCCCATTTTAGCGTACCCTGCGTAGGACGTGGATCCTCAAATCTGGGATCCTGTGCATTAACCAAACAGGCCCCAAGACGTAAACAGCCCATTGTTGAAAAAAGGAGGATTCGCGAGGTGCTTTCTTTAAGGTGTTGCCTAGAATATGTGCATTTTGCTTTTCAAAGTATAGGACAAATTATTTATATTCAGTGTGTTTTTTCTTGAACTAGGTATGATGAGTACGGCTGCCTCTCTTGGGATGGTTCTACTCTGGGATGTAGATGGCGGACTCACACAGATCGACAAATACCTGTACTCAGGAGAAGACTACATTAAGGTAGGCATCTCATCCCTAGAGCTGGATGATTCTGGTAATCTAATCAAATTCAAAAATAAGATTCTTTCTCTTGAGGATGGCTAGAGTACACTGGCTGAAACGTCAAGTTCTTACGCACCGCTTCTTCTCAGAGCACTTTACATGGTGTCTCTGCAAATCTTACTCAGTTATTCCGTTATCTTGGATCTGTTATAATGCCGCACCTCTCTTCAACAGTCTCATAGTCACCATTTGCTGATTCTGTGATGTCAGCTTTACTAATGTAATTCCATGATGTCAGAATTCCTTTTAACAGTGACATATTGTTCTGTTTTTTGTAGTCTGGTGCCCTCTTAGCTTGCGGTATCGTCAACTCAGGTGTGCGTAATGAATGTGACCCCGCCCTCGCTCTGCTGTCGGACTACGTGCTCCACGCCAACAATACCATGCGTATCGGTGCTATATTTGGGTGAGTCACTTTCATATAGAGTTCAATTTCACCATTGTATGCTTATGCTGCATATTTCCCTGCCAATGCCATTATTTTCCATGTTTGGGTCCTATTACATTTACCTTATTCTGGTTTGTTGTGCAGACTTGGTCTTGCCTATGCTGGATCAAACCGTGAAGATGTCCTGAGCCTGATTCTACCTGCAATGAGCGACAGCAAATCCAGCATGGAGGTAAGAGACAGACATCCAATTACCATAACCTAATTGACAGATTGAGTCCACATTGATCATGGACAGTATCCAGAAGCCAGACCGACTTAGGCTTTGCCTTGGGTCTGGGCTTCTATAATCCCCAGCCTTGAACTATCAACTTCAAGCCTCTGCTGTGTCCTGGATCATAGTTGGTGCAAACCTGATTGACAGATTGAGTCCACATTGATCACGGACAGTATCCAGAAGCCAGGCTTGACTGATTTTTAGCAGCTCTATTGTAGTGAAGTTCAGGGCTGACAAGAGGAGGATTTTAGGCCCGAAGGCCCAGTCCTGGCCAGGGTTGTCAATGGGGCCCGATCAGTATTAGACTTTCTAGACCTAGGATGCATCTTTATTGTTGAACAAATTACCATTAACGGCAGCAGCAGCATTTAGTTATTAGCAGCAGAAGAAGTGCAGACGTTAGCAGCAGTAACATCATCTGCAGCAGCAGTTAGTAGTCGCAGCATGAGTATCATTAATAAATTCCTCTTCTGTTATTGTTGCAGGTTGTTGGTATCACCGCCCTAGCTGCAGGCATGCTGGCCGTTGGGTCATGCAATGGAGAGGTCAGCTCTACCATCATCCAAACCATGATGGAGAAGACCGCTCTGGAGCTCAAAGACACCTTCGCTCGTTACCTGGCACTCGGGCTGGGCCTTACATACCTAGGCAAACAGGAGGCGGTCGAGGCTACCCTCGCAACCTTGGACGTCCTACCAGACCCCTTCAAGCTCTTCGCTAAGATTCTGGTTGACATCTGTGCTTATGCTGGTGAGTGAGGCACAGCGTCTTCTCACAACCCTTACCCCATAGCTCCTAAACTCCGGCCATTCTACTAAGCCATGAATATTAAATGATTTTTGGTCGGGAAATAGATAATAAGCAAATTCACCGACGTTGATGAGCACCGTATACTCAGTGCTTGTGAGTGCACGTGAAAAAATCACATGCTGGCTCAGGTGGGATTCGAACCCACGACCTCCTGCTTACTAGTGGCGATGCCATACCGCTAGGCCACTGAGCTAGCTGGGGTCAGCGGGGTGAATCGAATCCAATATTGCAGCGGGTACCGCAGTAAATCTTGTACATGCTCTCACAAGCACTGAGTATACGGTGCTCATCCACGTCGGTGAAGGGCAAGCCTAATTTGCATATAATCCAACACATTTTACAATCAAAGTGTGCATCATCTTGTGACATATCCAGGTACGGGGAACGTCTTGAAGGTCCAGAATCTTCTCCACATCTGCAGCGAGCACATTGAGGCCAAAGCTGAGTCCGATAAGAAGGACGAGAAGGCCTCCGATAAGAAGACATCGGACAAAGCCACGGAGGACTCGGTGGCCGATCTGGCTGCTCATCAGGGAGTGGCTGCTCTGGGTATCTCTCTGATCGCTATGGGGGAAGAGATCGGATCTGAGATGGCACTGAGGTCCTATGGACATCTGGTAAGAGTCAGGGGCGACTCTAGGCCTTCTCAAAATCTTGACATTTGTTCCTGCTCTGGCTTAGTTTGCATCATCAAAATGTCTTTACAATCTCCTGCTTCTACCTTTGCTTATTATGAATTCCATCAAGAACTCTAAAAGAAATCTAGAAAAACCTATGAATATTCATACACATCTCACTGATGAATATTCATACACATCTCAATAATGAATATTCATCCACATCTCAATGATGAATATTCATTCACATCTCAATGATGAATATTCATACACAACTCAATGATGAATATTCATAAGTAATTAATGCATGTTCATGTTGTTTTCTTTCAGTTACGATACGGAGAGCCTGTTATCCGTCGTGCCGTGCCGCTGGGCCTAGCCCTCATCTCCGTGTCCAATCCCCAACTTCAGATCCTAGACACGCTCAGCAAGTTCTCCCACGACACAGATGCCGAGGTGGCCCACAATGCAATCTTTGCTATGGGCATCGTCGGAGCAGGTAAGATTCTTAATTTGAGGCCTGACTCCACAAAGGTGTTGGCTAAGAGAGAAACTTTAATACTGGTCAGGCCCAGCTATTGAAAAGCCTGGCCAGGCCTGGGCCTTCATGCCTGTAATCCTCCTCTTGTTAGCCCTGAACTTCACTTCAATCAGGCATGCAACTTTTCCTCGGATCAGCTGATTTCCTCTTTTTTCACTGCAATCTTATGCCATTGAAAATAGAAAAACACTGCACAAAGTCTTGTAAAGATTTGAATTTCCTTGTTTTTTGTTAAATCGGAGTTGCATGCCTGTACAATAGAGCTGCTTCAAATCAATTAAGCCTGGCTACTGGATACTGTCCATGATCAATGTGGACTCAATCTGTCAATCAGGTTAGTGCCAAACTATGATCCAGGACACAGCAGGAGCTTGAAGTTGATAGTTCAAGGCTGGGGATTATAGAAGCCAAAGAGCCTAGGCAAATCCCTGGCCTGGCCAGGTTTTTCAGTGGCTGGGCCCAACCAGCATTTACTTTTATCTCCCTAAACCTTAGGAGAATTTGCATGACAAAAAATCTTATTTAATTCAGTATCAATTAATTTTTCGAATCATTATTGACTTGTGACTGTTCTTTTTGTCGTCCAGGTACCAACAACGCTCGACTAGCAGCCATGCTCAGACAGCTAGCTCAGTACCACTACAAGGACGCATCTAACCTCTTCATGGTACGCATCGCTCAGGGCTTGACCCATCTCGGCAAAGGCACACTGACCCTCAGTCCATACCACAGTGACCGGCAGCTCTTGAGCCAAGTCGCCACGGCCGGACTGCTGTCCACACTCGTCGGCTTTCTGGACGTCAAGAAGAGTAAGTTTTACTTGATCACGGTCATTCTAAACTATTAAACTGGAAAGCTCCCGCATTATCTGCACTTGCTGCCTGACTTGAGAAAAATCTTCCAAATGGACCGGTCTTGAGCTGCCACTTCTGCATCCTCAACTGACCACCCAGTGTCTAGCAGTGAGAGATCTCTCTGAATGACATCTCTCCATGTAGTTTTAGACCGACCACATCTGCGCTTCCCATGAGTTGGTTTCCATAGGTATAGCAGTTTGGGTGCTCTCTCATTGCCCATGCAGTGCACATGACCAAACCACTTTAGCCTGGACGTTTTCTTAAGATGTTTGTGAGTTGAGGCTGCTTTGTCATTGATCTGATCTGTCTATTTTGAATGTGTTGAGACCAGACAATCCTCAACATCTTCCTCTGACATCGCATGTCAAAAGCATAGCGAGCCTCTTTGGTCTTTCTGTGAATACATTTTACACTCGCTCTTTTACAACTCGCTATTTTGACTTATTTTGCTCTTCCTGCTCCGACAGCCATTCTGAAGAGTTCTCACTACTTGCTGTACGGCCTGGTGGCAGCCATGCGACCTAGGATGCTGGTAACCTTTGACTCCGAGTTGCGACCTTTGCCAGTACAGGTCAGAGTTGGCCAGGTATGAATATTCAAATTAATTAAACACAAATAAGTTAAACAGAAGTGTTGAATATTAATAAGGTATTGTTTCATGTTAAAAAAAGTAAAAGTATTTCTCATAAGAATACTTTGGCTGTATTTTTAGCAGAGCAACTCTACGAAATTAGGCTGTGTCTAAATTTATCGGCTATGGCTTGTAATAACATGCATGGCTATGGTAGTGGCTATATCCACTTCCCATTGACTTGTGTGTTATTGCAAGCCACAGCCAAATAAGTCGGTTAACCTTCTTTCCAGGTGCAGTTATGTTTGAAAAAAATGCTTTTAAAAGTATATTGTTGATGTATTTCATTTTGGCCTATTTACTTTTCTTTGTTTTTATTGTGTTTTTGTTTGTTTATTTACAGTCTGGTTTGTTTACTGATTACTTTTATTTACCATTGTTTGTATTTGGTCTGGTAGGCGGTAGATGTGGTCGGCCAGGCAGGTAAACCAAAGACCATCACAGGGTTCCAGACTCACACAACGCCGGTTCTACTTGCTTACGGGGAAAGAGCCGAACTTGCAACAGAAGAATGTATCCTTTGCCGAATTAATAGTTTTTGTAAATTATCAGAGTTTGTAGGGACAGTCATTTTGTGTCGAGCAGGATCTTTCTCAAAAGGGTAGAAATGTTTTAGTATAAAGGAAAAGAGACTCTTTGATACTGGTTGGGACCAGTCATTGTAAAGCCACACCTGGCCTGGGCTTTGCCTGGGCTCTTGGGCTTCTATAATCCCCAGCCTTGAACTGTCAACTTCAAGCCCCTGCTGTGCCATGGATCAAGCCACTAAAAAGCCAGGCCTGGCCTGGGCTTTGCCTGGGCTCTTGGGCTTCTATAATCCCCAGCCTTGAACTATCAACTTCAAGCCCCTGCTGTGTCCTGGATCATAGTTGAAAAGCCAGGCCTGGCCTGGGATTTGCCTGGGCTCTTGGGCTTCTATAATCCCTAGCCTTGAACTATCAACTTCAAGCCCCTGCTGTGTCCTGGATCATAGTTGGCACTATAAACCTGATTGACAGATTGAGTCCACATTGATCATGGACAGTATCCAGAAGCCAGGCTTGATTGATTTGAAGCAGCTCTATTGTAGTGAAGTTCAGAGCTGACGAGGAGGATTTCAGGCCCGAAGACCCATATGATTTATGCTAATTTATGCTAATGTATGCCAATTTATTCAAATTTATGCTTGAACCTTAACTTCTACCCACAGATTTATCACTCACGCCGATCATCGAAGGATTCGTCATCTTGAAGAAAAATCCTGACTTTGAGCAGTAGTCTACGAACGCCGTAACCATAGCAACCATAATAATTTCTCAGTCATTTCACCTTTGACTGGAAAATTTTGAAATTTATGATTCTACTTCAACATATTGGATACATTTACCTGAATGGCATTCAAAGATATATTTCTTTCAAATCTGTTCTCAGTTTGTTTTGAAAACACGTTCCAAAATGGCTTACTGAAATGCTAAGTAAATATATGTAAGCAAAGAAATGTAAGCGAAGATGTTACATTTGGTCATCAACAGAACTGTTCATAAACTTGTCAAAGAATTTTGCCTGTGGAACTTAAGAATGATAAAAATACTCTAAAGAGTTTGTGGTCCAAGAACATTAAAAGTCTGTATTTTTGTTCAAATTTTAGGGTGAAACTCAATTCCAGTTGCACATCCTCCAAGCAAGAAGTTTCCCGTCGTATTTGTTTCATTCTAAATTTTGCCAGACTAACATGTATGAGTAAAACATTTGTTTAACTACTTTCACCCGGGAAGCATCTATAGCAGTTCAGCGGTACCTTGCATCAATGTGATGATTGCTTTGTTATTTCCATTGAATTGCATTGAATGGGGGGTACTGTCTGGAACAAGAGGTTCAATGAATCTTTATTGTCTTTAAACAATGGGCTCATTGTCCAGGTGGTGAAACCACCCCTTGATTTGCATTTGAATAGATCGCCATTTTCGAGCAGAGCGCAATCTGTGAGCTCCGAACACAGCTGCCGTGACACAGATTACGTCGGCCTGGAATTCGGGATATTGTCCGGCGGTATTCAACCATTGTGTGCCCGCATTGTTTACGCCAAGCTCCCTGCACACATAGCCTGCCCAGATGAATTCTGTGTAAACCGGTATCTTATAATTGTGGCTGGTGAAAAAATACTCGGGTGGAAGGGGTTAACTGCAAGGTTAAATGTCTATAATTATAGCAGTTTTATTTCCAAATTCATTTTGCAACCTTTTGCTTTGATATAAATGTGTTTAAGTAAAAATAATGGCATAAATAAACCATTGACTGTATACATTGGAATCTTATGTCTGTCGTGTGTAGATTTTTTGTTATAGACGCCGTGTTTGATGTAGTTTTCTGCATGTGCGTTGCGGAGGAATAATAAACAGCTCTTGTCTTGTGTGGTAGGTGCAGAGGGTTAGGGTTAATATCCAGTCCCCCTGTGGAGACTGTGGTAGTGGGTGTTAAGCAGCTCTTGTCTTGTGTGGTAGATGCAGAGGGTTAGGGTTAATATCCAGCCCCTGTGGAGACTGTGTGGTAAACAGCTCGTCTTGTTGCAGAGGGTTAGGGTTATTAAAAAAGAAACAACACAAACAATGTTTATCTTCTATTCCTCTTTACTTTATTATACTGTACACTTTATTTCACCACGTCTCACAGTTAAATAACAGTACTTTTATTTCTTACTCAACATCAACATCAACATACAAGAGTATATAATCAGTTTATATTATTTCCGAGATAAAAAGTTATTATTTGCATCCCAGCAACAAAATCTAGGATATAGGGTAATAAAGAATGTGCCATAGGGATACTGGCAGATTCAGGAAAGGTTCCTAGTCTAAAATCTTCAATAAATTAAGATTTATCGACCAGAGGTCACTGGTTCGAATCCCGCGTCAGTAATTCTTTTTCTCTGTTCACTTTTCAATTATAAATTATTTGTTAGAGGGCAGAGGTAGGAATTAAATTAAAATTCTAGACGAAATCAAAATTCAAAGTTTCTTGAAAGAGAACAAAAATAAGCCAAAGAACGGGAAAAACAAAACGATATATGGAGAGAAGAAAATATGCCCGCAAGAAAAAAATGCAAATAAATTAACAAGATATGCAGACTACATATCTGTACACCACTGAAACCAACATCTTAAATGTAGAACGAAATACCCAAAAGTCTGAAAAATGGAATAGTTCCTACGATCTAATAAAATATTGGGTTACTTCAAGATTTAAAATTGTGAAATATGGGATTTGGTTTCAAATGAATATGCAGTATAAACACCATGTAGGGAATCTCTAAGGAGATACAGTGGTTCTACATAGAACCAGAGGTCTACTCAATGTTTGGACTGGTATACCATTGCAGTAACACCATGTAGGGAGTTGCTATGCAGATACAGTGGTTCTCACATAGAACCAGAGGTCTACTCAATGTTTGGACTGGTATACCATTGCAGTAACACCATGTAGGGAATCTCTAAGGAGATACAGTGGTTCTCACATAGAACCAGAGGTCTACTCAATGTTTGGACTGGTATACCATTGCAGTTACACCATGTAGGGAATCTCAAAGGAGATACAGTGGTTCTCACATAGAACCAGAGGTAAATGTTTTAAAAGAAGAAATTTTAATTCTAGTTGGGCTCAGCCATTGAGAAGCCATGCCAGGCCAGGCCCGAGCTTTGCCTGGGCCCTTGGGCTTCTATAATCCCCAGCATTGAACTATCAACTTCAAGCCCCTGCTGTGTCCTGGATCATAGTTGAAAAGCCAGGCCAGGCCTGGGATTTGTCTGGGGTCTTGGGCTTCTATAATCCCCAGCCTTGAACTATCAATTTCAAGCCCCTGCTGTGTCCTGGATCATACTTGGGCACTATAAACCTGATTGACAGATTGAGTTCACATTGATCATGGACAGTATCCAGAAGCCAGGCTTTATTGATTTGAAGCAGCTCTATTGTAGTGAAGTTCAGGGCTGACAAGAGGAGGATTTCAAGCCTAAATGCCCAGGCCTGGCCAGGCTTTTCAATGGCTGGGTCAATGAGTATTAAAGTTGTTCTCCGAGCTTTATATATTTAACAAATAAGCAAAGAGTTTTATAATATGTATCTCTTAAACTCTGTACGATAAATACTTTTATTTTGTACAGCTCAAAACAAAAAGAAGTGGCCGAAACAATTTGGCCACCAAAAATGACCATATGAGATTTGACCACCAAAACTCTGCCAAAGGGAGCAATTAAATGACATTCTAGAAATCAGTTAGGTTCAACTTCACATAATCTCAAAGGTTTTCCTTTTTCATTGCCCTAAAATACAAATATTCCTTGCATAATACGAGATTCAAATTAACTCCACTTTTTGAATAGCGCTCCGCACTTGAGCTAAAAATAGCACCGGATATCAGACAAACATTGCAACCATGCAAACGTGTGTGGGTGCGCGCGAGCATGTACACTACGTGTGAGACAATGTTTGTCTGACATCCGGGGATTTTGTGACGCCTTTAGTGCGGAGCGCTATTGCAGTATTCCATTATCAAGTCAATGGAGACATAGTACAATAAACCTTTCATGAATTCAAATTGAACAATATCTGGTACATTTATTTCTTTCACTGTACGTAAACATCAAAACCTGAATTCTCCAGACTAAAGACTCTGTTGCTATATCACATGATGCAGGGCAAGCTTTTGCTTAGTTACATAACAGACGTCTTGCACTAATGCACTGTTCATAATGGATAAGAATGGCACAAAGGAACCAGTCCATTCCAGAGATGGGTATCGCAATGCAAAAGCTTGCCCCAAATCATGTGATATAGCAACAGAGTCTTTAGTCTGGAAAATTCAAACTGGAGTGTTAATATGCAATGAAAGAAGTCTGTGTACCAGACACAATGCAGATTTAACTTGCTTATTAAATTCAAATGGCTTATTAATTCAAATTTAATTGTCCAATGAGCTTCCACGATTCTTTTAGGTAATTCTGACATCGGTCACTATAAAATAAAAGAGAAATTATCTCCTGTTGTATAATTTTGTTTTGGGGTAATTTGAAAATAAAATTGGAATCTTACGTTGGGAATCGCTTCGTCAAATACTGAGATGATTGAGGGCGCTGTTTGTTGTTTCATACTCGCTCCCAGAAGTTGATGTTGATTGGGTAGTAGACGTACGCGTAGTATTCCTGTTGACCAATCATCAGGCCCGGAATGTCACAACCAGACTGGGAACGAAAAGACGAGAATTGAAAATAATTAAAAGGATATAAATTGGATTTGTTGTCAACTTCATTTTGTGTGCAAATAAATGGTGATCATGGCCTAAGGTCTTATTCAGTTTCAACATAATAGATATGTCTAGGAATCAAATACTTCTATAATCCCCAGCCTTGAACTATCAACTTCAAGCCCCTGCTGTGTCCTGGATCATAGTTGAAAAGCCTGGCCAGGCCTTGGCTTTGCCTGGGGTCTTGGGCTTCTATAATCCCCAGCCTTGAACTATCAACTTCAAGCCCCTGCTGTGTCCTGGATCATAGTTGGCATAAACCTGATTGACAGATTGAGTCCACATTGATCATGGACAGTATCCAGAAGCCAGGCTTGATTGATTTGAAGCAGCTCTATTGTAGTGAAGTTCAGGGCTGACAAGAGGAAGATTTCAGGCCTGAAGGCCCGGGCCTGGCCAGGTTTTTCAGTGGCAAGACCAGTTTTTAAGTTTGTCTTGACTTACGTCTGTTGACATGCTAGCGTTGCTGTCCAAATGATCGTAGAGCACAGCAAGATTCTCTCTCAGTTTTCTCTGGGATTTCTTGTAGGGCTGCAGGAGCATCGGCTGGAAGTTGACTGGTAGTCCGTACCTGGTAACCACAGGGAGGAGAGTGATGAGTTGATATGGTAACCAAGGATTTCATCCAAGGGATTGTCTGGGAACCTATGGGTTATCCAGTATGCTTTTCTGACAACCTGTTTCAATTGAAGTGCTTAAAGGTTTACAGTAATTTGCATAATTTGAAGATAAAGTACAGGATTGGTAACATACCCAAACAGTAATGTTCACAGATTTATGACTAACTTTCAGGATATGAAGATGGTGATGGTAGAAACATAACGTTGAAATATTTCCCCCCCCCCCCCCTGAAACGCTGTTTTATCCTCAAATTAGTAAAACAAAGATTGAAAACAGATTTGATCTCGGGGTAAGATCAAAACCATGTTTTATGTTTAATAAGAAAAATTGAGTCGTTTTTTTTGCTATTTTCTCGTGGCTCAGATGTTTGTTTGAGCTCAAATTTTCACAGGTTTATCGTTTCATGTGCATGTTTGATCAGACAAAGTGTGAGTGCTGTCCTGTGATTTTACCAATCATGTATTATACCTTTATGGTTGATAGCTAACTAAACGAAAGTCAGGCACTTGTACAGCATTTCTCAGGTCTTACATTCACATCCATTGAGTACTACACTGTGTATTACTCACCTTAGCACCGACTCTACGAATAACCGTAGCGCTTTGACGTGGATCCACGCCATGAAAGCTTCACTGAAGTTGATCTTGAGCCATCTAACGAGAGGTCCCTGACATGGAAAGAAAAAAGACATCGTAAAAACATAGAAAGTTGAAAAGAGAAAAATTGTTAACCTTTCAAAGGCCTAAAATCAGTTTCCCTTGTGGTTATTTGATGATTGTAAAACCATAGAGTTAAAATTGAAAAACTACAATTTGCACATCACGCCCCAAAAACATTTGGTCAAAACAAAACATTTACAATTATTAATAGAAAATGGTGTGGCCAGTGATCGTTAAAGCAGCATTCCACTGTATGTGTACTCATATAAAATGCTTTATTTATTATTATAACTATGAGAGGTCTAGTTCCCAGTATCCTCCAGTGCTTACATATTGCCTTTTCTTGTCAGCTGCCAGTTTGTTCAGTTCATCCTTCCCCGCAGCCAGAGCTTGTTCATTGTATGTGAAATCTCTGACTGTGAACCTGCAATGGCAAGTGACTCAAATTATTCAAAGTCAACCTAATATCAGAGATGCAACAGGTATCAAAATAGAGGCTTATGGCTACGGCTTGGAAGTAGGTACTCTGTTTCGGATAAGACAATGAAGCATCTCCAAACCCATATTTCCAGGTATTGCATGATGGAGACAAAGCCACCGCCAAAGTCAAAGCCAAAACCAAAGCCAAAGCTGAAAATGAAGCTTCATCTTCCAACCCACAGTTACAGCTTTTGGATTATGGGAACCAAGCCACAGCCAAAGCCAAAGCCAAAGCCAGAGCCAAAGCCAAAGTTTAAAAACCCTCTGATTAAGAAAGTTGTATGAACAGTAAAAGTCTAGTTCCTAGAATCATATGTACATTAAATCAATGCAGTACTTCCCTCAATGGTTGCCCTAGTCTGTTGATGTTTAATAGTTTTACCTGTTTTCTCTGGCATGGAGTTTGTACTCATCAACGACCTTCTGGAACATCGTGACGGTGAACAGGCCGTGCTCGCCATCCTCGTAAATTTTCCTGGTGGTAAACAAAAACGGAAAATATATTGTGAAGATTGTGGCAAGATTGCCAAAATACACTATCAATGTCATTACTTAATCAGCATTAAGAATGCTCAGAGTTAGGAGGGCCTGACGTTTCAATCCTAGCAGGATCTTTCTCGAAGGCTGCTCAGAGTTAGGAGGGTCTGACGTTTCAATCCTAGCAGGATCTTTCTCAAAGGCTGCTCAGAGTTAGGAGGGCCTGACATTTCAATCCTAGCAGGATCTTTCTCAAAGGCTGCTCAGAGTTAGGAGGGCCTGACATTTCAATCCTAGCAGGATCTTTCTCAAAGGCTGCTCAGAGTTAGGAGGGCCTGACGTTTCGATCCTAGCAGGATCTTTCTCAAAGGCTGCTCAGAGTTAGGAGGGCCTGACGTTTCAATCCTAGCAGGATCTTTCTCAAAGGCTGCTCAGAGTTAGGAGGGCCTGACGTTTCAATCCTAGCAGGATCTTTCTCAAAGGCTGCTCAGAGTTAGGAGGGCCTGACGTTTCAATCCTGGCAGGATCTTTCTCAAAGGCTGCTCAGAGTTAGGAGGGCCTGACATTTCCATCCTAGCAGGATCTTTCTCAAAGGCTGCTCAGAGTTAGGAGGGCCTGACATTTCCATCCTAGCAGGATCTTTCTCAAAGGCTGCTCAGAGTTAGGAGGGCCTGAAGTTTCAATCTTAGCAGGATGAATAGGTTAATTAATGGAAATCGAAAGGTGAACGTTAATAATAAGAGAATTTGTTGAATTACCTTGATGATTTTGGAGCGACCATTTCTGCTAGTGTTTCATATTTCGCCTCCCAGTCTTGAAATGATGCCCTGCAAAAAAGAAGGAAATATTGCTCAGCAAGTTAGTATAATTCTAAGCAAATATCAGCAGTGCACCAGTGACAGCCAATGCATATTACATGGCATTTTGATTGGTTACCAGTGCTTGTCAAGCTAAGCAAATTCATATACTTAGCAGCCATACATAATTGAAGCTATTTTAACCAAACATTAACCCTAACCCTCTGCACCTACCAAACAAGACAAGAGCTGCTTACCACACATTACCAGTCTCCACAGGTGACTGGATTTTAACCCTAACCCTCTGCACCTACCAAACATGACAAGAGCTGCTTACCACACATTACCACAGTCTCCATAGGGGGACTGGATCATAAACCAAACATTACCACACAAACCACACTGTTGTGTATTGTGGTATACAGGAGGGTTAGGGTTAGGGTCAAGATTACACTTCAACTGAAATGATTTCAAAGACACTAAGACTCACTTTGGTACGACCACGAGGAGCGTGACAAGATATTCTGACTGGGACTGTGTGATGAAATCTTCTTTCTTTACCAAGTCACCAAGGTTACGCGTCAGCAAACTTCCCCTGAAAAAAATAAACAAAATAAAAACAAAATAAAACCAATAAACTTTAAAAATTGTAAAATCAAAACGAAATTTTACAAAATTGCGCATGGGTCATGGGTGTACAGTGTTTGTACACCTTGATTTTCAATTCGGTGGTACCAGCTCAAATCCCACCCGAGGAAGAATTATGACTTACGTAGCTTTTCTTTCCAGGCTTTGCAAGCTGCCTTTGAGATTGTTGTAAGCGGAAGCCTTTGTTTTCAAGTCTCCGTCCATCTGAGTGACTTGCTGGAAAGAGGAAAAACAAAAGAGACTTAGAAGGATAAGAGATATTTAGATATAGCAAATCAGAACATGAACTGTGGTAATCTGGATTAAAGGGGATTAGGATTAAGATGACAAAGGTTTTAGGTGACCAATGTTAAAGGTGACCAGAGTTTAAGGTGATAAATTCCCGGCTTACCTTTGAGATGATCTCAGCGATGTTTTTGAGAGGCTGTTTGATGGGGTACTTTGCCAAATCCCACTGAAATCTTGTCACGTATGATGTCAGATCAACTGTAATTAAGCAGAAAATAATGCTTAGCAAAAGTTCATTATAAGCAAAGGAGAGTACCGGTGCAATATATATATCACATGATGTTTTGAATGGTAACCAGTAACTTGATAAGCAGCAATTTAAGCAAATTGCCTATTAAACTTAGCTTTAACTTGAAACATTGGTCTTTGTTGGGTGATTATACCGCCCTCTGTTAGTGAAAAGAAGCCAACTGTGTGAGATTAGCCATATCCAAGTTGCATCCAAAATATACGGCTGCAAAGATTTAACAGGCCTTGAATTTGGTTCTGAAATGGGCAAGGCCACTTTTCCATTGCAAGGGGCACTTCCATTGGAAAATCCTAATGTCTATGGAAACATTTGAAGGGACACGAACGGCAAGAACCAGGGCAACGAAGGCCATGGCCTCCATGGCCTCCGTTAAATTCAATGCTTGTTTAACACAAAATTCCTTCGACCTATTGTCCTCAAAGCCACTTGGGTTCTTGAGGAACGTACCTCCGTTTGCTGTGAGGTTCTCGGCAAGACGATCCTTCATGTCCTCAAGCACATCTCCTAAATACGTAGCTAGCTTACGGGCGACGCTGAGGAAGAAAACATGAAGGCTCGGATTATAAGACATAAGAGGGTGATGAGTAATATAAAGGACATCTATCTTTCCTGGGTCGTGCAAAACCAACAAAGATACATGTAACTGACTATTGTGGGCACCACCATCATAGGGCTGGATAGCTCAGTTGGTAGAGTACCAGCACGACATTCCGGAGGTCCCCGGTTCGAAACCCATTTCCAGTAAATTTTCAATGACTGTTATCGTCATCCGTAAATAATCAACTCAAGTAATAAAATACTGCAAGCTGTTCACCAGCCAAAATAACGACCTGAAATCAATAAAATAATTGGTGTTAGGAGGGCCTGATGGGTTTCGATCCTAGCAGGATCTTTCTCAAAGGCTGCTCAGAGTTAGGAGTGCCTGATGGGTTTCGATCCTAGCAGGATCTTTCTCAAAGGCTGCTCAGAGTTAGGAGGGCCTGACAGGTTTCGATCCTAGCAAGATCTTTCTCAAAGGCAGCTCAGAGTTAGGAGGGCCTGACGCGTTTCGAACCTAGCAGGATCTTTCTCAAAGGCTGCTCAGAGTTAGGAGGGCCTGATGTTTTGATCCTAGCAGGATCTTTCTCAAAGGCAGCTCAGAGTTAGGATGGCCTGACGCGTTTCGAACCTAGCAGGATCTTTCTCAAAGGCTGCTCAGAGTTAGGAGGGCCTGACGCATTTCGATCCTAGCAGGATCTTTATTGATTTTAAACAAACGAACCTTTCAACGTAAGCATCCAACTTTCCCAGCTCATCTGAGAGTCCGACAAGGACGTCTAATGTGCCGACTTTCAGGTCAGGAATGTTGAACTTGTAATTGAGGGACATTGGAGCCGGCTTGGACGTGACGTTGTTGAGTTTTTCCCATGTTTGCTGGCATGTTTTGTCCCCCGGAGCAGAAATCAGCCAAAACTCTGTCAGGCTCATCTGCGAAGAAAGTAAAAAATGATTCCAGAATTGCTGTTTCACGGATCCTATTTCGTTTGGCTAACTATTTATCAAGTATTAAGCAAAATGCCTCTAGTGCTATTACATTTACACATAACAGATAACAACAAATGTCAAATAACAGAATCCACTATTTTTATAAGGTTTATCTCAAATAGCATTTTCACCAAGAGAGGGCATTTCTACAAAGTATTGTGGGATATATCTGGGTTGAACTGCAAGGTCAGGAACACAGTAAACAAAAAGAATTTTACTCAGACTGTTCAAAAGTAAGCACATGGTGGCGCCCTTTCGGCCCTTGTGCATCCCACAATTCCTAGCAGTCGCTATTTGCGATATACTAATCAACAGAGGCTGTCTACAGACCTATTCCCTTCTAATAAAAGCAACCCTTTGAAAAATGATAATTTAATTTATTTTCAATTAAATTTATTTTACTTGGGGTAAACTAATGATCGTTCTCGTAATACTTGAAAATACTCCTTAACTTAAGACCCAATGCATTGAGCTAATGTTTCCTAACCTCCAACTGAGGGCGCCCTACTATTAATGACGTCATGTGTATGAGGTCTATTGCAGTTTGCATGGAAATTGTCATGATGGAATAATTACCTGATTACTGAATACAGATTTACTCATTAGAATATGGGCGATTGTGGGTTGACGGGATCCCAAAACACATTGATTTTTTTGGCTCTGAACTAACTTCTACTCCTCAAAAATGATACTTTTGACTTCCAGCAAATGTTCCTGGGTCCTTAAAAGCCTAGATTAAAGAAATTTGTTAAACATTTCAGGGTTAAAATTCAATTTTCTTACGCGCTTCTTGTAAACTTTAAAACAGGCCGTCTGATCGCGTGAGGCCATTTTGTCTGGTCTGGTTAGTCTAGTGCCCAGACCCAACAGACCAAGAGTCCTCAAAATGTCACAGTGGAAACCAGACTATTCTCGTCTGCGGCCGTCCGTGCGGCGGTGAAATGTTACAATCTTGGTTACCGTTTTTAAACCATAATTTCCCTCAAAAATCAAAGCCCTGCCCTCTTTCCAAAAATTTAAGCTTGGTAGGAGGAGACCAACAAAGTATATGTAGGTAAGTTACTTTTCAAATAGTAGTTTCTTTTCCTTTATAGTTTTAGGACCCGTTAACCCACAATCCCCATTGTCATGATGGAAGAATTACCTGATTACTGAATACAGATTTACTCATTAGAATTTGTGCACAGAATTAAATGAACGACAAAATAGTGACTGAATCTAACGAGAGTAATGACGTTGATTTAAGGCCTGTATCAAGCCAAATTCAACCCAATTTTTGGCTACAATTATCGACGAAACATAAAATCACATAAATATTAAGAAATTTGATAAAAACGAAATAAATACCTTGATTTTTACACGTAAAAACGACGACTGCTACTTCAATAACTCCGTACAGCAATACGACCAATAACAAGTAAATGCAACAGTCTGGTGCCAATTTTAAGTATTGCAGAACGTAACGAATGGAAGCAGGGTACCGCACGCTGACTCGACTCGAAACAGTCCTTCCTCACGTGACCGGAATGATTGCAAAAATCACAAGTAACTTTTTTTCCTTTTTTCATTTTATTCATGAAACCCTTCAGTTATGAAGCATATGCCTTTGCTGTATTAGTTACAACAGTGCTTTAATGCAAATTTGTAAACAAAATATGTTTTACTTGCAGTGACAAAAAAAGGCCCTATCCCTTTTTTGTATAATGTAATCGACCAGTCTAAAAATAGCTGCTCGTTTTGAAAAGTAGGTCACGCGCGCGACGGTCACCGTGCCCGCGCGCACTCAAGCGTAAAGGGTGTATGCTCTTTATAAAAATAACTTAAAATCATACTTTGGTTTTTGTCAAAGAAATTTACAGATTCATGGGCAAAAATATCAAGGAAGATACAGAAACAGTCATCTGTGAAATTTCCAGTCCCATACGGTGCCCACTTTTTGACAAAACATGTGAAAAACGGCCACAGTATTTCTTAAGTCTTTTCTCTAGCTGTTATTTTTTATCTTTAAAAGATCGAAAATAATTTTGGTCTGTGGTTTTACTCTTTTCTGGATACATACATCATTTCGGGCAGAAAGATTGTAACGGTATGTTTCTTTATACCCTGTAAGTTATATGTAAATCTGTGAAGATTTCTGTTTCGGTAGGCTCATGCTCCCAAAGTATGATACTACCTTAAAACAAACCTGTCCGTCCTTATTTTCCTTTCCAAATAAACTTTCAAACTTGTTCAACCTTCATGAAACCCTGCTTAACAAAGTGCGAGGTCGCACAATACATTATCTGATAAAATCGATGACTCAAAGATAAGATTAACCTCAGTGTTTTGTGAAATCCATCTTAATCGTTCAGAAATTCATAAATAATGGCGACAGTGACCTTCCGAATAGCAGTTTAGTCACCATACAATCTGAAGCCACTGTGGCGTTGTATGGGCGACCGGATGTGTGGTTGGCTTAAAAGGGCGGGGCCGAAAGCTTTGCGGTTTATTGGGGGAAGAGACTCTAGCAATGAAGATAATCTATACTCACAAATTGAAGGTATATACAATACAGGATTTGTAACATACCCAAACAATTCACAGATTTATGTATAACTTTCAGGATATGAAGATGGTACTGATAGAAACATACCGTTAAAATATTTCTGTCGGGAATGGTGTATTCATCCAGAAATTAGTCAAACAAAGACCGAAAACAGTTTTGATCTCGATGGTAAAAAGATCTCAACCATTCTTTATGTTTTATAAGAAAAAATGAGTTGGTTTTTCACTATTTAATTCTCGTGATTCAGATGTATGATTGGGCTCAAATTTTCACAGGTGCATCATTCAATGTACATGTTTGATCAGACAAAGTGTGAGTGGTATTCTATGACCATTAATACCAATCATGCATTATCATTAATGGCAAAGGGGGCAGTCTTTGGTCAGGTAACATGAAATACATACACCAAGTCAGTCTGATTTCAAGTCTAGGCAAAAGTTCCAGGCATTAAATAAATATATACTCGTAAATTCTCTCCATATATCTTTCCATATCTCCCGAATTATTAGCCCCGTAATCACTACATCAAATAGTCAACTTTTAACTTCCCTAAATGCTAATACACAGTATTTCGAGTTTGAGTAAGTCTCAAATGTGTTATTTTATGTAATTTAGTAAGATAGCTGTGGTGTTTGTTGGTAAACATGTGTCTACAATCAATTAAATTAATTCGTACAATTATGTTTAATTGTTCGTAAAGAATTCGCAAATGTTTTTGCTCAAGAAAAAAAAGTTCGCAAATTTACTCAAACTGCATGCCCACATGCATTGTTTTCATGTAGGCTACTATAAAAATGCAACACATTTTGTTTTCCGATCCGTTTCAGGCAGATAAAATGTAATTGTATGTAATAAACTGACAATAATTAGGATCAAATGGATTTGATGACAAACTGCAATGTAATAATATTACTTTTATATGAAATTTCCTGAAATTCCTATGGTCTTAATAACGTGCCGGCTACGCCCACTTATGTACTTACTCACGTGTGTCTATCGCAGCGCGTGTGCATGCCCACTTCATTCTAGACTTGATTCAAGTCGCTAGTAAATAATTGGTTATTTTAATTAGGTAAATCTTAATCCACATAAACCCGAAGGAACTTACAATTTACCCTTTTGGCAAGCATTTATGATTGCGTATGGCTAACAAGAAAGATTTGGAATAGATTGTATACATTGTTCAAGGCAAATTGTTGAAGAAAGTGTGACATTTTTAGTAGTTCTAGAACGAGGATATAAAGAAACGTCACCACGCCCAGGCCGTTTTACTCTAAATAGAGTAAAAATTCATGAGCTAAGATTGTATGGAAATTACCACAGATTTATAAATCTTGTTATCATTTAAATAAAATAATTCACAATTTACATACGAATTTCGTCATTAATTTGAAATTTGGCCGTCTATTTTTAATTTGAAATTCCCATTCACTGCGAACTATTTTCTTTGTGCGGATGTTTCTTGGACATGCGCGATGCAGCTCAACCGCCATCTATTGGCGAAACTGGAGAACCGGCGAACCCTCGAAAAATTTGCACAAAAAACCTCGATATTCACCGCATTTTTTCGTCGATCGACACCAAAATGCGCCGTGGTATTCCTTAGGTAGTGTCGACTGTTCCACAAACATCCCAGTCGATTTCGAGGTGATTTTAGTGTCGATTTGTGGTGATTTTGTGTTATCCCGGAAGTTGGCCTATCCACATTGTAAGCTGTATAGCAAGGTGACGTTAGAACGCGTGTGTATGGTAAGTATACGGCATGGCATGTGTATGGCAATTTTGTACACAAATCTACACTGATGCACTGATGCATAACCAAGCATCAAATTTCAGTCATAAATCCTTTAATTATAACCTGCAAGTTCTAGTTAGTAATGCCAGACAAAGGGTTTCCTGCTTTTTAAAACTTGTGCTGCCCAGAAAAACATTTTTACAAGGCTGATCAGCTGGGTAGGCCTATTTTTGAAGAAGAAAACACTGATCGAATGTTATGATTTTTGTCCCACCCAAAAAAAGTACAAGAAAAGAAAGCGAAGAATAAATACAAATGATTCAAATCTTGTGGCAGTTAGCAAGATTGCTTAGTAAAATTGTCACGATCAGTGATTTTGTATTTCATAATAATTAATATTATTTGAATAGGCCTAATGTTAGGGCTAGGCCCCGACCCTAGCCCAGTTTTTCAATTAACGTAATCATTATTTGATTTATCAACACAAGAATGAGATCAGTGATCTGGTGCGCAAAAGCTGCTCTGGATCGCATTTTAGCATATCCTACCTGCGAGGCTGTGACCATGGCAACGCGGATTTTCAAGATCAAATATGGCGACCAAGATCCACGGCGAAACAAACGGGCCTTAACTGCGCTGTTTCGTTGACCACAGTCAAACCATTGTTGTTGTTTTTTAAATTCAACAGTTGTTTCAAAGGCACCACATGTAGCTTTTGTGCCCCATATTTCCCTACATGTACCACATGTACAAATTGACGATGTGCTAACTCTTTTCCAAGACACAGTGGTTTAACTCCATATTTCTAGAGAATTTCAGCTCCAAAACATAGACAAGCTTTTTCGACCTTTTGAATGCGCTGCCATCATAAGTTTGACATGTGAGCTCTTTACCCCAGTTCAATTAATTTGAAGGTCAACTCGATCTCGAATCATTGCCAAAGCAGGAATTGACGTAGTTACAAAAATAATAATGAACTTTACATTGCAATGAAGCAAAACTTCCCCGTCTGGCACTGACGGAATATTAGTAGGAAGTCAGGTCATTGGGTCAATGGTTCATGTTAGCTAGTGCTGTGCATCAAAAACGGATTCACGGGCTCCCGCTAAAAATCTTGCCATCCGGTTTCAAAATTTCAAAAACGGAATACGAAACCAACATTTTAAAAAGTAGACTGACGTTTGCCCAATAAATAAACAACCCCAAAAGTGTATACTGTATAATACATACTTGAATTTCAGTCGTTTTGGGTCCATTTTGCCAAGCAGAAACAAACTTTTCGCAAACTTGATTAAACAAATATTGCGAACAGCCTTCCGAACGCGACGATCGCTCGAAAGAAGACGTAAACATATCGAGTACGATGCATCATGAACACCGCATGCCCACCACGTGGCCGCATGGCCTGGCCCATGCAGCAGCAGCAGAATTGCATCCAGAAAATTCCACGATGTCTATCCGCGCCGCACCATTCAAAGCATACGTTGTACACCAGTACACAGTCGCCAATTCGCAATCAGGCCGGAAGTGCAAGCCTACATGTCGTACGTACAACGTGTGTATTTGGTGCATGCATTCAAGTTGCGCTCGGTACCGTGGATTTCGGCCTGCTTCAATGCAGATTTTTCGGTAAGAAATGTGACATGTCACGCTGAGCAAGTTATGAAAGATTCTGACTGATTATTCTGTAAGGTTGCCGGCACCAAATCATCGCAAGATTCCCAAACACGCATGTAGATCGAGACCAGAAACTGAATGTATACGTCGGCCGGCGCAACGATCGTTGTAGCATGTTTTACACACTCCTACATACAGCGCTATGCATCCATTGATCGTGCACATTATCGACACGTGCGTAATATAGCGCTATAATTCATTTTTATGAATCGGAGCTCGGGCAACCGCTATTTTTTTCAAAGCGTTTTCCGGTTTTCAAAAGCTCCGAAAATGCACAGCACTAATGTTAGCACTATACAATATCTATTTTTGTTAGTGTAATTTTCTTACAGTAGATATATTGGGCCAAATGAATTAAATATCCGGTTTCTGAGCTGGATTGCACAAACCTTTAATGTTAATTATGCAAATTGATTCTAATAATTTCAAAGCAAAGTGTGATGTCACGAAACAAATCACTATGGCGATACTGCCATCTCATCTTAAGATCATCAATGTGATAGTTTTAGATGAAATCCAGCCCACATCAATGTGCATACTATGTTTCTTTCCCAACAGTATCTATACTACACGAACAGTACATTACAATAACGCCCTCTCTTGCTTTAGGCCTATCACCTCCAATTTTATTGGGTAGGAACACAGTCCATGGGCAGAAAAATTGAGTTGGGTTTTCGCTATTTTCTAATGACTCAGATGTCCGATTGAGCTCAAATTTTCACCTGTTATTTTATGTACATGTTGGATCAGACATTTGAAGTGTAAGTGCTGTTCTGTGACCTTTACCAATCATGTTTTATACTTTTGAAAATATTTCTGTCCATTCAGAAATTTTCTGCAGAATTCCAGGCCTGGAAATAAGGTTTGGTGAGGGCAGGCCAATTTTCCATTGCAAGGGGCACTTCCATTGGAAAATCATAATGTCTATGGAAATATTTGAAGGGGCACCAAGGCCAAGAACCTGGGCAATGAAGGCGTGGCCTCCGTTTATTTCCAGGCTTGGAATTCCCCACTGTTAGCAAGGCTTGAATTTAATGGAGGCCACGGAGGCCATGGCCTTCGTTGCCCTGGTTCTTGGCCTTCGTGCCCCATTCAAATGTTTCCATAGACGTTATGATTTTCCAATGGAAGTGCCCCTTGCAATGGAAAAGTGGCCTTGCCCCTTTCAGAACCAAATACAAGGCCTGTGTTAGTCCCTGGTACATGTATTTGATGGGCGGAGGTCTGAGCCTAGATGCGTTCTCACATCACTGCAAGATTTGTAACTTGGACGTAATCAGTTGAATGTTAGTAGTATCAGTGGATGTTGGGGATGAATTAATGAGATAAGAATAGGATTTATCTGTACAGCGGCAAAGCATGGAAGATACTGAGCAATCTGAATGATATAATCCCTCTTGTGATCTGTTAAATTCCGTTATCTACAACTGTGGAATGCCACCACATGTATTTATAACAAACATGGCAGGATCCTCAGTGGCGGTCGTCCGTTATAGTGATTTTCAGCTGCGAGTGCTTTGCCATTTACTTTTATTTTGTATACACTGATCCGGTGGCGCGACCATGGAGGTAGGAAACATTCACCATTACTGCAGTGTCCCCACCCATCTTTTGTTCGGTTACAAAAGAATTTACGTCTGCTGCACTCTATACTGCATGGTATACGTCCCCTGATTAGGGGACACACAGTACACCCTGCAGTACAGAGTGTGGCGGAGCGGAAATTCTTTTATTGCCAGACAAAAGGTGGGCAGGGAGTCGGGGACACTGCAGAAATGGCGGATGGTATGTCACGCCGTCGGATCGGTGTATACAAAAATGGATGATGTTCAGTATCCGTAAATGTCGCCAAATGTTTGGTATCCATGTCAGAGTTCATTTTAGCGGCAATCCACTTTATGTGCACAAAATAATACAGTATAATGAAGTTGAAAGTACAATGTACATTATGTACATGTAACTAGGGAAGTAGAAAAGACAATACATTGTCCTCGGGCTGTATCATGTACAGTGTATGTGTGTACAGGTACATGTATGCATTGTGAGTAGGTCCTATGAAGTCCTGTACACATGTATGTGGGTCATTCCACCATGTATGAGAGTGTTTATCATTGCTGATCATGACTAATGTATATGCCATTGCCGTAGGCAGGATATTATTCATTTACACTATTACTTTGAGGTCGGCAATTCTGCAACGAGTTCCTGGTAATTTGGACGCTAAATATGTCGCACAGTCAGGATGGTTGGAATTACATGTACCGGTACGTTGTGAAATATCCTCAAATCTTAGGGAACTAAATAGGGTCGTAAATAATGCTTCAAATTTAGTTACAGTGTAGGAGGCCTGACGTCTTGATCCTATCAGTACCATTTTCAAAGGTTGCTCAGAGTCATGAGGGCCTGATATTTTCATCTTAGCAGGATCTTTCTCAAAGGTAGCTCTGAGTTGGGAGGGCCTGATGTTTCAATCCTAGCAGGATCTTTCTCAAAGGTAGCTCTGAGTTGGGAGGGCCTGACGTTTCAATCCTAGCAGGATCTTTCTCAAAGGTAGCTCTGAGTTGGGAGGGCCTGACGTTTCAATCCTAGCAGGATCTTTCTTAAAGGTAGCTCTGAGTTGGGAGGGCCTGACGTTTCAATCCTAGCAGGATCTTTCTCAAAGGTAGCTCAGAGTTAGGGGGGCCTGACGTTTCAATCCAAGCAGGATCTTTCTCAAAGACTTTATCTTTTGGGCCTTTGAGAAAGATCACTGGGATCACAACCTCAGGCCCTCCTTACTCCATTTTACACTACCGGGGGTATATACATGTACTATGTATGTATTTCAGGTCATTACATGAACAGTACATGTATGTGTTTTGGTTGATGAGCAGTTTGCGGCAGTTCATTGCTTGTATTCAGGTATTGTTCATAAATAATCTAAGTGCTCATATAAAATGTATAATCTTGAATCAAAAGTCAATTCTTTGTGTAGGTTTTGCAACAAATGAATTGGACATTGTTTCATATCTGTTGGATTTGTACGAACGGTAACCTGACTACATGCTTAAGTTGCTTAACCGGATTAGATGGCTTACAGGCAGTAATTTCATCGGGCACCAGGCTAGCATGTAGCAGACAGATTGCGATATTTGCGCAGAGTGCTTCATTATGCACAACATGTACGTGACATTCAAATCGGGGTGGTTGGAGGGGGGGGGGCATGTTTTCATGTTTACATGTATAATACATTAGATTTGCAGTGCAATTTTCATATTTAGAAATGTATAAGTAGTGGACGGAACATGGTGTAGACAATTTTAACCTACGTCATGTACATGTACGGTCTACGTGTACATGTGTACATGTTCACAAATGTACAGATCTAGTCTTATAATGTGTAAAACATGTTCACCTACGGTATATTACACACAAGTTCTATCTACGTGTATTGTACATACATGGTTAAATTTACACTGACATGACTGAGGCTTAAAATGTTCTGCCCTTGTATTCATGAAATTTTATTTTTACCCCAAAAGAGGAACGATTCCTCCAAATTAGGAATGGCCGTTGGTGTTCTGAAGGTGGAGTGTCAAGCACATGTCAAGCATAAAAATTGAAACGTGTAACGTTAATAGTTTAGATACTCTTTTCCTTTTGTGTTGCGTTTCCTGGTATATATGCAGAGTTTTAAGTAAACGCTTCCTCTTCCAACAGTTTCTACATACATTGAAGCACTCACCAAGCAGCCAGGCTATTTACTTATGGTTTCAATATTACATGTAAGACACCACAGACAGGTCAATTACAGTACAGTGGAACGCCCTTCTAACATTACAAACATGGCTTGCTTCACAGATATTGTCTGTTAAAGTGATCATTCCTTAGTGATTTTTAAGCCAACATTGCTTGGGCAATTATGTTTTGTTAACAACAAATAAGAGCCAAGAATGATGTTTGGTAGATCTGTGTATGTTCGGTAGTTATAGCAATGTTCATAGCGGTGTTCCAGTGTACATATATGTGCATGTGCAAGCAGACAAGAAAAAGCCTTCTGCCAAGAAAAACACAAAACAAGACAAAGCTTGTTCATTACAGTGGAACGCCAAAATAACAAACACCGCTATACCGAACATTCGGCGACACCAAATATAATTCTTGGCTCCCAATTTTTACAAGCTTTTGACAACAGATTCAGATTTTTGGCTTGGAAATGTATTCCTATGTAGTTTGCTCTGTGATTCCTCTTTTTTAGCAGAAGTATTCATAATTTCAAGATTTTTAAGGTTGGCAGCTATGTAGGACAAACATATTGGCATGATTGGGTAGGAATTGAATCTGCCAAAGTCCAACACACTGTGCAGTTTCCATATGGCACAAACCATAATTCCTGGGCATTTTGGCAAGGAATCTTCCTGAATCTTCTAAAGTCAGACACTGCATAACACTACTGTTTATACTGAAATTATCACGTATAGTACTCGATTGAGTTAAATTTTCATACAAACACACGTCAGTCAACAGTGCATGCATTTAAAATAGGACAGCATCACATCATGCGGGGCTGATAAATCAAGGTTGCGGCTATAAATCTGACACATGATGCCCAAATTTAATTAAAAATATACCAGGTATTAATAAAAAGGCTGACGAAATGAGCAAACATGGTTCCGTCACCCCTGACCATTAAGGTTTTCTTCTGTTAGTCTGTCCGTAATCCTTAAAGGTACAGTACAGGATTGGAACAGAAATGTTGACAGATTTACGTGTAACTTTTATACAAGGTACAATGTATGAAGATGGTGCTGGTAGAAACATGCCTTTATGATTAATATTTCCACCTGAAATGGTGTATTTAACCAGAAATTAGTCAAACAAAGACCGAAAACATTTTTGATCTTGTGTAAGATCGAAAATCCTTCTTTATGTTTCGTAAGAAAAATTGAGTCAGATTTTTCGCTGTTTGTTTGTGACTCTGATAACTGATCTGCTGATTGAGCTCAAATTTTCGCAGGTTTATTATTTCATGTACATGCTGGATCAGACAAAGTGTGAGCGCTGTTCTGTGACCATTACCAATCACGTATTATGACTTTAATAACAAAGAGTTTCATTGCTCTTTCGAATCAGACCTCAGCTGTGACTTCGAAGTGCTGTTCTGTGACCTTTACCCATCATTAAACCTTTTAATTAATTTCTCGTTCTGCTTTGTTTTTTTCTTCTGCAGGTGTTTGCTTTTTCATCTTGAAGACAGCGCCGTTAGTCGGCATTAGGACATTTTTTTAATTGTTTTTTTTTTTCGGACGAGGGGGCCAGTGCTACACAAATTCTTCCAAGATGGGGAAAATGCTTTCAAAGATTTTCGGCAAAGTAGAGATACGTATTCTGATGCTGGGACTGGATGCTGCTGGTAAAACAAGTATCCTTTTTAATACAGATGAAGGTGTGGTTTAGGGTGTGGTCATTGGGCGGGGCCACAGATTGTGACCTTAGGACCTGTGTTGAATGACTGGAGGCTGTTCCACAAGGAAATGAAGGTGTGGTTTAGGGTGTGGTCACTGGGTGGGGCCACAGGGTGGGGCCTCTGGGACTGTGTGTTTGAAACTTGTGTGAAATGACCGGGGATGTTAAGGCTGTGACCAGGGGTACCAAGGCAATGACCAGGGGCACCAAGGCAATGACCAGGGACATCAAGCCAATGACCAGGGGCACCAAGGCAATGACCAGGGGCACCAAGGCAATGACCAGGGGCAACGAGGCAATGACCAGGGACACCAAGGCAATGACCAGGGGCATCAAGGCAATGACCAGGGACACCAAGGCAATGACCAGGGACACCAAGGCAATGACCAGGGACATCAAGCCAATGACCAGGGGCACCAAGGCAATGACCAGGGGCACCAAGGCAATGACCAGGGGCAACGAGGCAATGACCAGGGACACCAAGGCAATGACCAGGGGCAACGAGGCAATGACCAGGGACACCAAGGCAATGACCAGGAGCAACGAGGCAATGACCAGGGAGCACCAAGGCAATGACCAGGGGCACCAAGGCAATGACCAGGGGCACCAAGGCAATGACCAGGGACACCAAGGCAATGACCAGGGGCACCAAGGCAATGACCAGGGACACCAAGGCAATGACCAGGGGCATCAAGGCAATGACCAGGGAGCACCAAGGCAATGACCAGGGGCACCAAGGCAATGACCAGGGACACCAAGGCAATGACCAGGGACACCAAGGCAATGACCAGGGGCACCAAGGCAATGACCAGGGACACCAAGGCAATGACCAGGGACACCAAGGCAATGACCAGGGGCATCAAGGCAATGACCAGGGGTACCAAGGCAATGACCAGGGGCACCAAGGCAATGACCAGGGACACCAAGGCAATGACCAGGGGCAACGAGGCAATGACCAGGGAGCACCAAGGCATTGACCAGGGGCACCTAGGCAATGACCAGGGACACCAAGGCAATGACCAGGGGCAACGAGGCAATGACCAGGGGCACCTAGGCAATGACCAGGGGCACCGAGGCAATGACCAGGGGCACCAAAGCAGTTTTTCCTTGAGGAAAATTGCCTAGCCCTTTATGACTGCCATTCTTGTAGAGTACATTTCTCAATTTATTGATTTCCTTTTAAAACTTAACTTCTCTCAGCCATTTTGTACAAATTAAAACTTGGTCAGTCAGTGACAACAATACCAACAGTGGGCTTCAACGTAGAGACTGTCACGTACAAAAAGACAAAGTTCAACGTCTGGGTAAGTCGGTCGTCTCTTTCCATTGTACTCAAATCTTTGTTTGTGGCCAAAGTTTGCTCCAAATATTTTGCTAGGATCTTAAAGTTGGTTTTCTTGCTGTGGCACATGGAGGCTGAATCTTAATTTGCATTTGAGCTGTTGCGTTTCGATTTCTGGTAAACAGGTTCAAGACTGAGCACTGTTCGTGCTTAAACATTCATTTGATTGAAACAAATGGACAAGTTTGTATAGTTTAAGAGAAAGATGATCAATCATTTGATCCACTTGGCCTCATAATTTCAGAGTTGCTTGGTCTAACAAGACTAGATTACTCAAATATAGACCCTTTTGCTGATAGTGTGCATTTAAGTCTTTGTGTACTACATTTTTAGTACAAACTGTCCCACAATGCATATCTCCTTCCTGCCTATCATAGGGGGTTTATGAAACGGTGGCTCAGGCTCCGGCTCAGACTCTGTCATCCATATGCTTTAAACACAGGTTGTGGTTTTTCATTGAAGCTGAAGCTCTGTTTCCTTTTCAAACCAGAGGATCTACATTTGAACCGCAGCCAAAAGCCTCTATTTTCATACCCGTTTTAGAATGGATTCATGAAAATGTAGCCAGAGCCAGAGCCTCCGTTTCGTAAACACTTTCAGACAGCCGGCCTTATAGGTTTTTGTGTACAACATTTCATTTGTAAATCCTCACATGACCCATTTGATGACCTTTGACCTTTCGACCTCAATTACCAGGACGTCGGAGGTCAGGACAAGATTCGACCTCTCTGGCGGCATTACTACACGGGCACACAGGGTCTCATATTCGTAGTGGATTGTGCCGATCGGGATAGGATAGACGAAGCAAGACAAGAACTACATCGGATAATCAACGACAGGGAGATGAAAGAAGCGATCATCTTAATATTCGCCAATAAGCAAGACTTACCTGATGGTAAGTATGAGGTTGTAACAGTCAGTGGCGTGTTCTCTGGGCCCAATCTCATACACGTACATGTAGCTCTGCTTACCCCATTGCTTATGATCCTAATTCCTTTACTTACAAGGTTAGCGCCAAGTATTAAGCAAGACTTACCCAATGGTGAGTGGGGGTTATACTGTGTCAGTCCGTGGTGTGACATCTTGGCCATGTTGGCTAGGGCCAATTTCATGGAATACGTTATGGCTTATTTTTGTGCTTACGAGTACTGCTATGCGTGGAAGCAGTAAATTGTAAGACTTTCAGGTAGAAGAGAATTTCTTGGCTAACCTTGATTTTTGTCGGCTATGTGTGCTCTGATGCATAATCATTTTGTGTATAAGCACTGCATGCTCAAGGCTTTTTGAGTGCACTTATAAAAAATTGTGCTGGCTCAGGTGGGATTTGAACCCACAACCTTCTTACTTTTGCAGGGGTAAATTTCACCAAACTCATCGTAACTTGCTATCAATTGTAGGACTTATGATGCATTTCAGGCCTACGTTGGATATGATGGGTTATCCTTCGTAAGTCAAGTTACGATCAATCGTTTGGCTTTGTGAAATCAACTCCATGGGCCGATTTCATAAAGCTCTGTGACGGGTCGCAACTCGATTTGCGACACATCCTAGCTGCGACGCGTCACATCTATGCGGTGAGTCCATAGAGAAAGGATGCGTCTTAACCCTGCAACGCGTCGTAAGTTTTATGAAATCGGTCCCTGATGTCATACCACAAGATCATTAACCAATCAGAAAGCTGGATTTTGATTGGTACCTGTTCTCTGGTTCATTCTCTCCGCAGCTATGAGGCCTCATGAGATCCAAGAGAAGTTAGGTCTAACACGGATCCGGGACCGTAACTGGTTCGTCCAGCCATCTTGTGCGACGTCTGGGGACGGCCTCCTGGAAGGTCTAACGTGGCTGACGTCCAACGCCAAGAATTAACGAGAGCTACCCCCCTCCCCCCATTTTCTACTCCTGTATCTATGTATGTATGTTTACCAGTCTCCGGATTCCAATTTTATCAGTTCACACGCGGTTTCAACTGTGTTGCGCGAAGGCAGATAACCCGGGTGTGATTTTAGGGTGTGGTCATAGGGCGGGGCCACACAGGGCGGTATGTGTGTGAAACCTGTCGGGAAGTAAGAACACAGTACCCATGTTACTGGTTCTGTGGGAGAAATGTTACTATAAATAGGAATGACTGGGTGTGGTTATTGGTGCGGCTGCATAGGCAGGGCCACTGAGGTAGATGCTATCACCTTCGTACCAGTCCTCAAACCTAAATGTTGCAGGCTGAAATGCATGGGCGTGGTTTCAGGGCGGGCCGGCCATGGCATTTGTCTGTCAGCAGAAGTGCCACGCCCATATCACGTCAAGGACATCCATTCGTATATTACCCGCCTAAATGCTGAGTAAGTCAGACTCCAGGGTGTGGTTCGTTTAGGGTGTGGCACATGGGCGGGGCCAACTGTTGGTCCCATTCACCTGTTTGTGTGTCTGCCAAGGTCTGGCTTTGCGGTATGCAATCTTAGGAAGCAATTACCCTCTGCCCCTCCCACAAAAAAGGGCGTGGCTGACATGGAGGAAACCCTCAACAACAATAGGCTTTTGTTCTTGTGAACAAACTCCATGTCTGGGTCTAATTCACGACATCAGTGCTCAAATTTGCCAAGCAGAAATAAAAAAATAGCAACCAATCCAAATGTCACACAATTTTATATTATTGTTTGACTTTGTTTTTATTTGTTGTCGTTTTTCTTTTGCTGAGCAAGATTTATTTTCCGCTATTAGTCGTTGTAAAGATAACACTTATTTTGGTTAATTTATTTTTCTTTTGTGGTTATTGAAAACTGGTGCATCGTTTGGAATATGTTGTTTTTCCGAAATCTTGTTGTCTCTTTTCATTTTGATGTCATTGTTAAGTGTTTGAGTTTGATGTTGGAAATTTGTGGTTTGAAGAATAGATGATGCATTAACCCTAACCCTCAGCACTTACCACTTAAGAGCTGCTTACCACAAACTACCATAGTCTCCACAGGGGAACTGGACCATAAACCAAGCATTACCATACAAACCACACTGTAGTGTATACACGGGTTTACACTTCTAAAAGTGCGCATGCGTGATAGTGCCTCGTTTTGAGGTCGCAATCAAAACCGCCGAAGTGTAAACCCGTGTATTGTCTTCGACAATGGACGGGTTTACACCTCGAAAAGTGCGCATGCGTGGAAGTGCCTCGTTTTGAAGTTGCGATCAAAATCTAAGATGGCCGCCAAGGTGTAAACCCGTGTATTGTGGTATTCAGATGGTAAACTATGGTATGTAGGTGGGTTAGCGTTGAAGATACAAGGTTTGACACACAAATGGATACGGTTGGTGTGGTACATATGTCATACGTTTTGATGTTGTTTATTAAACATGCAGACCACTGAGCTACGCATCGGCTAAGAGACAATTGCGGATACCGGTAGCTAGATGAACGAATTTGAGTTTCAATTCGTGACAAAATCTCTCTGTTGAACGAGAACTTAACCATTGAAGGCATTAAGCAACCCAGAATACCCTTGTCAGGCAGACTACCAGTCAAAACCATATAAAACACATGCAAATGAAATAGGGAACAGCTAAGGAAAATATTAATTCAGCTAGGCAGGCTACCAGTCAAAACCATATAAAACACATGCAAACGAAATAGGGAACAGCTAAGGAAAATATTAATTCAGCTAGGCAGGCTACCAGTCAAAACCATATAAAGCACATGCAAACGAAATAGGGAACAGCTAAAAACGAAGAACAAAATGCATTCGCATTGGTGGCAGAACGTACTTGAACGTTATGTAAATATTAAAGAGACCTTTTTTTTTCATCGAAAAAAAAACATTTTCAGCTTATTTTCAAGCTTTATGTTCAGTTTTTATTTTTATTCTAATTATTGATATTTTTTTCTTGATATTATGTGCATTTATTTCTGTTCTTATTTTATATTGGTCTGACAGGGAATTTATTTGGGATTAAAATGGAGATTGTAGAAGATAAGTAGAATTTATCGGTGAAAAAATGAAAGCTCAGTAGATATAAGAAGGTAAAAGTCTGAGATGGGTTTAACTCTAGTGCCTCTTCGTTTTGTCTGTTTGGCGAGACCCAAAATATTGGTTTTGCAAGAATTAAACAAAGCCTCGTTGATAACGGCATTTTGTAACGGACGTTTTGTTTCCATGGTTTCGAGTCCATCTCCCTACGTGGCCAATTTATCTTGGTTTTCCCCCAAAACACATCTGTGTCAATGATGTCTGCCGCCTCCAACATCACGTTGCCCATAGCAACCAGTCGTCATGGTAACAACCTGCTAAAGCTTGATGCTGTACTGAACTTTGACCTGCAGAAAAAAAATATCCAACAATCTTTTTCTTCCATCATCAGCTGAGTGATAGTGCGTACAAATATCGATTTAATTATCAATATCATCTCGGCTATTTTATTTTTATTCTGTGCGTGTCGATTATTTCAAATGCTTATGTTATCTTTATGTAAATGTAATGTATTATAGTATAATAATTAAAAATAATAATAATAAAAAGATGTAGTTTTAATATTCATTAGATTTTTTTGGATACTAAAAACAAAAAAGTGAAATAATTAACATATGGAATTGGCATAAATTTGATCATTTTTTTTGGAAAAGCCAAATGATGCGAAAAATATCACAAATTTGGTCTGAGGGTGTAATCACTTAGTATGCATCACAGAATGAGTGGAAAGTCGCCAGGTGTCATCAGCCTGTCCAGCTATTCAAAGGCAACATTCTGTTGACTTATCCTATTCAAAATCTCCTGAATTGTCTCAGGTTTCAACAGACAGAGGAAGATAGCACACCAAGTGGTATATGACTACAAAACTTTCTAATAACGGTTTTGACAAAATAAATTGTGTTCTTATGGGACACACTGTACACATCATTATCTCAGTGCTTTCAAGTTTCCGTCACAAAATTCAAGAAGTTTTTTTTGAAAAAAAATAATTTTTGTTCTCTTTTTACGAAACACTTGTATGGTATCCAAAAGCATCAGTCATTTCAAAACAGAAATACAAATTATAGGCCTAAGAGTTAGGAGTGCTAAAAATTGCTTGAAATAAATTCTTCCTCCGTTTGGGGGCGAACGATTCTTCACTGATTGTGACAAAGTCAGCCATTTTTATTTGAGATGTAATTTTCATGTAAATTTAAAACGTTTTGTAATACTTTGAATACAATTAACCCTGTTCATTAGATTTTAGTGGAAAGAATGAATTTAATGTACACCACGGAAATTATTTGCTATGTCGATTTTATTTTTGTTTTCGTATGGAATATGCGGCAGCGCCATTTGAACTTATGTGGGACCAATTTCATTGAATTGTTACGAACAGGAAATTGCGTTACACACAAGTTTTGCTGTGTTTTATCATGAACATGCCTGTGTTGTGCAGTGTCAGCCAAGTTTTTGTGGAAGGCAGTGGAAACATTTTACACACAATGAGTCATTTTGTGAGTTAGATCTGAATAGTGTCTGGTACACAGACATCTTTCATTGCATATTAACACCCCAGGTTGAATTTCCCAGGCTAAAGACTCTGTTGCTATATCACATGATTTGGGGTAAGTTTTTGTATAGCGATACCCATCTCTGGAATGGACTGGTTCCTTTGTGCCATTCTTATCCATTATGAACAGTGCATTGGTGCAAGATGTCTGTTATGTAACTAAGCTAAAGCTTGCCCCGAATCATGTGATATAGCAACAGTGTCTTTAGTCTGGAGAATTCAGGTTTTGATGTTTTCGTACAGTGAAAGAAATTGTTCAACTTTAAGTCGTAAAAGGCTTAATTGCTACCATGTCGAATGCTGGCACAAATAAAATGCAGTCTTGGTTTTTTTTAAGTATACCTCATTGACTTATCCACCACAATTAAATTTTTGCAGTCAAAAAAGCAATGTCTTTAGTTCTAAGAACACAAGTACATGTAACTAGGGGGGCTTTTCGAAACGGAGGCTTAGGCTCAGGTTCCGTCATCCATATGCTGAAAATATAGGTTGTAGTTTTTCATTGAAGCTGAAGCTCTGTTTTCCTTTTCAAACCAGAGAATCTACTTCCGAACCGCAGTCAAAAGCCTCTATTTTGGTACCCGTTATTTTAGAATGGATTCACAAAATGGTGCCGGAGCCTGAGCCAGAGCCTCCGTTTGGAAAAGGCACTTATGACTCGGGCTAGAAATTTTATTTGCATTATCCAGTATTGTGTCATGTGCACCATAAACATTTAAAACTTTTGAGAGTGCATTAAAGATGAATTCAAATAATTTAATAACATGACACGGGGCAGTGTTAAAATGTAACATGTGTAAGGGGTGTTTAAGAAACCAATTTTACATTTTTCCAATTCTTACCTTACATGTGTACCAAATAAGTATTTCTTATAAATTGGTGGTTTTTGTTTTTTGTGGAACAGTGTAGTATTGTCATTTGAAAGTGGTCAGGTGATGTAGGAATCTGGCTGCTTTGAGATAACAAAAGTGCATAAAAGCCATTCAAGCATGGGGTCGGGGGCCCTTTTAAGGTCTTGCTTATTCTTGATGTGCTGCGGTGCATTCTCAGCATTCAGTGGCCCAATGGCATTGAACTGTTGAGCAGAATCACATTCAGCAAAACTAATCAGAGTACCAGTGAAATTAATAAGCAATCCTTCACATTTTTAGCTGGTTTACCTAGCTGTGCGCAATAATAAGTTTGTGCTAAAAAATACAATAAAACTGGCCAGTCTAATCGTAAAAGGGATATAAACGAAAAGGGACCATACTTTTCTGGGGGCTCTGCTTTTCCCCCACAAAAAAGCTTCACATATTGGTCAAATGTTATATGCTTGCTTAGCAAGGGAATACTGCTTAATATCAAATTTTTATGCTTGGGAAAAAACTGTCGAGAGCTGGTTGCAAATGATGTATTACACAGTTGGTTGGTGACTTTGTTCGCTAAGCACATTGTTTTATGCTAGCGGTGTTTGTTATAGTGGCATTCCACTGTGATTTCAAACTGGTTTGCATCGGTTGTTTACCTATACCTGGCCTGAAGTTATTGCTGTTTACGAAACGGAGGCTCAGGCTCCAGCTCTGTCATCCATGTGCTGAAAATATAGGTTGTGGTTTTTCATTGAAGCGGAAACTCTGTTTTCCTTTTCAAACCAGAGAATCTACTTCAGAACCGCAGCAAAAAGCCTCTATTTGGGTACTCATTATTGTAGAATGGGTTAATGAATATGGAGTCGGAGCCTGAGTGAGGCTCTGTTTCGTAAACGCCTTATGTGTAAGACGTTATTGTATCCATTTACTACTTCAAACCAAGTTATGAATGCCTATTACTATGTTAACCAGGTTATTGGCGGTTTTTATGTGCACAGTAAATTATACAAATAACTACATGTTAACTAGTTGAACTACTAGTAACTTGGATTAATGTATTTATGAATTAAACTTGTTACTGATACTACACCATATGCATTTTGAAACTTTGTATTAAGAATGATTTCATTGATTTTGTTTTTTATTTTTTTGGTTATGCTCGACAGTTGGAGCGTAACCGATGATTTGATTCAATTATAATTGATTCAATTGATATTATTAATAGAACAAAATGATCTGCTTCATACAAAACTGTAAAATAAAAGAATGATTGCATATTATCCAAAGTGGTCTGAAGATTTGTGGTTTTTTTTTTATGTGTTCGTGTTTTTACTGTGTGGTTAAAATTCCATTTGATATTCAAGCTTGGAGTTAGAAGAGGCTGACATTTCGATCCTATGTCTCCTATTTCTCAAAGGAGAAAGATTCTTCCTTTGAGAAAGATCCTTTGAAATGTCGAGCCCTTCTAACTCTGAGCAGCCTTTGAGAAAGATCCTGCTAGGATCCAAACGTCAGGCCCTCCTAACTCTGAGCAGCCTTTGAGAAAGATCCTGCTAGGATCCAAACGTCAGGCCCTCCTAACTCTAAGCAGCCTTTGAGAAAGATCCTGCTGGGATTGAAACGTCAGGCCATCCTAACTCTGAGCAGCCTTTGAGAAAGATCCTGCCAGGATCGAAACGTCAGGCCCTCCTAACTCTGAGCAGTCTTTGAGAAAGATCCTGCTAGGATCGAAACGTCAGGCCCTCCTAACTCTGAGCAGCCTTTGAGAAAGATCCTGGTAGGATTGAAACGTCAGGCCATCCTAACTCTGAGCAGCCTTTGAGAAAGATCCTGCCAGGATCGAAACGTCAGGCCCTCCTAACTCTGAGCAGCCTTTGAGAAAGATCCTGATAGGATTGAAACGTCAGGCCATCCTAACTCTGAGCAGCCTTTGAGAAAGATCCTGCCAGGATCGAAACGTCAGGCCCTCCTAACTCTGAGCAGCCTTTGAGAAAGATCCTGCTAGGATCCAAACATCAGGCCCTCCTAACTCTGAGCAGCCTTTGAGAAAGATCCTGCTAGGATCGAAACGCCAGGCCCTCCTCATACATGTATGCCTTTAAAATGTGAAAATATACCAGCAAAGATTAGAACTCATCTTACAGGATAATAAATGTAGAAATTTCTAACTTGCAAAATGGACAACATCAACATTATTTATCATGACATTGAATGAAATCTTTACAAATATACTGTTGAGACAAACATATGAATCAGCTTCCGGAAACACAATGTTATATTCGTTTGTACTTTGCCACTAATATTTCTTCACACTTCTGGTTAGGTCTCAACGTTTCGACTAGCCTGCTCTAGTCATCATCAGGAGACAAACAATAAATAAACTGCAAAACCACAAATAATGTATACTTACATTACTCCACATTTTTATTTACCACAAAAAGCACACACATATTAATTCCACATGCAGATTTTACAATTTAAAATTAATCTTAAAAATCACCGTTATAATAATTTGTTCCTCAATAATGAGTTATGATTTCAAAATGTTCCGAAGTTATAGATTCCCAATTAATACAACATTACAAGCTTAAATTTATGTGGTTTAGCAGCAAAATGTGTACCAAATGCTAGCACTTATTTCAGAGAACGTGTACAGCAGAACATTGTCAATAAGAGCAAGTTACAACATTCTGCTTATAACATTAGGTTCCAATTCTTTGTAAGGCCTATCTATTGGTTCCATTCCTGATAAAACAAGGTTCCTGTTTAATATAACAAAGTTCCTGCAAAGTTCCAATAATATTCAATTTTGAAATAGTGGAACAATAAGAGCACTTAATAAATTAATCCAATATTTTGCTTATTATAACAGGAACAATTTTAGGTTCCAAACCATCGTTATCTATTGGTTCCATTCCTGATAATACAAGGTTCCTGTTATTACAAGGTTCCTGCAAAGTTCCAAGAATATTCAATTTTGAGTATAAAGTAGAACAATAATAAGAGCACTTATTAAATTAATCAAACATTCTACTTATTATAACAGGGACAATTTTAGGTTCCAATTCTTTGTTATCTATTGGTTCCATTCCTGATAATACAAGGTTCCTGTTATAACAAAGTTCCTGCAAAATTCCAAGAATATTCAATTTTGAAATAGTAAAACAATATTTAGAGCAGTTACTCCAAAATCGGGCTTATTATCTGATTATAATAAGGAAAATTTTAGGTTCCAATACTTTGTTTTCTATTGTTTCATTCATGATAATACAAGGTTCCTCAGGGTTCCTGTTATAACAAAGTTCCTGCAAAGTTCTAATGTACTCTTATTAACAATGTTCCACTGTATACATACATTTTAGATGAAACTTTAAAAATAAAATGTAAACAAGCTGATAAATATGAAAGAGAAATATAGATTTTTTTCCACATATTTCAATTTTTGTTCCCATGGGTCGGGGTGTACAATAGTCTTTCAAAATTGGCTTTTCAATGGACAAGGTCAATCATCCCTTTGTACAATCAATACAAATTGGAATGTACATTGTTCATGCATTCTGGGGCTTAAAGACGGCACAGACACGACAAAGGCAATTATTTTCAGCAAGGGGATCCGGAAAAACTGAAATGAGAATTCTGTTACAATACCGCTGCGGTCGATTTCACAAAGATTTACGATTCATCTTTCACATGAGTAGTTCCTATTTCCATAGTAACTAGCATTGTGACATCACACTTTCCTTAGCAATTAAGATTGATACGCATGTTACGATCTGTCTTAGCCTTTTGTGAAATCGAGCCCATGTCTTATGCAATGATTCTGTTTTAGTACATGTTTAATTAATTATTCATCAAATGCTAATTAGACCCACTTCACTTATTTTTAAAATGTATGATTATTTATTTATAATTATGCACATGCACTGACTGAATGGGACAGAAATTAAGAATTAAAATGAGATGATTTCTAATTTTTGGTATATAAAACATTTCCCAATTCCCTTGAAAAATCTTTGAAATGGAACAATTCACAACATGCATTAAAGAAACGATTTATGTGCAATGACAAAGGGAAAGCATGTACGTTATACACTGTACTGTGTGTATATCAGTACTGTCTCCTGGTTTCTACGGCAACAAAGTGGTTTCTATAGCAACCGCCATGCATATTTACCTCCTGTATCATTTATGGCCAATTATGAGCGCATGAGCAATCAATTACTGAAGCAGTGTCGTGTCTTGACGTGTATGAGGGGGAACAAAATCATGACAGCCAAAAAGCTGAATAAATGAACTGACTGTGGCCAAACGTCTGAATATATTAATGAAACTGCAAAGTAAAAGGTAGCTTTTCATTATTATGATGCAGACTTAGAACTATGTATGAGTTCTTATCAAATATTAAGATGAAATAGTTGTCCTTTTATCCAGGTTATATTAGAATTCATAATAATGTTACATGTAAGAGAACTCTTGAATATAGATATTCCATTCAGAAGTCAATATTATACTGATATCATTAAGCTGCAATATTAAAACACGACATTTGTAAATTTGTATGAGAAATCAAATCTGGGCCCAATTTCAAAGAGCATGATAGACAATTTAGGCTTCCCAGGCGAAAAATTGCAAAAATCCTACAAAAAAATACTCATCAATGTCCCTGTACCACATTATATGTAATTTTAACCCTAAACCGGGCACCAATGTGTATGTATTTCTTTTATGAAATATCTTTGACATAGACTACATCTACAACTCACATGTAACACAGAAATGAACATTTAACAATATGTATATAAATATCACAAAAACCGTACATAATATTCTCTGTTTACATGACTGCACCAATGTGAACGATAAATACTGAGTTTAAAACCGCTAAAAGTGGTTAATTTTAAAACAAATACTTGTGAAAGTTTGGGTTGGGATTATTTTGGTACCATCAATCAAACACTTAATATGACATGATGATCTGTTTCTGAGATAAAACCTGGGTATGTTTTAACTAGGAACCGCCATGAAACCATAAAATACAATGAATATTCATGAACCAATCAAAAATCCAATTGATGCATAATCAAGAATCTATCAAAATCCAATGACAATTCATGAAGCGATTATACTCATGAATATTCATGAACCAATCAAAAAATTCATGAATTTATCAAAATTCAATTGAATAATCATGAATCTATCAAAAATCCAATGAATAATCATGAACCAACCAACATCCAATGAATATTCATGAAGCAATTCAAAAGTCATATTCATAAAAATAAAATGATCCATTAAGCCCCACCCCCTTTTGTTTCTAACCAATCACAGCCATGGTTTATGTCCGACACAACCTAACTCAAGTCCAAAATGCGTTTCGCAATTCGCAAGTGGGACGTACAATGTGACATTGGAGCAGTGGCGTCACCAGACTTTTGAGTCTGGGGGGGCACAAGGGGGGCACAAGCAATTGTTGGGGGGGCACTACAATAATATATATTATATTTTTTTTCACCAACCCAAATCTCAAATGGGGGGGCACGCGGGGGGGCACGAGGTTTTCCAGGGGGGGCACGTGCCCCCCCTGGCCCCCCCTTGGCGACGCCACTGCATTGGAGTGTGTTCATTGCCATGTGTGCAATGGGAGGGGCTTACTGGACCGGTCATGAATATTCATGAATTACATGCATAATCATGAGCCATCATAAATAATCATCAATGAATTTCATTCGACTTATCCAAAGTGTTTCCTTCGATGATAAACCACAAACGAAAATTCTGACGAAAAGTTCAGTGCATGCAACAACACAGCACAAAACTGTCATTAAACGATGAAACAGTGACTTTAGTGCAGATTCTTAAAGATATCAGTGCGTTCCATATGTCTGTGTTGATTGTAGTTCCAAAACACTCAGCCAAATGCTTCTCTATCTGTTGATAATAAGAACATCATTGAATAGTTTCAGGTTTTTCAAACTTCCATAATTTACGTAGTAAGCATTGCAAACTCCATACATTGCAGGTTCATGTTCCGTTTTGTTAAGTTTAATAGCTAAGGATTTAATAGCTGTTAGTTGAATTTCGGACAGTTTCATCAGGCCCTCAGTCCTGACATGCAACTCAGACTTAACAAAAAAAAGGAGGAACTTCCAATCTTTACAAGACTTTGTGCAGTGTTTTCTATTTTCAATGGCATGGGGGTGCTGACAAAAATGAGGAAATCAGCTGATCCGAGGAAAAAAGTTGCATGCTGACCTCCTTACTCCAAGCAAATTATATATTTCAGGTTGACCATCATTAATTTGGTTGATGAACAGTTTGCAGTTGCTCTCATTTTATTACTAGCATTAGTTGCATTGTGAATTTATGATAAAATTTGATAACACCAGAGGAAATGTTTGTACCTGTAACGTTTAGATGATTGTGCAGCCTTTCTTTTCCTTGAAGGGGTTTCCGGTCAAGTACACACCGGTCAGTAGAGCATCATTGTTTGCATTACTCTCACAGAACTGCTGTAAGCTGCAATCATCAAACAAAAATTGCTACATAGTATAACAAAAATAAAGTGAAATACGGGTGATTCCAAAAAGTGTAACATTTGGAATCGCTCGTATTAATTCCCATCAACGCGGATATCCGGGTAATGACAACCGATGAAAACCAACATGTAGATGGCGGTCCCAGTCCCCATGTCAGACCTAGGGTTACGATCATCGCAACTAAGATGGCAGAAGCTATGGACAAACTGATGTCCGTCATCAAGTCGTGATTTAGAATTGATTTCCGAATATTTTTGTCAAGATATTTAACGGCGAAACAAACTTATTTTCTGACTCACACTACAAAATATGACCGAGTCTGAGTGATATTGCAACTAATTTCTTATGGAAAACAGCATTAAAAAATCCAGAAACTTGTAAATTCGAACAGAAGAAGGGTTGCTTATTTTTTGTAGAATAGACTTGATCGCACGGCCACATGTCTAAATGATAAAAAAGGCAATTTTAGAGTCTAAATTACTCAGACTAGAATGGGCATGATGGAGGAAGGTTGCGGAAAGTAATTTTCATGGATAAAATACAAAAAATAAACATTTCTCTTTGACTAGTCTTAATAAATAATAAAAGATACGGGGCGCTAGCATTGTAAACCATTGGCATTACATGGATACTAACATTGTCTTCATGTACAATTTCTACATACAATAGGGCCTACACCCTAGAAATTATTTTTATTTTTAACAATACAATTTACATTAAATCACACACACAAATGGCACAACAATGACAACAACGTAGACTGCATTATTGAACAGAGCTGAAAATTTGTATCGTTCATTTCCTTGACGAAACTTACTCTTCTGCTGCCTGAGAAACCTTCATTCTTTCCACCCCAGCTTCTCTCCTCAGCTGCTCAACAGTCTTCTTCATGGACATTTCACCCGACATTTTTAAGAGGAATTTTGAGGGCTTTTGCTGCCGACTTCCTTACCTAAATTGCGAGTGAATAAAATATGAGGAACAAAAATGATGATTTGTTACGTAGCCTCAACTTCAGTCGCTTTTAGTAGTGAAGTATATTGCCTTGACCAAATTTGAAGGAAAAGGTGAATAAATAAAGTTTAAAAGCATAAAAAACTTTAACTCATTCAAAAAATCATTATTATAAGTATTTATGAAAATTGTAAATGTAATAAATACGGAATATGTAACGAAATGATATCAAACAAATAACATTTGAACAAGTTGTATGGCATTTTTAGAGCACCGTAAAGATGGATCCAGAACAAAATATTATTGCTCATTTTCAGACGACTGTTTCATATATAAATAATACAATGCACAAAACAGCCGTTGATCAATTAATTATACGTTGCTAGGTCGCCATATCACGACGCTGCCATTCGATCGTGCGCTTTGTCAGGAAAACTTGCCGTGGAAGGAAATCACCCAAAATCTGTCCAGAATTTCACCTAGTCAGGTAGGAGATGTGGTTTTTTGTAGATAAGGGCTTCATCAGAGCTGATTAATATTATGGAAAGTTGACTTCCTTATACTTTATCCTAGTGATTTCAATATGAATATCAATGTTGACCGAAATGTACGTGTTGAACATGCAAAACTACCGGTAGGAAATGTAGCCCTAACGTTAGGGCCTAGGCCTATCACGTATAGGCCTACCAGTGTATACTGTCGATGTCAGATTTCGACAAGTGAGTGAAGTGACATCCCTGGTGCCATCATATTTTTGGGAAGATTTTTGCCAAAGTTCTGTTGTTTATCGTTACAATTTGTCCATTAATTTAGTGCATTTTTTCTTGCTTTTGACAGGAGAGAACAGTTTCCTTCTATTGTTCTAACGTAACTTAAGGCCTAACTTAAGTGCAAAGATGCCGGTAATCATTGAGCTTCCAGATGACCCCAAGTCTGCTGCAGATGACCCCGTGTCAAAGGTCATTGAAGACCAGCCTCCACCTCTTGGTGAACATCCACTGAACGAGCCGATCAAAGTATCCCCAGAAAAGGTAAACAAAAAAACCCAATATTTACTTGTCTATTCAACAGCCTAATTTCATGAACTTGATGGTATAGGCCTAGTCATCTCTGGGACTCTGCGTTTTGCAGGCATTTCACTTGGCATTGGTAACCGGTTGATTAATTGTGCGAAGGTGCAAAGGTGCGAGCGGCTCTTCTGTTGTGTTTCCGCTGCCGATACACATATGGCTTTTGCCGTTTGGTCGTCCTTTGTCTTCTTTTGTTTGTTCTGTCCTTGTGTTGTACTAAGGCTAAGCTGTCCTTGTATTTATATATCTTTTGTTTATGATATATCCACTTATTGCTTTTTGTTTACGGCATTTTCAATACAAGTCACGGCTGTCTCCCCCAATACTCTGTCTTATAATTATCATAGTTCTTTTTGCCTTTGTTTACTTTCTCTTATTTACTTTAACCTTTACATACAAGCTAATTGTGATGTCACATTACAGAGTTGGAAATAAATGTGCTTTTGAATTGAAAAAATTGAAAATATTGGTTTATTGGCAATCTGGACGATGGTTCAATGGTGCATCAATTTCAGGGGTGGATATTAACAGTGGTCGGCTGTTCCGGGGCCACCAAAAACAATCATTGTGCCACTGATTTCAGGAATAATGCCCTTGCAGTGCACTGTCCGCTTGCCCTGCAAGATTTTCTGTCAATAATAACTTTATCGGCAATGCAAATGTATAATTTTTTAAAAAGAGATTTGATCCTTTATTGATTATTTTTGCAGATGTCGACGATCAGTAATCCAGCTTTTATAACGGAGATCGCAGAAGATGGTGACAAAGAATCTAAGACGCCCAAATATCCCGATCCAGTGCCAAGCCCTAAGGAGGAACCAGCTAAGGTTGAGGAACAGAAGAAAGAAGACGATGGGTATCCAAGGTAACTGTTGCCATGGTTACAGATTTAGACGAGGCAGAATTTTAGAAATTGATCTTTAAAAATACCCTTCAATAGGTATGCATTTATTTTGATGGATTTTTACCCATTTTTCTTTCAGGATAACTGCAAAGTCTCTCAAGGACCATTGCAAGCGGCATAAACTCTACCGTACGCCAGAGTTGAACGATGTTTTATACCTCCATTACAAAGGTATGTTTACTATGTTACAAGCCTGGAAATAAACGAAGGCCACAGAGACCATGGCATTCGTTGCCTAACGTACAAATTTTATGTTCGTACGTAGTATATATGCACTCAACACCAGCCCTACCAACATTGTTTTCCAGAGTGCTTTGCGCACAGCCCATTTTTGGCTGTCTTTGCCAAGGTCCATGGGGGCAGTTTTCCAAATTATTACCTTGTTGAAGTTGTCACATTTTTTTAAGAGGAAACTTTCTTTCACGTTCACCAGGATATCAGAAGATCGAGAACCTGGAGGCGTACACAGGATTGAGGGCGCTTTACCTGGAGTGTAACGGCATCCGTGTGATAGAGAACTTGGACAAGCAGACCGAGATGCGTTGCTTGTACCTACAGCAGAATCTGCTGAAGGCCATCGGGAATCTAGAGGCCATGGAGAAACTAGACACGTTGAATGTCAGCAATAATCAGATTGACAAGATCCAGAATATCGGTACGTGTCATGAGGACGGTAAAAGAGCGGAGGGGAAAGGGTAGTTTGGACCAGGGTTTACAAACCGGATGTCCAAATTTTGCTTGCTTTGCTTTGAGAAAGATCCTGCTAGGATCGAAACACCAGACCCTCCCAACTCTAAGCAGCCTTTGAGAAAGATCCTGCTAGGTTTGATTAAACCTCATGCTCTCCTAACTCTGAGCAGCCTTTGAGAAAGATCCTGCTAGGATCGAAACACCAGACCCTCCCAACTCTGAGCAGCCTTTGAGAAAGATCCTGCTAGGTTTGATTAAACCTCATGCTCTCCTAACTCTGAGCAGCCTTTGAGAAAGATCCTGCTAGGATTGAAACATCATGCCCTCCTAACTCTGAGCAGCCTTTGAGAAAGATCCTGCTAGGATCGAAACATCAGGCCCTCCCAACTCTAAAAAGCCTTAGCTTTAAGAAAGATCCTGCTAGGATCGAACCATCATCAGGCCCTCCTAACTCTGAGCAGCCTTTGAGAAAGATCCTGCTAGGATCCAAACATCATGGCCCTCCTAACTCTGAGCAGCCTTTGAGAAAGGTCCTGCTAGGTTCAAACCATCAGGCCCTCCTAACTCTGAGCAGCCTTTGAGAAAGGTCCTGCTAGGTTCAAACCATCAGGCCCTCCTAACTCTGAGCAGCCTTTGAGAAAGATCCAGCTAGGTTCAAATCATCAGGCCCTCCTACATCTGAGCAGCCTTTGAGAAAGGTCTTGCTAGATTTGAAACATCAGGCCCTCCTTACTCTAAGCAGCCTTTGAGAAAGATCCTGCTAGGATCCAAACATCAGGCCCTCCTAACTCTCTCTTCTCTCGTACATTTAGCTTGTCTGCAGAAGCTAAACACCCTGAACATTGCCCACAACCGTCTGTCCACTGCCGATGACATCAAAGAGCTGGCATCCTGTGATAGTCTGAGCGTGGTAGACATGTCCCACAACAGGCTAGCAGATCCTGCTATCGTTGATGTCCTAGCTGCTATGAAGACATGTGTAAGTAGCAGAGAAAAAAGTTTGTGGTGGGAAGAATTTTGTTGATTGGCTAAATTTCAGAAATACCATGGTTAGATTGACTACTCCTATAAATGATTCTTACCAATTTACTTTTAAAGTCTGCTAGCAAGTGCCTTCTTACTCCATAGTTAGGGGCAATTGTACTCCTACATTGACTGACTTTCAACAGAAATGTCTTTTTATTTAGGTCTTTTATTAAACCCGGTAATACAGTGTAATATTGGTATGTGGATTGGTTTGCAGAAACACCATATAAGAATCGTTCGTACTTTCGCACTTCTATTTCGTTCGCACTTCTCGTAAGGTCTCAACGTTTTGATCAGCCTGCTCTAGTCATCACCAGGAGACGTGTTATACTGTTGTACAATAAAGGGTTTTGCCATAATTACCGCCCTAACCTCATTTACCCTGCCATTTACTCATGCATTGCCTTTGTTAACCTTCTCGGACCATGCACACAAACACTATACCTTTTTACTGATTTTGTAGAAGTTACACTTGTAATATAAGTTCTTTAAGCTTTTAAAAATTCAATTGAATTCCCAATTTCTTGTTCAAATTGCAGAGAGTTTTGAACCTGATGGGGAACCCTGTGGTGAAGAAGATATCGAATTATCGGAAAACACTCGTCCTGAAATTGGTAAGAAGATGATTTTTCAATTTAATATCGATTGTCCAGCCGTCATACTTTTCATCACCTAGCATGCCTAGAACATCTAGAGAAATCAGAAGTTTTACGTATAAACTTGCTGTAAATCACTCAAATACGTTGCCCGTTTAAATTGATTATCATTGAAAGGTGAACAAAGAAAAATTGACTGGAGCGGGATTTGAACCGGCGACCTCCTGAATATCGTATAGGTGCTCTACCAACTGAGCTATTGAGCTATTCAGTGTTGTCCTTATTGTCAATTATCTTTGTTTGTTAAATTTACTAGCATAATTTTCTCGCCACTGCAAAGATTATTGTGTCTCATGATACTTGTTATACTTATCTTCATATTTCAATTCTGTTATTTTTTAATATTTTTTGTTTGTAGACAAATTTGACGTACCTGGACGACAGGCCGGTATTTCCCAGGGAGAGAGCCTGCACTGAGGCATGGTAGGTTCTTCTGAGATGAAAACTCACAGAAAAACAAGAAAATAAACTAGAGTGGGATTCGAACCTACGACGTCTAGAATAAAGAGATAATGATTATGCATGTACTGATGCCAGTTAGCGGTGACAAACTGGGTTTGACTCGCTCCCTTCACCATGAATAACCTAAAATCTTGTTTAATGGTATTTCAAAGACGAACAAATAAAAGAAAGATTGACTGGAGTGGGATTCGAACCTACGATGTCTGGAGTAATGAGATTATATCATGTACATGGTGCAACCACAAACTATTCTAAACTTACTACATTGACTGTGAATAGCCCTAAATCTCATATTTGAAAGGTGAACAAAGAAAATTGAATGGAGCGGGATTCGAACCATCGACCCCCAGAATACCGTATCGGTGCTCTTACCAACTGAGCTATTCCAGCCTTATGTTGCTGGTGTCCCTAATAGTCAATTATTATTGTTCGTTTGGCAGTCAGAAGCCATGAAACCATACACATACCGCTATATCCCAAGGATCATTTAAGATACGTGCAGTGTTAGCAATAGTGCAACCTGAGAAACGGTAGATGGGGGATCAAAGATGGTATTTGTTGTTATTGTCCGCATCTTTGATTTTGTCTTAGGTTGCGAGGAGGTCGAGAGGCGGAGAAGGAAGAGAGAGAACGATGGATCAACAAGGAAAGAGCAAATATCCAGGCCAGCGTCGAGGGTAAGTCGCCTTTCAAGCTCTGCACCATGGATATAAGAAGATGTTCAATAGTTTGTTTAACACCCCATTTATGGATTCCGTCTCGTGATTGGTTTAGAGCATGTCACATGACATCTGATATATTTTTGCTAGACAAGGCGCACAGACGCGCAACGCACTACCGCATGGCAACCAACTTACTAGCCAATCCCAACCAATGCACTAGCCCGAGATGCATGACACCCAGACATAGCGTACAGCGCACAGTACGTAGTAACTCACTTCGAACCAAAGATTATCTCTATACGTGCGTTACGCGTATCGCTGTATAATCTTTGCTTTTATACCACGTACGACAACGTGTATGAGGATCAAAGTATTAGACTTTCAAATTGTTCCGAATCTTAACAGCACTGACTCAGATCAGGAAGCGGGCCGAAGCCTCACGTCAACAAAAAGAAGAAGAAGAAGAAGAAGATGCAGACATCAAGGAGATGGAGGCAGAACCTGCTGCTCCTACATCTCCTGAAGATGAACACCTGTTCACGTTTGATGTCAGTAAAGGATCTCCAAGAGAGGACAAGAAGAAGAAATCAGGAATGCTGATCGAGGAAGTTTCCTCATTAGGTAACAATCTTGTGATGATAAAGAGCAGCCTAGGAAAGGCTTTTAGGTTAGGACAAATGAAAAAAGATAATTGACAATTTGGGACACCGCCGACATAGGGCTGGATAGCTCAATTGGTAGAGCACTGGTACGGTATTCCGGGGGTCTCTGGTTCGAATCCCGCTCAAGTCAATTTTTCTTTGTTCACCTTTCGAAGAGGTCAGGACAAGATGTGTTGTATCATTTTGTAAGAATTGAAGATACAATGTATGCATGCCCTATTTATACAGTAAATGGTATACAGTATTAGGTATCACATCTTTATACCAGAAAGATAGAGAAAGAAAGAAAGTTAATACAAGTGAGGCGCTCCACCAAAAATGTTTTGCCCGTTGGCACGGGGGTCCCGTCCACGCGCGTTCCTTACAACAATAGGCCTTGTCACGGTCTGTGCACACAGGGAAGACAGCCAGAAACTGCCACACACAAATGGTATCCGAACATTTTCCAGTGCATACAACTAGTATGGACGATATGTTTTCCAGCGGATCAGTGTTTTTTGAAGGGAAATAATAGTTTGACGAGAAAAATAATGCAGGTCGCAGAGAAAAATAAGCTGCTGCAAACTGCTCATCAACCAAAATAATGACCTGAAATTTATAAAACGCTTGGAGTTAAGAGGGCTTGACTCATTTGAATCCTATCACAATCATGCGAGAATTAAAATGAGTCATCAGGCCCTGCTAACTCCATGTAGAAAAGAAAGTTGTAACAATGTTAATGGTTACGAGAGACAACTTGTACCTTGCATGACCAGCATTTTTCTCTTCTTAATTTGACAGAAATAGACAGAAGTCAGAAGTCCAGCTCTGCCATCACAACAGAAATGGTTGATGAAGAGGACCTGGAAACAATTCAACTCTCTAGCAATGAGAAAATCAATATTGATGTAAGTAATACCTTCACCTTCAAATCCAAAAATGGACAAAGATTTTCAAAAGAATCCCGAGTTGAGATTGTTACTTTTGAAACGAGCTTGAAAAGAGCTTTCCAACGGTATGCAACACTTGGGGTGCTATCTTCCTCTGTCTGTTGAAACCTGAGAAAATTCAGGAGATTTTGAATGGGATAAGTCAACAGAATGTTGATCGACTTTGAATAGCTGGACAGGCTGATGACACGTGGCGACTTTCCACTCATTCTGTGATGTTAGTAAAATAATTTTATCGATGGTGCACACAAGCTTTCTCAATTTCTGTATTAAGTGGAAGAAGAACTGTTTAGCAGAAATCGCTAATAAGAAAGTTTGTGCTTCCATGAAGCTTGCTCTTGAATAGATTTTGGAAAAAATTAATTCCATATTCTCTTTTTTTTTTAGGATTTACCTGATCTGGAAGATTTTGACACAACTGAAGAGATGTTCCCGTCAGCCCCAAGAAAGATGCTCATTGAGGAAATAACATCAGCAGACACCAGCCAATCAGAGATCCCCACTAAAACTTCCAACCAATCAGCCGCCTCGTTATATTCGAATGAAGAACCTGACGACCAATCACATCCCGTGGTTGCGGGACTCAGCCAATCAGAGAAGAAATCAAATTCCCTCATTCAGGAAGTCGACCAATCAGAAACAGAGTCTTCAAAAATGGACCAATCAGACAATGCAAACTCTGTGACGTCATCAGGAAGAGGGGATAAGATTTCTCTCATTGAGGAGTTGAAGATGTTCGGAGCTCGCATCCCGAACAGCTGGCAAATCTTGGAAGACGCTAAGATGAAGAAACAAGAGGAGGAAAAATCGGACGCCAAAGGTAAGAAATTCTTCTCTGACTAATAGAGACTTTGAACCCTGTGCTGAGTGTGTATTGGGTGCTGTGGCCTAGTGGTCTGGTGTGTCATACTCGAAAGTCTTGTGGTTACTCTTCAGATTTTGTGTTCGAATTTCCAGCCATGGGCTAGTGGTGCTTGCATTTTTGGACAAGATGCTTTGTCACATATTGCTCCTCTTCACCCAGGAGTAAATTAATTTGAACCCTGTGCTAGTTTCTCTACTTTACAAAGAATTTGTTCAGTTGGCAAAAATCCCTATCTGTGGTTCATTAAAAGTCTGCAAATTAGACTTGCCCTTCACCAGTATACTCAGTGCTTGTTGAGTGCACATGAAAAAATCACATGCTGGCTCAGGTGGGATTCGAACCCACGACCTCCTGCTTACTAGTGCCGATGCCGTACCGCTAGGCCACCGAGCTAGCTGGGGTCAGCAGGGTGAATGGAATCCAATATCGTCGCGGGGTACCACAATTAATCATGAATATTAATCAAGTCACTTTGGTTCCCCTCCTAACTCCTCCCCCTCCTCCAACCCTTCCCAAACTACAGGTGTGTCAGGAACGAGCAAAACAACCGATCAAAAGATCTGGGAATTGGCAGCCAATGCGGGCTCGACCATCGACCGACCGGAGCCACCCCAATCATAAAGTACCATGGCAACGAATCGTTCTCTGTAGATAAAAGTAAAATTCATCAAAATCAAGTATTTTAAATGTTTGCGAGTTGTTAGAAACTTGAAGGAGCGCACACTTGTCAAATAAACAGGAAAACCGTCCATATAAATTTATCTGTATAAAATGGTGCTACATCGGTATACATTTGACTGAAAAGTAGAAGTTGTTTTGTTTTAGTTTGACTGTTTTTCAACTGCAAAGTAGCTTTAAAGGTTTACTGTACATCAAATTTGGAAAAGGGGTGAAAGTGCTTTAAAATTATTGCTTAATACATAATTACTGACTATATAAATTTATATTTCTATGTTGGTGCTTAATTTTTACCAAAAATTACAAAATCAGTACATGAATGTCCCACCCTTCAAAAAAGTCCCCCTTGGAACCAATCCATGCAACACTTATGAATAGCGTTTGACGTCACCTACAGAACTGGTATAGGCTTGCACCACAGTATACTGCATGGCATTCTGCATGTGACGTAAGCAAGGTTTTTCGTCATGAAAAGTGGGGTGCTAAATTATGGGCCTAAAATACCTCTGTTTTCTATGTAGAGTACAATATTTTTTAGCACAAACAATGATTGGCAAGTTGAGTTTTATAACAATACAGATGTATTTAACTTCATATGTATTTTGATTATAGTAAACCTATTAAAGGTAATAAAATATTACCTTGTATTAAAAACAGATAATTTATCGTTTTTGTGTGTTTCCTTTAATATTCAGTTCCCCTTGTGGAGACTGTAAGCAGATCTTGTCTTGTGTGGTAGGAGCAGAGGGTTAGTCAATCTAAGATTGTAAATGTCCAATGAAGACCAAGAAACAGTAACATAAATTAATCACACAAAAGAAACAATGTCAAGAATTTCAGCTTTGAAAATAATAATGGATTCTCCTGTTTTTATTCCCAGTGTTTATCAAGTAAACAATATGTACAGAGCTTGTTTTTAATAAGGAATTTTGAATATGTTTGTTGTTTAATTTGATTGATCTTTACAAATGTAAATAAAGAATTGTATTGGCAGAAATTTCTCTACTATGTTTGAGAATTATTTGATTTTTCTTGTCAGTTTTCCCCTTTGTGGAATAGTACATGTATCATCTTAAAGGTATATTACAGGATTGGTAACAAACCCAAACGGAAATGTTCACAGATTTAATACGTATAACTTTCAGGATATGAAGATGGTGCTGGTAGAAACATACCTTTAAAATATTTCCGCCTGAAATGGTGTAACTGTATTTATCTAGAATAAACTTATACAAAGACCGAACAAAGTAGTAAAACAACAACCGGAAACAGTTTTGATCTTGTACTGAGATCAAACCATCCTTTAAGTTTCATAAGAAAAATTTGTCCGGTTTTTGCTATTTTCTCGTGACTCAGATGTCCGATTGAGCTCAAATTTTCACAGGTTTATTATTTCATGTACATGCTGGATTAGAGAAGTGTGGGTGCTGTTCTGTGACCTTTACCAATCATGTATTATACCTTTAAATACATTTTCACGGTGTTCCAAAGTTTATCTCTTCCAACATTATATTAACAGTAAAACTCAAGCCCTGCACATATTTAGAAGACGTCATTTGTTTCATTAAAATAATTTATTAAAATAATAGAACTTTTTAAGAACAAAATAACAAATATTTCTGGAATGACAAATAAAGCAGGAATAATGATATTTTAAACTAAATTTCCAAGGATCAAAACAGCAATGAAAATGATTGTCATAAGCAAAATTAAATCGCATAAATTATGAAATAAATAAATTCATGATATTCTCTTTTGTTCTGTTCAGTTCCTGTTGTGATGAAAATGAAAAATCATGTAGTCAAAGAAAACTAAAAATCCTCTAACTTTGATGAAGGTTACTAAATCATTTTTGATATTTTTGCCCATGAATCTGCATTTCTTTGACAAAAACCAAAGTATGAAGTTACCTTTAAACCAATCTAAACAATACAAGTTAAAATCTCAAATAAATCCCACTTCTAGGGCAATAACTACAACTAGAAATACCGAGCAAATTGTTTGAGGTAAAATGTCAAAAAGTTCAAAGGCAATATAATCTGTGCTTTATACAAATCTTTCAGATATATACAGATATCAACTTGCACACTTTAAAAGTAACAATGAATTAATAAACGTAATTAACTTTCCTTTCTCCAATTTCAACAATAAATTCAAGGCACTATCTTAGTATTTTTAGTACTATACTTCACACACAGTTGGCCTCCATATCTCGCATACTGGTACTTATAGTACACATCCACATACATGTAAGTTAACCCCTTTCAGTATCATAATACTTTACACAGAGTTTGCCTCCATTATCTCAAGTACAGTGCTTTGTGTACTCATGTTCAGGCCTGTCAGTTTCGCTTTGGATCTTGGACACCATATTTGATATTATAAATCCACCTCTCATGCAGGATACACTAAAATGCGATCCGGAACAGTTTTTGCACACAGTAGCTCTGATTACATACCTGAAACAAACGGATCTATACCCCTTTTATTTATTAAGATACATGTAGCATTCATATCATTTACACATACTGGTACTTGGGGCATATGCATACTGTATAATGTGTACAAAGGAATTTTTTCATAAACTACATTTTTCTAAGCTAGGCCCTCCTAACTCTAACTCAATACATCTTTTCACATTTCCAGTGTAAACCCGATAACATCTATTGTCATACTAACAATACAATAATTCTAATTCTACAATCCACAATTTTGTTCCCAAAATACCGTGAAAAATAAGAACTCTCTATGGAAAAATATTGGAATGATTGATGAAATATTTCATTAAAACTCTGAAAATTTGGTCTGAATTTCGTCTAGAATTAACAATATGAAATCAATTGAATCACAACAATTGAGTAAAATATGGCAAAATCTTAGCATTTTTCATCTTTTCATTCTTGGTTTACTTATTCATTTACAAATTAAGAACTGGAAATTATATTTTTTTGGCATACATTTCATTGCACAGTTTCCATAGTAACGATTCAATTTTGAATCTTAGCGAATTCCACAATTACTATCTAATTTCTTTGTTCCTGGCGAAAAACAAGAAACATCAATAAATACAAAACTCCCCCAACAAATAAAATACAATAAATACAAATAAAAAATAACAACAAATAATAAACAATGAAATAAACAATAAGTAACAATTGCATTTCTGATCCATAATTTATAACATACTGTCTGGGAAGATTGCCTTGCACTCAAAACGTTCATTAAACTTAAAACGTCATAAAACACTACCTTAACCCTAACCCCCTGGGGGCATTTTACTGAGTACCATCCTGAATCCTCCACAATCCTCCAATGGTCACACTTTAAAAACTGCGTTCATCCTGAATCCTCCACAGTCCTCCAGTGATCTCACTTATACTCAAAATGAGAGGACCCTGAATCCTGAATCCTTCAAAATCCTTCGGTGGCCATACCTCAAAAAATGTGTTTATCCTGAATCCTTGCAACTCCTCAAGTGGTCCTCACTTGAAAATGACATTATATCCTGAATCCTCCGAAATCCTCCAAAACACCAGAAGGATTTTGGAGGATTGAGGAGGGTTAGGGTTAAGCCCCCTATGGAGACTGTAGTAGTGTGTGGTAAGCAGCTCTTGTGCAGAGGGTTAGGGTTAATAAACACAAATTATCTAATCCCTCTAAAGAAAAAATAAATCACTATTAGACGAAAAAATGTGTGGCATAAATTGGGCACCTTAATACCATTACGGAAGACGTTATCTGGAAGATGTTTACTTCTTGAAGCAGGTTTGACATGTTTTTTATTATAAACAAGAATCTTAATGAAGAAAATGTTTATATCAACTTGCAGGGCAGTAAATGGCTGCCAGTTCATCTTATCTTGTAAACCATTAAGCTCATTATTAAATGGCAACCACTTTTCTCATCTTGAAAGCTGCTAAACAAAGCAACCACTTCATCACTTCTTAAAGTTCACTGATCTATTAAACGGCATCAATTTTTTGCATCTTGAAGGCTAATATGAAGCTTTTCAAAAGCAGCCACTTTTCTCATCTTAAAGTTCATTTAGTTATAAGATAGCAGCCATCTTTTTTATCTTGTAGGCCATCAGGCTATTAAACAAAAGCCGCTGTTAACTAAAATGTCATTAAGCTTTTAAAATGCAGCCAGTTTTCTCATTTTGTAGGGCAACTTATTAAAAGGTAGTCACCTTTTTTCATCTTAAAGGCCATTAAGCTATCATTAACATGACAGTCAGTTTAAAGTCACATGGCAATTGACCTCACTACAAATATTCCAAATCTACGTTCATTAAAACCCCTAAGGAATACATGTACCTATTAAATAAAATTCTTTTCCTAGAAAAAATACCAACTTCAGGAAACCAATATCACAAACAATCAATGTAGAAATCGTAATTATATATTCTTTTTCAATTTCACAAATAAAATTTCTTTTGCAACCCTTTACAGTCACCAATTAAACAGCACAAATAAACAAATAATCTGCAATTTGCGGTTAAAAATAGAAGGTACAGCTGTTTTTTATAATATAAAATTAACGGCTTTTGGAAGAGAGCAAAAATGGTGCAGAATGAATACATATTTGTCAAACGTGTCCTAGCTACGAGCTTAATATTTGTACAACAAACTACATTATTCAACGGGATCCAAGATTTCTTAAAGGTACTATCATACTTTGGTAGGAAGCCAAAACGGAAATGTTCACAGATTTACGTATAACTTACATGAAGTTATGAAGATGGTGGTGGTAGAAACATACCATTAAAATGTTTCCGCCTGAAATGGTGTATTTATCCAGAAATTGATAAAACTTGTTTGATCTTTTAAAAAATAAAGAGAAAAGACATAAGAAATACTGTAGCTTTTTTCACTGTTTTCTCAAAAAGTTTGCACCGTATGGGACTGAAATGTTCACAGATGACTGTTACTGTATCTGTCTTGATATTTTTGCCCATGAATCTGTATTTCTTTGACAAAAACCAAAGTATGATATTACCTTTAAAGATTTCTGAAGCCGGGGAAGAGAGGCAGGGCAGTTTCTCGTAGTTGCCCAAATGAACAGGTTTTCTGTTCATGACAACATATACTGGCCACTTGGCAAAAATTATTGTCCGCATTGTTTGTATTTTTCGGAAGCTATATTTAATAGCGCTCCGCACCAATGATGTCACACGAGTGATTTGGACTGTACAAAATCCCCGGATGTCAGACAAACTTCATGCATGCACAAGCACACGCACACACGTTTGCAATGTTTGTCTAAGATCCAGTGTGCTATTTTTAGCGCAAGTGCGGAGTGCTATTGTTAGAAGCTCCATTGACCATTTTGTGGATAGACAGCCTTTTGCGTACAAAATTTCAGAGCAGACTGTCCCACAATGCATTTCTCATATACCTTCACTGTACACTTCCTGTCTATGGCAGTTAGCTGGCCTGCGGGATGTTGCGTACAAAATTTTAACTGTCCCACAATGAATTTTGACATATACCTTTGCTGCATAGTTCCTGTCTATTGTAGTTGTACAGAGCCTGCCTTAGGGATTTTGCGCATCATATCGAAACCTTTCCCCTGAAAAGGACCCCAATAAACAGCCACCAGCATGGCCAAGATCTTACTGATGATAAGGAGTTCCCTGGCTCTGTGTAGCATGTTGGACTAATCCATTATTGATAATAGGTGTTTCCCTGGACAGTGCACTGTACAGTACATGTACACGCATACACAGAATACCAGACCCATTGTGCCGAGCTTCACATAACGCTAAATTTCATTGGATTTTGGATGAGTGATTCTTTTTGAAATTGATTAGGCGGGCCTAAACCTCAACCAATCAGAATAAGTTTTATATCACTAGAAAGCTGACTAGTAAAAGAAAAATGACTCATGAGAACTAAGCAGGAAGGTGGCGCTGTTCATTGTTGTGACGATGTATAGACAGCACTAAGGGTCAGAACGCGCTGTTCACACACAAAATGGGTGGAATTTTCGCCAAAAGTTTAATGTTTAACCCCAAATGCCCGAGTGAAGACAATTGTTTTATGTCTATTTTCTTTCATTTTCAGAAAGAATGGAATGTTAGCTTTGTCATATTATGAGAACTAAGGTGTACTATGTTAAATAAAGTCGTGGTGGGGTTAGATGCAAAAAAGACCCGTTTTTTGCCCTTCTCGCCCATAGGGTTTTTACACAGCGGACTGCCAAATGAGTTAGTTCCCCAAAGGTTTCCATATGCATTCAGCATGTTCAGCGGAACCTGTCCCACAATGCAATTCTCATATACCTTTGAAATACGGTCTGTCCGCGAAATGGTCCATGAAGCTGCGCCTATGACCTCGTCTGACGTACCTTTGTATAGCGCCCTCTATGGGTGATACCATCAGAAAATGGAAGACGAGCAAGCGAATCAGCAAATTTGGATAATACAGGTCAAAGGTCACTCAATTATCAACACTTCAGTCGTGGCATCCATATCACTTCTAACAATGTGTGGCTTAATTATTGCAAATCTCCCGATATAAATTGATTGTCATTATCTTCGTCTTATCCACGTCCTTACTTTTTAAAATGAGACCAGGGGTCAATTTCACCAAACTCATCGTGACTTACTATCAATCGTAGGACTTACGATGCATTGCAGCCCTACGTAGGATACAATAGGTTATACTTCGTAACTTGTATTGCGAGCGATTGATCATAGGGCTTTGTGAAATCGACCCCAGATACCTGTATTTGACGACGGGTCTACTTGCCACAGCAACCCTTCTGCTGAGGGCCTTCGGTCAGATTAAGAGCCTTCTCAATATCTTCATCTTCCCTTTCTTGTAAGATGGCTGCCATTGAGTCAAAGACCTCCTTGACGTTATTTCCGTTCTTGGCGCTAGTCTCGTAGAAGAGGCATCCGTAGGACTGAGGTAATCAAACAAAATGAGGGGAGTGTTTATATGAAAGTCACTATCTTATGAAAGAAGATTTTCAGCTTGGGAAAATAGTCATCATATTGCCCTGGGAGCCAGTCAATAGAACAATATTCCCCTGGGAACCAGTCAATATAACAATATTGCCCTGGGAACCAGTCAATATAACAATATTGCCCTGGGAGCCAGTCAATATAACAATATTGCCCTGGGAACCAGTCAATATAACAATATTGCCCTGGGAACCAGTCAATATAACAATATTGCCCTGGGAACCAGTCAATATAACAATATTGCCCTGGGAGCCAGTCAATATAACAATATTGCCCTGGGAGCCAGTCAATATAACAATATTGCCCTGGGAACCAGTCAATATAACAATATTGCCCTGGGAACCAGTCAATATAACAATATTGCCCTGGGAGCCAGTCAATATAACACTATTGCCCTGGGAACCAGTCAATATAACACTATTGCCCTGGGAGCCAGTCAATATAACACTATTGCCCTGGGAGCCAGTCAATAGAACAATATTGCCCTGGGAACCAGTCAATATAACAATATTGCCCTGGGAACCAGTCATTATAACAATATTGCCCTGGGAACCAGTCAATAGAACAATATTGCCCTGGGAGCCAGTCAATAGAACAATATTGCCCTGGGAGCCATGTAACAATATTGCCCTGGGAACCAGTCAATATAACAATATTGCCCTGGGAACCAGTCAATATAACAATATTGCCCTGGGAACCAGTCAATAGAACAATATTGCCCTGGGAACCAGTCAATAGAACAATATTGCCCTGGGAGCCATGTAACAATATTGCCCTGGGAGCCAGTCAATATAACGGGCAGTTATGAGAAAAACAGAATGAACTTATTATTCAATTGCCAAAATTTGCTTTGCATTGTAATTCACAAAAAGTGTGAACCAGTCTGTCATTGATACTACTTTAAGTACATTAAGCACATAATCATCAATTCATACCATGAAATAGGCAAGTATATATTGCCCTCAAAACCTGACTCCCTCTTTTTAACTTTTTGAACTGGTTTCTCCTTCATTAAAGTGTAATAAGCCAGTATATTGCCCTCAAAACCAGTCAATATATAACAGTCAATATAAAAGGCTATACCATACCTCCACACAATTTCTGAATTAGAACCTATTTTACCATCATAACAGTGTAATAGGCCAGTATAAAAGCAGGCAATATAAAAGACTATCCCATACCTCTGCCAAGCTTTTTCCAACCTCCTCCTTGATTTGCCTGGTACTCCCTTCTCCCTCAGTCGACATATCTGTCTTGTTACCGACCATCATGCGAACGACGCTTTCACTAGTCGATTCCTTATAAGGAAACAAAAGACCAACATTATAAAATTTAAACTCAACCCAAAATTTGAAAGAGAAATGGGAGACTTTGGGGAACCGGTCTTCACGTTAACAGCGCATGCGCACGCAATTGTGAGCATGCGCGTGTTGTTTTGCGCCTGTGCTGTTGTGCGTGCCCGTGTGCTGTTGACTTGAAGACAGATCTCCAAAGTCGCCCATTCCGTCTTAAAAATGAGAGAGTACATAGTACAACTGGTAACACAATTTATATGTGAATCAACTATAAACTTGAGTTTGATTGGTGCAATTAACCAGCTTCCTCCAAGTCAGGCAACCAGTCACCCTCCTGATGACGAACAGAGCACCCTGTTCGAAATGTCGAGTGTTCACCACCGGTTCATCTCAGAACCACACACTCATAGGAGGGTTACGAAACAGAGGCTCAGGCTCAGGCTCTGGCTCCATTTCTTGAATCCATTCTAAAATAACGGTTAACAAAATGGGGGCTTTTGTCTACGGTTCGGAAGTAGATTCTCTGGGAATGAAACTCACATTGACACTGTTCATCCAGTTCCTGACGTTGATGAAAGAAGTCTCTGAGTTGACATCATACATGATGACGATACCATCAGCCTTCCTGAAGTAATGCCTAGTGATACTACGAAACCTTTCCTGTCCGGCTGTGTCCCACACCTGCAGCGCCACCAGCGAGTTGTTAACCGCCAACGTCTTAACCTGGAAGTCCACCCCTGATGACAAAACAGAGTCCAACGAAACAATTATTTCATACAAGTAATAAACTGCTGCAAACTGCTCATCATGCAGCCAAAAACATGACCTGAAATATATGAAATGTGTGGAGTTAGGAGGGCTGACATTTGGATCCTGCCAGGATCTTTCTCAAAGGCTGCTCAGAGTTAGGAGGGCCTGACGTTTTGATCCTAGCAGGTTCTTTCTCAAAGGATGCTCAGAGTTAGGAGGGCCTGACGTTTTGATCCTAGCAGGTTCTTTCTCAAAGGATGCTCAGAGTTAGGAGGGCCTGATGTTTCGATCCTAGCAGAATCTTTCTCAAAGGCTGCTCAGAGTCAGGAGGGCCTGATGTTTCGATCCTAGCAGGATCTTTCTCAAAGGCTGCTCAGAGTTAGGAGGGCCTGATGTTTCGATCCTAGCAGAATCTTTCTCAAAGGATGTTCAGAGTTAGGAGGGCCTGACGTTTTGATCCTAGCAGGTTCTTTCTCAAAGGATGCTCAGAGTTAGGAGGGCCTGACGTTTTGATCCTAGCAGGATCTTTCTCAAAGGCTGACCAGAGTTAGGAGGGCCTGACATTTCAATCCTAGCTTCCTCAAAGGCTGCTCAGAATAGGAGTGCCTGACATTTCGATCCTAGCAGGATCTTTCTCAAAGGCTGATTACAATGTCAAATTGTCTGATTTTTGTTTTCATTGGCATCAGAAGTTGGAATTAGGGGCACAATTTTAACGGAATCCCAGACGCCGTTTTCTCTAGATACGCCGCTGTCAAGCTGTCAGGTCCTCCTTCCTCTAAGTGTTGTCCATTACAATCCAACTCACCGATAGTTGCACTGAACGACGGCCTGAAGTCGTCATGGCAGAACCGATGAATGAAACTCGTCTTCCCAACGCCAGAATCGCCGACAAAGACAATCTTGAAGAGACGTTCTGGTCCCTTTGGCACTGCTGCAACCTGTCATATAATTCCAATCAATTAACTGGCAAATGAATACCATGAATTGATATGACCACCTCAACTGATTGATAAACTGATTGATCAACTATTTGATCAACTGATTGATCAACTGATTGATCAACTATTTGAACAACTGATTGATCAACTGATTGATCAACTATTTGAACAACTGATTGATCAACTGATTGATCAACTATTTGAACAACTGATTGATCAACTGATTGAACAACTATTTGAACAACTGATTGATCAACTGATTGATCAACTATTTGAACAACTGATTGATCAACTGATTGATCAACTGATTGATCAACTGATTGATCAACTGATTGATCAACTATTTGAACAACTGATAGATAAACTGATTGATCAACTATTTGAACAACTGATTGATCAACTGATTGATCAACTATTTGAACAACTGATTGATCAACTGATTGAACAACTATTTGAACAACTGATTGATCAACTGATTGATCAACTATTTGAACAACTGATTGATCAACTGATTGATCAACTGATTGATCAACTGATTGATCAACTGATTGATCAACTGATTGATCAACTGATTGATCAACTATTTGAACAACTGATTGATCAACTGATTGATCAACTATTTGATCAACTGATTGATCAACTGATGTATCAACTGACTGACTGATAGAATGACTTCATACCCTTGCTGCCTCTGACAGAGAGTCGTTGGCCGAGTGACATCCCACCGGCTCCTCACGTAGACCACTAGGCTTACCGGCATCCGCTGATCTATCTGGTCTGTAAGAGACAAATAATTGCCTTTACTTTGCATTCATTGAAAGGAGAACAAAGACAAATTGGCTGTTGCAGGCTGTTGGCTGTTCGAACCCAGAACCCCTAGAGTACTGCACCGGCGCTCTACCAACTGAGCTATCAAGCCCTACACATGTATGTTGGCAGTGTCCCAAATAGTCAATTACATGTACATTCGTTCATTTGCCAATCATTATGTATGGGTACAAAACGTACTGTAAAGTTCCTTTTCAATCTGCATAAATTTGCATACATTAACCCCTTCAGTCCGGGGTTTTCTTTTGCTTTCATTTTTACCGGTCTCATTATCAGTCACCGGTCAAATAGAGGTCATCTGGCTTGGCCATATGTGCAGGGAGCTCGGCAAAAACAATAGAGCCACACAATGCTTGAATACTGCCAGAAAATAGCCCAAATAACAGGCAGACATAAAGTAATCATGAATATTCTCCTGCTATGAGGCAAACTATAGCAGTTTCCCGGGCCAAAGGGTACGTTAAACAAATGTTTCAGCACTAATAATTCTGTGATTTTTATCCCTAAATTGTGACATGGTTTACGAGTTTGTCTTTGACAAGTTCCAACCTTAAATCTACAAAAAATAAGCTTTCAGGGGTAGATTTTACAAAGCCCTGCGATCGATCGTTACTCGAGTTACGAAGGATAATATAACCCATTGTATCCTATACAGGGCTGCAATGCATCATAAGTGCTATGATTGCATGATAGTAGTTACAAAGAGTTTGGTGAAATTGACCCCTGGGTACATACATGGATGAATACAACGACTGAGCGTTCTCCTTTGTGATCACATGGTCAGTTTCGTCCACTCCGCCCTCCAGCCGTCCGTTCGTCCACTTGTGTCCCAAGGCAAGGTCCATTCTCTCGCCCCCTTCCTCGTCCCCAGCCACGCCCCCATTGATGACACCATGTAGCAGGGTTCCATGGCCGTTGATGTAGACGTCATCGTCGACTTCTACCTCGTCTTCCTTGCGGATTATGTAGTTGTAGTTATAATCGTCTTCATCGATTGTATCTTGACTCGACTGCCCCGCCCTCCTTCCCCTGTTGGGTGGAGTCAAAGAGGTCAGAATTCTAACGGGAGGTCCTTGTTGAGGGTAAGTGAGATTAGGTTTGGAAGGAACCTTCCTGAATCTGCCAAAGTCCAACACTGTGCAGTATCCCTATGGTACAATGTACATTCTGCAACCCTAATATAACCCCCTGGGCATTTTGGCTAGGAACCTTCCTGAATCTGCCAAAGTCCAACACTATGCAGTATCCCTATGGCACATTCTGTAACCCTGACCCCCTGGGCATTTTGACTAGGAACCTTCCTGAATCTGCCAAAGTCCAATACTGTGCAGTATCCCTATGGCACATTCTGTAACCCTAACCCCCTGGGCATTTTGGCTAGGAACCTTCCTGAATCTGCCAAAGTCCAACACTGTGCAGTATCCCTATGGCACATTCTGCAACCCTAACCCCCTGGGCATTTTGGCTAGGAACCTTCCTGAATCTGCCAAAGTCCAACACTGTGCAGTATCCCTATGGCACATTCTGTAACCCTAACCCCTGGGCATTTTGGCTGGGAACCTTCCTGAATCTACCAAAGTCCAACACTGTGCAGTATCCCTATGGCACATTCTGTAACCCTAACCCCCTGGGCATTTTGGCTAGGAACCTTCCTGAATCTGCAATTTGCAATTAATATTGAAGCCACTATATTAATATCAATCCTTGGGTTCCAAAATTTGGTTAGAGCAGGGTTAGAGCTCAAGCATAACAAATAATGCATTTTCAGTTGGTAAATTAGCTTAAAACAAATTGGTACATGTAAGTATCACACTATGTCAAGTACATTATTTTGAATTTAGTTCTAAAGCATAGCAGAAGAAAGCCATTTTAAATTATCAAATGGCTCCTTCAAAAGCTTTCAGATTTCTGCTTAAACTTAAGACCATCTTTCCTCATATCCGCTTGGGGAAAAATGAAAAATATATATATATATAAACATGTTTTTCAAATTACTAAAAAAACAAAAAAATCACACTTTCCACAAAACACAACTTCAACTATTTCATGCTGTGAGAAAAATACTCAAAATACAAATATATAAATCTGTGTTCTTCCAAACTTAGAGCACAACTATTCAAAAATGATAAATAATGGCACGAAACAGATTCGTCAGAGCAAATGACGATGAACATTTATCATTGTGAAGCGATTTTATGAATCCCTATGTTAGTATAAGTGTTAGTTTACATTCTATAATATTTATGATAAACGGCGAAATATCAAGAAAGATTTGAGGCTTTGCACGGTGACAATTGGTATGTGGATCGGTTTGCGGAAACACCATGTAATATTTGTTTGTACTTTCGCACTTCTATTTCGCTCGCACTTCTCGTAATTAAGGTCTCAACATTTCAACTAGCCTACTCTAGTCAGCGCCCTAGTTGGTTTCCTGATGAGGATTAGAGCAGGCTAGCCAAAACATTGAGACCTTACGAGAAGTGCGAGCGAAATAGAAGTGCTAAGGTACGAACGAATATTACATGGTGTTTCCGCAAACCGATCCACATTTAGGGCCTGTTTGTTTCACGCAAAGGATCATGAATCCTTCGGATCCGGATCCCATTTTAGCATACCCTGCATAGGAGGTGGATCCGAAAAATGGGATCCGGATCCGCAGGATTCGTCCGAAACAAACAGGCCCTTATTAGCGAAACATCAGCGATCATGAAATACACATAAACAAAGTAACAAATCACAATATGCATACAAAGGTTTTACTTTAAACAGCAGGCATGGCCAGTAAGTCATTTGTTAGCGACATTATCAGTTTATGAGCTGCTTGCGTTCGTTCATACATTTGACACAAAGAATGTTTTTATATGCATTTGTTTTCTTGCGGAGTTAGCTTGTTCAGGAGCGCTACAATACATAACACCAAATTAGTACGGTCCACAACTCCATGCAAAACAATCAAACGATTGTTTTCGAACACCGAAGAAATAAAAATGTTGTGTTTTGTTCACAGGTCACCTTTCTTTCTTAGCACCGTAAGTGTGCTGGTAGCGAAGTGGTACAACGTCGCTAGAAAATTTGGGATACGGACAATTTGTCCATATCTGAGCTGTTTGGGAAACAAAACAAGTTAATAAAGAAACGGAAAAGACTCACAATTTCATATTTTTGTAGATAATTAAACATAGGTCTTACCACAGCTTGGGTGTGTATTGCTAGGCACCGTCACTGTACAGTAGTAACGCATTTTGCCAAACAACTCAAACAGAATTATTAATCATACATTAAAGGGCGTGTACAACGCTCCTGCTTTTTGTACACCACTTCTCTATCTTGATCTCTAATCCTATAATTACCTTTTTTGTTAATCCCTTTTCCTCCAGACCCATTCTTCCCCGACCCTTTGTAGTCTGGTACCTTTGATCTTGCCTATCTAATCCCTCTTTGTCTTACCAAAGTTATCTACCTCCCCCTCTCACCCACCCCTCCTATTGCCCGATCCCCTCATCCATTCATATGCTTCTTTCACTTGCATGTTCTTGTTTCCTTCAATTCAATTCAATTCAATTCAATTTATTCATCATATAAAATCCTTCTCATTTAGCCTTTGAGAAAGATCCTGCTAGGATCGAAACACGTCAGGCCCAAACATTTGATATTATTTCAGTTCATTTTGGCTGATGGACAGTTTGCAGCAATTTATTACTTGTATTGTGTTATACTTCTTTAGAGAATGCTGATTTTTTTTCTTTTTAGATGACAGAAATGAGCCCTGATCTGTAGCCAGGATAAGGTTTTGACAATTAAGGCCTTACGTCAATGAGAACCTTCTTCCTAGGAGCTCTTCACCTCACCTTGTTGGAGAGACATAAGGAGCTAAGACTGATCCTTGCTTCACCAATGAGTTGGTTTGTTTCAACGTCTCACCCTGATCCAGTGAATCATTTTCCTGCAATAATAAAAAAACAAAAACCATTTCACATAACCTCATTTTCCTTGAATAAAAGTCCTCTTCTTAAAGGGTCTCTGCAATGGGAATATTATGGCTTGAACATGTGCCAATAAAAAAACTGTACATGGGGATTGTAATTTTACCCACTTCCTCACAATGATTCAGGGTTAAAAACAGGTTTTTTGGTTTGTATGCTAATTAGCATTTCCATATTCATGAGCAAATCTGTGATTTTTTTTCATTATATTTTTGCTGTTGGTTCCCTACATGAGTATGCGTGAAAATGCCCCGTTTTACAAAGCCATTCAAAGGGAAACCAAATGCTGGTTTGAAACCAAAATAAGACTTGCCATTCATTATTTGTCAGTATATTCTCTGTATGAAGGCAATAAAATAACCTGACTGAAAAAAAGCACTGCAGCCACCCTTTAACAACTTCAGCCCGGGGCGTCTTTTTTTTTCTTTGCTTGTACCATCATCAGCCACCTGTGAAAAAGAGGTCATTTGGCTGGGCCATGTGAACAGAAAGGTCAGCATTAACAAAGCAGGCACACAATGGTTGAATACAGCTGGACAATATCCCAAATTCCAGGTGGTCTGTACTCAATGAAAACAGCTGTGTTCCAAACTCACAGATTGTGGTTTACTCGAAAATGCTGATATATTCAAGTGCAGATCAAGAGGGTAAATCAACAACAATGAGCAGATTTTTGGGACAATAAAGGTTCATTGAACCTCTTGTTCCAGACAGTACCCCCATTCAATGTATTTCGGTGGAAATAACAAAGTAATCATGAATATTCATGACGTGGACTTCTATTAGATACTCCCCGGGAGAAAGAGGTTAAGCTTGGTTACATAAGGGTATCAGGAGCACCTTGAGACGGGATTCAAATTCATCCTTCTCATCCTGCAGTTTCTTGTTCATCGTTCTGAGAAGATTCAGCTGCTTGACCAGACTCTCACGTTCCTCCATGATATTCTCCGTTACCTTCAGCGCCGCACTGAAACCAGCAGCAAAAACATAATGTTAAACTATAGCTCATGGGTGTGGTCAATCTCACAGATTGCATCCTTTGTAACTAAAGGCCTTTTCACACAACGCTAAAAAAACCTCTCAACCATTGAGACATTTTCTCATGGTTGCGAAAACGGTTTCACTGGCCGCAGGAGGCTTTTGCATCCTTTCACATGGCACAGTGTAACATTTCGCAAGCCTGAGCCTCTCTTGAGACGGAATGCAGGTAATCAACTATGCATTGTATGAATGTAAAATGCTGCTAGTACTATCACGACGCTGAGGTAGCGCGTGAAGCGCGCAGTAGTGCGCGTGGTCTGCAAAGGTAATGTAACACATAAAAAACACACGAATGCGCATTGCAAAGCACTTCGCAAGGGACCCTTGAGATATTTTGTCGTAGGTCTGGACCTCGGTCAAAATCTCTCAAGGATTCACCAGGGACGTCGGTCACTTTCAATCATTGGTTTCCTTTCACATGATGACACTTTTGTAAGATTTCACAACCATGAGAGAATTTCTCAATGGTTGAGGCATCGTGTGAAACAGCCTAAAGGTCATGTCCCAAATCTCTGGCTGTGGCTGCAAATTACACACTCATCTATGGCAGCCACTAGCCAGTGACTGCAGCCGTTTCCATCATGTCCATATAGACTTGACATATAGGTTTGTGGTCCCAGCCAGAGATTTGGGACACAGCCTTAATTCTAAAGGGAAGTGACAATATTGCAATATTTATTGGATTTGGGCAGATTCAGGACATTTCTATGCCATGACGAGGTGATCTAAGTTTATAATTTGATGATGGATCAGAGCTACATATGTTAAATTACTAGAGCGCTGACTTGTGTACAGAGTGATGCCTGCTGGACGCATCCATGTTTGGGAACAAATCTATGTATGTACAAATTTGTACATCTTTTGTACGTCTATTTGCATATCTGCATTGGTGTTCTATACAGGTGCGTTATCGAAGTCTAATAAGCCCAAAGTCTGACGCACCTTAAAGACACGCTACCAGTAACGTTCACGCATACAGGTGTACTTGTGCGTTGCATTTAGAGTACATTTACAGAGGCAAAGTTTTATTGTTCCACAGACCGCACACAAATTCAATATGGCTGCGCCCAGGACGGCTTCATGCTCAAACCGTCACCAATTCCAGAACGTGGAACTAGTGCTCTAGAAATTTGATATATCTCTATATGATGGACTCACTGAGCTCTATCTCGCTTCTCTTTCTTCATGGTGACTTGAATGTCCTTTAGATACATCTTAGATTCATCTAAATCCATGAGAGATCCGTCCAGCTGCGTCCGCAGCTCATAATTTGTCTGAGGAATTAAGAAAAAATCACATTACATATACACTTAAAATTGAAATGAATGTCTTAACACTGTACTGACAATACACTGTCACTCACATTGACCTCACTGCCATTATCATAGATGTCACTATCATTGCCATTTATGTCACTGCAACTGATGTCACTGCCATTGTCATTGATGTCGTTGTCATTTGTCACTGTCATTGATGTCACAGTCATTGGTGTCACAGTCATTGATGTCATGGTCAATTATGTCACTGTTATAGTCATTGATGTCATTGTAATTGATGTCACTCTAGTCCTGCCATCACATTTTAATCTCACCTTTTGCAACATTTCATTTTCTTGTTTGATGTCTTCTTCCATATCAGTCAGTCGTTTCAATTTACCCTCCAACTGAAGTTAGACAAAAGATTATTCATTAATTAATTGATTTTACTCTTTTCTGGATAAATACAGCTTTTCTGGCAGAAACGGTATGTTTCTACCATCACCATCTTTACAACCTGTAAATTATAGGTAAATCTGTGAAGATGTCTGTTTTGGTTTCCTACCAAAGTATGATAGTATCTTTAAGCATGAAAAGTCTTCCTTGATCAAACAGGATTACCAACCATATTTTCATGTGATGTTCATTGCAGCTTTGACTTTAGTGTATTAATTGGGCCATAGTTTGCTGAGCAAAGAGTTTTGACTGGCATACTGATTTAATTACCAGGGTTTTTGGTGCTTTAGCAAATTTTGGTGCTTAAGCAGCTGTATGAAATTGGCCCCTGTTCATCAGTTGGTTTCATATCGTACCTCAATTTGTCTCTTGGAGAGTTCTTGAAGTTGCTCGTTTTTACTCCTCATCATGGACGTCAGCTCCTCTCGTGCCCTCTTCTCCTTTTCCCTCTCCTGATGAAACAGAACAAAAATTCTGAATAAGGTAGGTTTGCGATGGTTTAAACACTCGACAGAGCACACCATTCGGAACGCCAAGTGTTTATTAAACCAATGATTCTTCTCAGAACTAGACTCACCATGCTCACAGAAGAGATCACATGATGTCAACGCAAACCTACCTTATTTAGTACCTCCGCCATGCATAGCTTTAAGTCTTATTTACAAAAATAATTGCATTTTACATTAGTAAAAGTTTTTAGTAAAAGTGCTTTGAACAAACTGTTCTGGAATACAAATTATCCTAAAATTTAAAGAAAAATTCTGAATAATTTGAGTGTGGAACTCAAGTGCTGGGTCTGTAAGGTCTTACACCGATTGAAAATTTTATTTTTTACGAGATATGGGAGAGGGCAGTTAGAACAATCCATTCATTTCAACTACTTCATCTGTCTTTTCTGACAGCAAGATATATAACAGGCAAAAGATATCATGAGGCACATGAGGCTCAATGTTAGGCATAAGAGGTGTACTATGAAGCGCAGAGCCTCAAATACAAAAGTCAATTTTCATAGACTTATGTACAGATATGAGCCATAGCCGGATAATTTGGACACAGCCTTAGGCAGAGTCAGTACCTCATGAAGGATCCTCTCTCTTTCAGCTCTGATCTGCAGTTCCATCTCCTCATAAAGCCTCCGAACCTCAAGCTCATGAGCGCTGCCTCGCCTAAGAGGTCAAAAATAAAATGTGGTTTCAAATGAAATTGTGTTTCAACCCAAGCACTGCAGCATCGGCAGTTCTCCACTTGCCTGATGAAGGCTAGCAGTTCCAGCAGCTGAAACGTCGCTACCAGCAACACGACTTCACGTGACATCGATCACCTTTTTCTTTAACCCATATCCATTAAACGGTTGATGAAAAACTGAGTGTTTACTTTATTTCCGGTACCCTTCCAGTTCTGTCTTTTCTATAAAAAGACCATCAGTCTTGTTTCAGTGTGAGGGATTGAAAAACCTTTAACAGCAGTCCCAGAGGTATTATCAACTGTCATCTTGATTATTAAATGATTTTGGTGGGGAAATAGATAATATGCAAATTAGGCTTGCCATCAACTGTCATCTTCTTTCAATGGATAAGGTACACCAGCTGATCCTACATGTGTTCGTACTGTCACATATTTGTCTTTTTTCAAAGATTTTGAGGATAATTTCGTACGTTTTAAGAGCATTTTCCAATTCTCCTTTGGTCAGTTGAGCCTTGTGCATGTCCATGCACACCTTCTGAATGAAATCTTCAAAGTTCCCCAAGAGCTCCGGTTCGTTCTTCCTCAGTTTCTTCCAAAGATCCTTCACTTGTTCCTGTCTGTAAATGACATAATTGACAATGAAAAAATATTTCAAAAACGGCAAAACCCTGAAAATGGCAAATTTTGATTAAAGGTAATATCATACTTTGATTTTTGTCAAAGACATACGGATTCATGGCCAAAATGTCAAGTAAGATACAGTAACAGTCATCTGTGAAATTCCCAGTCCCATACGCGTACGGTACCACTTTTTGAGAAAACAGTGAAAAACGCCCACGGAATTTCAAAACCTTTTCACAAGATATTTTTATTTTCCGAAGATCACAATTATTTTTGTCAATTGGTTTTACTCATTTCTGGATAAATACAACATTTCAGGCAGAAATATTTGAACGGTATGTTATCACCATCTTTATACCCTGTAAGTTGTAGGTAAATCTGTGAAGATTTCTGTTTCAGTATGCTACCAAAGTATGATACTACCTTTAAGATTTCTTTATCATTATAGGAATGTTAGCGAAAATGACAAAACAAAAATGACAGGTCTGATCCCAGATTTGAATAATAATTTAGAAAATCAGTTTACAACCTAAGAAAATATGTCTATGGTTAAACAAAGCAGTTGAAAAAAGGACATATTTCCATTTGTAAGGCTTGTATGAGACATCCTTCTTATTCTGACTATAGGTTTTATCAATGAACAACTTACTCGTCAAATGTTCCAGATGCTCCGAGCGTCTCCATCACATTGTAGAAGTCATTTTCTAAAGTTTCATCATCTTTCCCATCTTCAAAGACGTCTTTCTCCCCCTTGTCTGCATCTTCATCAGCATCAGGGTCAAGGTTCAGCCCCAGGAATCCTCCTATCAAAACCAAAATCAATATATTGATCAATATATTGATTTTGCAATAATCAATCATCAATAATCGATAAATCAATTTATTTGAATGTTGGAAAATAAATACAAATTTAACATCCATATATACCTGACAATTAAATGTATACATGTACATACGTGTACACACGTGTATGTGACTTACGGCAGATTTAACGAATTAGCCCTACGATCGATCGTAACTCGATTTACGAAGGATAACCTATCTTATCCTATGACTTATACATCCTACGATGAGTTTGGTGAAATTGACCCGAAGGGCCAATTTCTTGAAGCACTAAGACTGATCGTATGGTATTGTACAATGTATGTGTGTACGTACTTCACTAGACCAGGATAGCAGTTTGTACACGTATGTGTACGACATGTACATGTATGTATACTGTTACATGTACAAACTACATGTACGTGTGTGTGGAAATAAACCTACCCTTTTATGACATCATTATCAAACACAACAATGCACACATCAGCCACAATGGGTTGCCAGGCAACATCCTCATGACCGTCCATTTTGTGCAAGCAATTTTATCAATTGTATCAGCAAAGGAAAACAAAAATTGTTGAAATTGCGGATTTCAGAAAACAAGGATTCTAATATCTAACCAACACTCAAAATGGTGACAAAACCCTGTTACGTGCAAGCAAAGCTACTATAAAGGTATTGGTTATGTCCACAACTGCCAAAAAAAAAAAAAAAGAAATAAAAGCACAAATTTGCTTAAACATAAAACTTTGCCAATGCTAGCCAAAGGTCAATGTGAACAATTTCCCCAAGACCCAATTTCATAGAGCTGCTTTTATAAGCACACAAATTGCTTAAACATGAAAGGTCATGAAAAGGGTACATGTACATGCACTGTACAGTATATTGACTATAAATAGTGAAATAGCGCTCCGCACTTGTGCTAAAAATAGCACCGGATCTCAGACAAACATTGCAACCATGCAAATGTATGAGTGTGCTCGTCCATGTACACTACATTGTGTACCTGTGTGAGACAATGTTGGTCTGACATCCGGGGATTTTGTGACGTCATTTAGTGCGGAGCGCTATTGGCTCCTGATTGAACTACCACTTACCAAAACCTTCCGTAAATTCTTCAAGAGTTAGAAATCCGTTTCCATCATCATCCAAAGAGTCAAAGACTTCTTCTAATTGATCCGGGGTCAAAGGTAATTCCCCGTCCAATCTCTGCATGTCCCTCCGACAGACGAACCCCTTCTCCTCCTTATCGCACACGATAAACAGCTCCCTCGCTTTCTCTGCGATGATACGCTTCATGTCGTCGTGCGAGGGCGCCATGCCTGACGTTGCAAGTTGTGCCTCCATATTTTAAATTCTCTTGTGCTTATTTCAGCTTTTTTTGCAATAGAAATCTGGCAGTGTTTTCCAATTTCCAGTCTTATATTAAATCTTTACAATATATTTTTGTCCAATTTTCAGTTTTACATTAAATCTTTACAATGAACCGTATATACACAATAGATTTTTATCAATTTCCAGATATTTCGTCATTTTTGTCAAAAATATGGTTTAAGTTGAAGATCTTTTTTGTCTTCTTTTTAATGGCAGAAATTTGTTTAACGTGGCACAAATTTACAGATTTGATTTTTTTACTTCAAGAATAAAGCTTTGGAAGACAAAGTCCAATGAAGTAATGACCGATACAGCATCATATCCTGGAAGACTCCTCTGACATGTCTGAATATATGGCCAAGTCCTGTCTGCTCTGGTCACTTGTGGTCACTTGTGGTCACTTGTGGTCACTTGTGGTCACTTGTGGTCACTTCTGGTCACTTCTGGTCATTTCAGTAATTTCTTGCTCTGCATTCATCTGAAAATGAAAAACAATTGAGAATAACAGTGAATATAACAGTACAAGTCCTATTTTACAATGTATGTGGATTGGTTTGCGGATACACCATGTACAGTAAGAATCGTTCATATTTTTGTACTTCTTTTTTCATCGCCCTTCTTGTAAGGTCTCAACGTTTCAACAAGCCTACTCTAGTCATCACAAGGAGACCTACATGTACAACTTAAAGGACAGCTCAATTCCTCTGACGTAAACATATTCTGAGTAGTGTTGTGCACAGGCATGACAGGTGTGAAAAAAATGACAGTATTATAATTATTTCAAGGGCATATCGTATCTGCTAAATCCTTCAACATTTACTATTCCAAACATGCCTAACCTGAAATGTAACATTTATTTAAATAATGTAAACTTATGCTCACTGCTTACAAAATTTGTTTAGAATATATTCTGAAATAATTACCGTTGTTCTGACAGTTCTAATGTCACGGTACATGCACAATACAGTATAGTATACATACATGTATATGTAAATGTATACATGTACATGTGTACATGTACTGTACATGCACTTGTAAGTTCAATCAATTATTTAATAATGATAACCACAATCCAGTCAAATCCTTCAAAACCTCATGCATACAATTAAATACATCACACATTATAATATGCATGCATGCACCTGTATCTACGTTGTACATACTGTACACCTGTTTGCCATTAATTATAACATATGATTCACTTTTGTAGTACAGGTGCAATAAAGCAAATTGATGCATAATGCACAGTGCATGGGTAATGCTCCAAGGTTGTATTTTAAAATAGCTACATGAAAATACTGTACATATATATGAACATTTAGGATTTTGTTCTTTTATATTGTTGTAATGTAATGCCATTAGAGAAGCATATTGTGGTCAAACTGCAAATACACTGTGTATACACATTATTCTAGACGTACCAATGATAAGGTAACCCTATGTACAATACTGTACGTGTATTAAGATATTCAATCTATACATCGGAATTCATCCAATAGCACTCCGCACTTGTGCTTGGATCTACTGTCATGACTGTACAAGAGTATGTAGTGCTCATGATCAGAATCTTTCTCAAAGGCTGCTCAGAGTTAGGAGGGCCTGACGTTTGGATCCTAGCAGGATCTTTCTCAAAGTCTGCTCAGAGTTAGGAGCTGAGGGTCTGATGTTTCGATCATAGCAGGTTCTTTCTCAAAGGCTGCTCAGAGTTAGGAGGGCCATGAAGTTTCGATCCTACCAGGGTCTTTCCCAAAGGTTGCTCAGAGTTAGGAGGGCCTGATGTTTCGATCCTAGCAGGATCTTTCTAAAAGGCTGCTCAGAGTTAGGAGGGCCTGACGTTTTGATCCTAGCAGGATCTTTCCCAAAGGCTGCTCAGAGTTAGGAGGGTCTGATTTTTCAGTCCTAATAACAGGGAATAGCAGTTACAAAATAGACACCAAACAACGGAATTGACACATTTGATAATGCCTAGGCCTATAAAGGAAATCTTCTTGCAGGATTTTTTTGTTTATAAAAATCCAGTTTCAGAACAGGCAAGTTAATTTTTGAACAATGCAGTTTAGAAGCACACAAGATGTTCATTGTACAGCGAACATGTACATGAATCAAGGTATTGTTAATGTGAAAACAAAAATGACAGTTAAATTGATATCCCTTTTTAAATTTTCTATTTTACACCAAAATGCACAGGTGCGACCAATCAATCATATTAATATCTCATCAAGGTTTCACAGAAATTGTGCTGTCTTGCATATTCAATTAGACAATTGACCAATGGCCATCCTCCTGTCATTTATGCAAATGAAAAAGCAGCACCGTTGCACCAATCAGAAAAGCTGTCTGATAAAGAATACTGATATGACAGGTGCACTGGGTATGCTTTGTGTAAACAATTTACGACTGCCCACACAATTGGTTGGGTACAATTAGCAACAGTAAAATGTTTGACTCTAGGCCATGAACAGGTGTAAATTATTCTTCTGGATGCTCAGTAGAATCTTGATTGTTTAATTTGCATCAAATTTGAATTTAAATCTAATATTATCAGTAATTTCATACTTTGGTTTTTGTCCAAAGAAATGCAAATTCATTTGGCAAAAAAAAAACAGTCATTTGCGAAATTTCCAGTCCCATACGGTGCCAACTTATTGAGAAAAACAATCACAAGATTTTCAAATCTCTTCACAGGATTTTGGATCTTCCGAAGATCAAAACTGTTTTGTGCTCTTTGGTCTTTTTTAGATAAATACAACATTTCAGGCAGACAAATTTTAACGGTATGTTTCTACCATCAACATCTTTGTACCGGTTTATACCGGAAAGATAAAGGTAAATCTGTCAAGATTTCTGTTTGGGTAAGATCAGGATCAAATTTGCATACATTTCAAACAATGTGCAGAAATTAAAAACCAACAAGCAAATCAGAAAAATACATATTTTAAAAGAAGATCAAGAATTAAGTTTTAATTCTTTTCCCACAAGATAAAACCATAAAATCATCAAGAAACTCACAAAATTGACTCCAAGATTGTCCTGTCGCCCTGTCAAAGAATCCTCACATCTTGACCTGCACAAAAAAACCAAATCATTCCAAATTTGATTGTTTTTTAAGAGACTTTAAAGTATGATTTACATGTAAGCAACATTTATGAAAGCTATGTAAGAGTTTGCTTTTGTGCTGCCATTTCTTGAACTAACTGGCAATAACAAGAATGACTTTAACCCTGCTTATGGTAAGCAGAAAATTTGGCCCTGATCATGTACCAAGAAAAATCTGCTTAGCAGGTAAATTTCATGTGATTATTCACTAGACCATAAGTTCACGAGACAACAATGTCAGACTGCATTTAGCATTTTTCCCAGGGGCCAAAAAAAAGATGAGATTCAAATTTATGCAAGTTGCAAAGTGCCCTCAAATGTAAATGCCTCGTAAAAAAAAATCCAGGAGTTTATAATTATCTGCCCTGTGAATTTAATGCAAGCTGCTTGTTACAGTCCCAGTGCACACTGCAAAAGGTCAGAGTTGAAAAGGAGCAATTTTTACATTAAAAACAGAAGCGTGTATGCACTTAATTACATTGTTTCAGCTGAGTTGAGCATCAGTTAATAACATTGGCACTGAAATAAAATGTGTACCCACGCAAAATTGTCACCACCAATTTTTGTTTTTACATGCAAGATTTCATCTTTTAATTTAAACAGGACAAAATCAAAAAGTGCATGCAACCATTGAGAAATTCTCTCATGGGTCTGGACCTCGGTCAAAATCTCAAGGATTCACCAGGGACGTGGGTCACTCTCAAGCATTGGTGTCCTTTCACACGATTACACTTTTGTAAGATTTCGCAACCATGAGAGAATTTATCAATGGTTGAGAGTTTTTTAGCGTCGCGTGAAAAGGCCTTTCGGATCAGTGTTGTATCTTTACACTAGCCGAGTACATGTACGAGTAAGCAAAAAATCCTAAGTAACACGAGCAACACAGGCACACAACTGGAAATTCCTTGCTCATCCATGAAATAGGATGTCGCAAGCACATAATTTTCTGCTTTCGTAAGCACCAATTCTACGCTTAAAGCAGAAGCATAAAAGTTGGGCATGATATTCCTGCCATCGTTTTTGACGTTTTATGTACCGATACAAACTGAACAAGTATAAAATACACTTTCACTGTATACAGTACCACTGTGTACCAGCAAAATTGAAAATTCAGTCCAGAATTTTATGGCTTATAATTTGTCATGTTTGTATGCCTGATGTCGGGCGGAAGTCTTGCAATTTTACGTTTCAGGACTTTGCCGAAACAATGACAACTTCCAGTATCGTCATTAATTTCTATAATCTTATCACAATGACCGATTCCATAATTTATGTCGATATAATCATCAAATAACCACTTTGTAAGGGAAACTGACTGGATTAATTTTAAGTCATTGAAATGTGAAGACAAATGGACTGCGTGAGCAGGATTCGAACCGGCGACCTCCTAAATACCGTACAGGCACTCTACCAACTGAGCTATCCAGCCCTACGTTGATGGTGTCCCCACTGGTCAACTATCTTTGTTCGTTTGGCAGTCAAAAGCCATGAAACCACTTTAGTGTATACATACAAATGTACAGCTAAATCAACAGCAGCTGTAGTACAGTGTGTATAAAAGATGGGGCAAGTTTACGGATGAAATCACTGGCCCAACTTCATGGAAATGAGCCAGATCTTTACAAAAAAAATGTTCTCAGCAGATTTTGATTTTGAACAATAAACTGCCCTTGCCACAGGAAAATTACATTGTAAATGTACAGTTAGGGCCTATATTGCCCTTCGAAAATGAAATATCAAACCAACACACATTTTGCATATCTACAGGTATATGCAAATGAGTAATAAAAACTGTGGCGCCGGCCGGAATTTTCTGCAAATACCATGCAGATCTGTGTTTTTAACCACTGCTCTATTAAAGGTATAAGTACCAGCACTTTGTATCCAAGCAGAAAATGACCAGCATTCACATAAATCAAGAGGATTTCAAGTTAAGCAGAAAGAAAAACAATTCCGTTTGCAAAGACAACAAGGCTAATACCAAATAATAATAATAATAAATGACAATAATAACAGAAATCTATCATGCATGCAACTTCGGCTAAATAAGAAAAAATTATCATGTTAGGTTTTTCACTTTTCAATGGCATTTATAAGAGTGAAGTGAAAAAAAGAGGAAATCAGCTGATCCGAGGAAATGCATGCCTGATTTATCATGCACCAAACCATCAAACTAAGGAGACAAGGCACTCAAAAAGAAAGGAGAAAATAATTTAAGAAGGAAAAAGCAGAGATCTAAGAAACTATATGCAATTTCAATTTGTAAGTTTAGATCCAGGAATGTCACAGAGACATAATACAAATTCATTACTGCGTAGTTGTAAAACTTGTAAATTTAATGAATATTCCCTGAATACTTAAATATTTTGCCGGCACTGTCATTCTTCTGATTGGCCAATTCTCAATACGTCATGCCGGCCTTCTTTCTCCAAATGTTATTTTGCCGGAGTTACATTCCTGCTGGCATGCATGATAATGCAAATTGTCCAATCAGAGTAAGGAACTGCAAAATAGCAGGAAGAACGCCGGTGCTGGCAAATATACCCTGCCTACAACCTTTGCACACACCCCTAAGCCAAGTGTTTAAACACCTACAATCGTGAACTCCTAATATTCTTCCTCTGTAAATTTGTATGGCAGTAGCTCCATTGCTGGTTTTGTGTGCTTTCCAATTGTGGACCATATTGTCCCTTTTATTCAATTTAATACACGTATGTAAGGCCATAAAAAAAAAATTGTTGTATTGGAGTAACGGAGGGTTGGAAAATAGGGTAGGGCGGGCGGATTTATTTATTTTTTTAATTAAATTTCTCCTGTATTAAATGCTTTTTTTCTTGTATCACAGTATTTGACGAGTCAAATAAAGACAAGAAATGACATAACATCTTTAACCAGTCTAGTTTCCAACTTTTGCTCCCTTTAAGCTTTTAATCTGCATACAAATTTGCGATTTTATTTTTTTAATTTTTTTTCCCGATTTTGTTTTAAATATTTTTTATTATTATTATTTTTTTGTTGGTTTAAAATGTTTACGGTCGGGGCATATTTTTGGGTCGGGCGGGTTACGCCAATACCACAATTTTTTTTTATGGCCTAAATGTAGTTCACCGTTTGAACCCTACACAACCCCACATGTACCTTTGCTAATAAAAATCTAGTGTACACGATGTAGGCCTAATCAACATGTCTGTACAACATCTGTTGCATGTATGTAGCGGTATGTCATTGTGCATTTTTCTGGGTAATGACAAGGGTCAACCCATGATGGTAAACTGCATCATTGGTACTACTCCTCCAATCTGACATTATCTGTGACAATAATTATGCATATTTATTTGGGCGTACATGTACTGTACTGTGCAGAAGTTATTTATTGAAAAAATAATAATACCAAACATGTATATTTATCGTATACACTGTAACTTAACATCAGGCAAATTAATTTGGAAAAAATAGCACACATGATTATTAATTATATGAGGCTGCGTTCGAGCGAGCTACTCGTGTCAACACGAGTATACTCCTGAGCGCTCGAACGGCCGGAGTACGACACTCGGGTCAGCGAGAGTATACTCTCCAGCGTTGGGGAGTATACTCCTGCACCGGAGAGTATTGCGCGCGCATCACACTCGTGTTACCGGGAGTAACCGCTCGAACGCAGCCTGAATGTATGGATGGCAACATGGAACGCAGTTCATTATTAGAATTTCTAATTTCAATCAATTAATTAGATGTCATGCATTATCAATATCATTTATGAATGCAACGCAATGAATGCAATGAATGGAACGTGACAGGACCTCCGTGCCCACTCTCTGAGATACATGTAGATAATAGCGCTCCGCACTAATGACGTCACAAAATCCCCGGATGTCAGACAAACATTGTCTCACACACGTATATGGACACGCACACACACGCTTGCATGGTTGCAATATTTGTCTGAAATCCGGTGCTATTGTTAGCGCAAGTGCGGAGTGCTATTCAGAACTTATTCACCTATCTCACCAACTGCCAATTCTAATCTACATGTAAATAGCTGTAGCATACACGTATCTGTACATTACAAGATAATAATATAATTTAGGGCATAATTATGTTTATATTCTAAAGGTTTAGTTTGCAAATTTACATTCACCTTACACAGAAAATAAGATCTGGGGTTGATTTCATGAAGCCTGACGATCAATCGTAACTCGAGTTATGAAGGATAACCCATCGTATCCTACGTGGGGTTGCAATGCATCATAAGTCCTACGATTGATAGTAAGTTACAAATGAGTTAAGTGAAATCGACCCTAGTCAGCTAGTAGTTCAAAAACAACACCATACTTTTCAGAGCCACAAAATGGGCTTTGAACACAAATTGTGATTAAAAGCACAATTTTAATGAAGTTTTCAAATTTCAGTCAAGTCCTCTAAGAAGTAATTTAAACAATTTTCCAATTCACTATAAAGCCCATTGACAGACACCAGTGCTGTAGAAAAATAAACAAATCTGCTTTCAAAACCAAACTCAAACTCAATAGTAAAATTAGTTGTGATCATCGTAACCCTTTAGATCAGTCATGGTGATGGTGGCAACCGTGGCATGGACCAAGGGTTACGGTCATCGCAACTTTATAATCATGGAGGTAGGAAAGTTTCATACCGTGGTTTCAAACAGGAAAAAGGTGACGAGAAAAAACTTTGCGATGACATGGGGACTGGGGTTACTAAGGTCCCTTTCCCACTCCCAGTCCCCATGTCAGACCTACCACCTGACCTAGGGTTACGATCAGCGCAACTGCAGAAAATGGTGGTTTGATCATTACAACGGAAAGAATTCCACTGACGGCCATTAAGGAAACAGGGTTATTTCCTCCAAGAGTTAACTTGGAACTTCAATCTCAGGTGTATAACACTTGGGTAGCGTATCTGAAAAGTTTGATTTTTGGAGTTTTTGACCTACAATGATACACTTCGAATGCAGCAGTAGCCTCTGTCTGCTCCATAGGTTTGTGCACACGTAGTGATGGCCATCAGTGGAATTCTTTCCATTTCAACTATCATGGAGGAAGGCACAGCTGCTATGAGCTAGCTGTCATCAACTGCACAGTCAGACTGTACAACAATTAAATACTTGATAATACTACAACAGTCCCTGACACCGACAGTACAGGCCAATTGCAACAGTGCAAACTGCAGCTGCAAGTGCGTGTGGGTCTGTGATGTAGGCTAAAAATAATTTGTATTTAAACACGAAATTGTAATGGAGAGTATTTTGGGAAGTATCATTTATTTCGTTCATAACTTCATAAGTGAGACAACAGTGGACAATCTGTTGATATTTTCCAGAAACTCACCTGTTTATGAGACCGTCAAGTCATCATCACCCATCAATCAATCAATTTATCCATGTACAGCCTACAGCAGGTGGATTCACCGAAAAAACAATACCAGACTGTGTTTCCTCTGTCTCTGATAACCGAGTCCCTCTCGGAGCTCGATTCCTGCCTGCCAAAATAGCCACAGCACGGTGGACCAAAACAACCAGAAATCGGTGCAAAAACAGGCCGGTTTGTCCACGATCTACCTCCCACACAGGACCACGAGCACACGAAGATTTCCTACGATCGATAATTTCACATGAAATATAAATGTGGGGTTTTCAAGGCAGTGGAATATTGTAATGAAGGCGTAGCACTACAGATCATGCCGGGTGCCAGTCAACTCGGTCCGTAACCAACTCGGTCCGAGTCAACTCGGTCCGTGACCAACTCGGTCCGAGACCAACTCGGTCCAAAGCCAACTCGGTCCGTGACTAACTCGGTCCGTGGCCAACTCGGTCCGAGGCCAACTCGGTCCGTGACCAACTCGGTCCGTATCCAACTCGGTCCGTGACCAACTCGGTCCCTATGGGAAAACGTACACAAACAAGAATCCATGCAGTAGGGAGAGAATCCCAATGCTTGCCCAATTGAGCTTTTGATGTTCAAGTCTGGGCTGGGCATAATAAAAAAAATCGGAAAAAAATGAGAAAATTAAATAATTTTATTTTATATTATTATAAATAAGATGGAACAAAACAAAACAATAAAACATACATACTTTGTAACTGAAAAACATGATCTATATAAAAACGCAGATAAAAGTGAATATAATCATTATGGGTTGTTTAATGAGAAAAATTTAATAATAAATCCAGTGATTAAAACTTCACAAGAAGTAGTAGAATGTGCTAAATCAAAAATTACTTATAAACATGATGATAAAGAATGTAATTTAATTTTTATGTTACCAACAAATTTTTGTTTTGGAATAAATACAATTAATACTTTTGGTGAAGAAAAAAATCCAGACAACACAACTGGCTATCAAATTGTATATAATTTACAAAATGATTGTGATGAAATTGTTAAATACTTTGATAAAATGAGATGTACAGTAACTAAATATATTGAATCTGATAAAGATAAAAATATACCAAAAATAACCAGAACTATGTATATAAACATGGGAAAACAAAGTGTTAAACCAATTTATGATGATAAAAACAAAAAAATGTATATTAAACTTAAATCATATGGAAAAGGAAATCAATTAAAACAATATACAAAATTGTTTGATTCTAAAAAGAAAAAGATTGATAACATCGAAGAATATATGAATAAATCATGTAAAGTTACACCTGTTCTCATCTGTAATGATATATTTTTTGGTTCTCATGGAAATAGTGGATTTGGTGCAAGTATCAGATTTAAATTAGAACAAGCTTTTATTAGGCAATATGAAACTATACAAATCCCCACTAATGTCATGTTTGATATTGAAGATATTGATGACTAAATCTAGAATATAAAAAAGAAAGCCAAAAAAAATAACAAAAAAATTATCATTTTTATTTACACACTAAATTAAGCCACATCCAAATTAGGATGTGGCTTTTTTTTTTACGTCGTATGCATGTACACTACTCATATGCACTTGACAATGCACTAAAGGTTATTTACCTTAAGTGTATACACAACACTCGCTTGAAAAAAACAGCCATTCAATGTCACGCGTGGTTGTCCCCAGCGTAAACAGGGTTTTTGTTATTCAAATTTCATTCATGACTGAACGTAGTGTAAAACGCTTAGTCATCCGCTGACACAAAGGTTTAAATTCCTAAAAGCACTCGGGTTTGTTATTGAAATATAACACATGACTGAACCTGTGTAAACCGTCACAATCACAGTCAAACACCCCTCAAAAAATAGACTCGTCCTTTGTGTCGTCATCGTTGTTATTGCACCATTTCGAATATAATATATATCAAATTAAAAAACCATTTTCAGTCGGGGCTGGGGGATAGCTCAGTGGATAAGCTCGGCGGTTTGCAACCACAGGGTACCGGGTTCGACACACGGTCTGTAAAATTGAAATTAACATAACAAAAAATATGAATAAAAAATAGAAAAAGAAAAAATGTTTCTCGTTGAATATTTGATGTGGGTATTTAATAAGAAACATAAAAAACAATATCCTGACATAAAAAAACATGAAAAAAAATAGAAAAAGAAAAAATGTTTCTCGTTGAATATTTGGGGTGATATTTAATAAGAAACATAAAAAACAATATCCTGACATAAAAAAACATGAAAAAAAAAAAACCTTTAAACTTTGAACCCGGTACCCTAAAAAAGGGGGTCAATAGTGTTGTTGGCCCTCTTTGATGAGTTTAAGGCATAGACCCCGGCCCCTTTACACTCTTTATAAAAACGCCCACGCATTGTGAGTAAAGTATTAGGTGAAAAACAATGATTGAAAAAAAAAAAAAAAATTATTTTTTTATATAAAAAATATAAATGAATGAGATAGGTATGTGCACTCACAACATCATGATTGATGAAGACAAAGACGAGTATTATTGTGACAAGTGTGGATTAATTATAGGTTATAGTCTCATGGATTATTCTACGGAAAATATTAATGGAAAGTATAATCAGAGATTTTTCTATAAAAAAACAAAGGCTTCTATAGTAAAAAAAGTCTTTGATAAATTTAACATTCAATACCAAATGTGTGACCTTAAACTCGTCGAGTTTAAATTAAAACAAATATTAAAGGGAAAAATATCTAGGGGTCATCCACTCAGGTCGTTAATGGCTGTATGTTATCTAAAAAATGTTTCTAACGTAACCCAAGAAACAGTACAAAAGTTATTTCAAGTAGAATTAAAATATTTTAATCAAGCGTTAAAAAGATACAACGAAACTTTTAAAGAGGAGGAGCTGTAGGGGTAACTCTCACTTGACTTTCTTTATAACTCGGAGGTTTACTCTCGTCGTTTTTAAACGACTTTGTCAAACTTAAACTTAATTTCCAAGTTTTTTCATAAGCTCTTTTTTTTCTTTGGCGAGTAAATCACTCGCCATCGCTTTAGCCTTTTCTTCAACTTGTCGTTCAAATTCAACTTTATTTAAATGTTTAGCTTCTTCTAACTTTGTAGAAGTTTTTAATCTTATTTTTTCTTTCAAGTCGTTAAATTTTTTAAGTTCTGACGTAATTAATATAAATTCTTCGTGAGAAATATCACCATCTTCGATGGCCTTTGACACGTATTCATCTATCGTGTTTAACTTTGCATCTGCTAAAATTTTAATCTGATCGTGTTTTTTACTCTTTACCGCTAATTTTTTGCTTGCGTATTTAAGTACCGCGTAAAATCCAAAGGCACCTATGCTAGTACCCTCTAAGACTAAGCCAATTGGGGCACTAATAACACCCATTAATGCGGGGATCCCTATCGCGGCTGCAGTGACCCCCAGTACTTCAACCCCGTGCTCTACATATTGAATCGCAGAGATCCACCTTTTTAACTTTTTAAAAGAAACCTCGCGCGAGTTTCTTTCTTTACAGATTTGAGATTTAATATCTTCAATTTTTTGAAGTCGATAAATTTTAGTTTCGTCTTTAATATCATCACCGCTGTTTAAGTTTAGATCAGGATATAAAGGTTTTATTTCATTTACATTTACGGTTGCCATATTTTTAATATATAAGCGTTTTTAAATTATTTCACATTCGATTAAAATCCCCGCGCCTTTGTTATTGATGATTTTTCCTTCTTCGTTTTTAATTGAAAAGGCAAGTTTATTAATTTTACCGTTTTTTAATGTTTTCCCAACGTGAGTTTGGTTTGTTTGGCTTGTGTGATAAAATGATAACATATTTGAAGGAAACCCGTTGTAAAAATTATCACTCGTGTTTAACTGCTCGCAATGAATAAACGTAATGTTAAATGGGTTAATATCGTAATCACCCTTATAAATGACATTTGGGATTAACCTTCCTTTGGGTAAATTGAGCAAATTAGAAACTTCTCGATTTAAACGTAGATTAAGGTTTATATCAGTGACCCTTAAGGTCACCGTTTTACTTTCTCTATAGACTTTAAAGCTCACACCCGGTATCGCGTTTATCAATGACTCGAACCAATCGATACCATAAAATCCAGGTAAAATAATGATGCTTCCTGATTTGCCCTCAGGCAAAGCCGTAACCTCACTCACCGGATGTAGCGCATTTACGATTGGCTCTTTATGTCCTAAAACAACGAGGCTGTTTTTAATTTGTGGTAAACGCATATTTTCTGTTTTTTCTTGATTGTCATTGTTGTATCCATATCGAAGTAAATTTGTGGCTAATACTTGGCCTTCTATGATATAGTCTATTCTTTTATTTAATAAATGTATTACATAGTTAACATAATTTTGTAATTCATCATCAAGTCTATCCCTGGCTAATTCTAGGGTTTGTTTTCGTTGTCTGAGGACCTGTATTTCTTCTTGTATTTTTATTTCCACTTCGTTAAGAATTTCAGTATCATATCCGTCAAACATCTGTGTAATAATACGTGCTATGACTTCTTTTCTGCTTTGTTGAATTTCTTCAGTTGTCATCGATAAACGAAATTGATTCATTATCTCAGGGGTCAGTTCTAATGGCTTTGTCTGTAGTTGTGAGCTTTTATCAGTTTGTCTATTGTCTCTAGACCTACCGTTAGTATAAGCGGGTTGCCCATCTATCTCCTTTTCCCAAGTAATCTCACTGGATTTAGTTATGTTAAAATAGCCTACCGTAAACACGAGATTTTTAACGCGAATTTGTTTTGAGCCATCTAAATTATCAATCACCTCTTGCAATTTAAACGTTTGTTCGTTTTTTGTCAAATAAAATGTGTGTTGTATTCCGCTCATTCTTACTCTACTTTTATTATAAAAAGACTTATATTATAAATGGGAAACTCTTTAGGCGCTTTAGCTATTATCGTCAATAAAAATCATACTTTTTTTGTACAATTTAAAGATATGTCAACCGCGTATAAATTACCACGCGTTAAAACGGACGAAGCAATCGAACGATGGCAAACTAACCCTTTGTCCTTTTATCAAAACCAATTCAACTTTGCGATTTATTGTGCCACGACCGCGTGTGGAGTAGGTCTTGACCTCCTCCACAATAAAAACCAATATATTTCATCGCTGTTTCATTTTCACGTGTATTATACTATACGAAAAATATTTTATAATTTGGTAGCACCTATACCTGGTGATGATGTATTTAACGCGTTAAATAACCGTTATGATACGAGAGCTTTTACGGACACGTGCCGTGTATTTGGAATCGATCGAAGCAAGTCTTTTAAACAAACGAGAGATACGACCTCAAATGGCTTGGGTACTGCTTTTTACTACAATTCGGGGTCGGTTCCAGTGCCGGGGAAAAACTATGACCCCCACGACTTGGGTGTAAACTACGGTACGTATGCAGGCTCAACTTTTATGGGCTTTGGTTTAATGGATCCACCAAAAGGATCGGGTCACGCGAGTACCTATACGGTCACTTACCTTGAACAATCCAATAATGTTTTAGGTGCTTGGACAGACTTTATTTCAAAGACGAGTTCTTTTACCGATGTTGGAATTACAAAAATTAACGAATCGATTAGGGCTTACGTGTACGCGCTTTTAGGTGCACAAGCACAAACAAAAACCAGTGCATTAACCCCGGGAACCGGTTTAGATGCGCAGCATCAGTTTGTTACCATCGTAGAAAGTCTTATTAATAGCGAACCAGATTTAGAGCAAAGTATCAATCAATTTCAAGATTCACTGCAGTATGCTAAAACTCCACTCAACTTTGTCGTAAGACCCGGGCTATACCTCATTCCATCAGATATGGATTTAAGGGTAGGCATACACGATGGTTACAATAATAACTTGCAAATTGCACCTTTAACCGCTAAACCGGGATTTCAACCAACCTTAAACGCTCCGATACAAGTTGATGACTTTGATCCTCAGCCAACCCTTGAACCCAAACCCACTCAAGAACCAACAGAAGAACCTACACCACGTTTATCACCTATACCTAAAACCTCAGAGTCAAATCCTAAAGCATCTTTAGACATTCATCAAGATGAAAAATTATCTTTAACGATAGGAACAGTTGCAATCATTGCGATAGGAGTTTTAGTCTACAAAATTTTGACTTAGAAAAATATAAATATTTAAACCAAAAAAAATACCCCCAAAGCTCAAAAGGAGCTTGGGGGTATTTTTTTTTATTATTTGTTAAAAAACAAAACTACCAATTATTTTTAATATAAGCAATAATTAAAGCACCTGCACCTATAAATAAAGCCCACACGTGTTCTGCTAGCCAGCCAACTGATTTACTTAAAACATTTAGTAACCAACTTATGACGCTACCAATGACCCCCGGCAGCGCACCTAATGCGGCTAACCCTAATTTTTTCAAAGCGTTTGCTAAGTTTTTCAAGTGCTTGTGTACCCACTCTTTGATGCCACCTCCTGATGGTGGCTCAGGTTTAGGCGCGGGTGGTTCTGGGGTTGGGATACCGACACCTCTAACGGCTGCTACCACCGAGCTTACCAGTGTGCTGATGGCCATAGAAATTGCTGCTAAAATACTCGCGATCGTGACACCTTGCTCTTTAAATAAAAATTTAATTTTTTCTCTAAGCGTTACATCGCTGTCTAACATTATATTAATTGTTTCTTTGACGCGATTGATTTGAGATTTTATTTTATCTGATTCTCTAATGATATTATTAGACCTTTCTCGTATTTCAATGTTTATATTTTCTAACTCTTCTGTGAGTGATCCTATTTGTTCTTCATCTTCTGCTTTTTTTGCTTCGTCTAATTCTTTTTTAACTCTTTCTTTTCTCTCATTTAACTCAGTTAGCTTTGATTGTTCCAATAATAAATTTCCTTTAATCGATTGTAATGTTTTGTCTAAACCGCGTAGCTCTCTGATATTAAATTCGCTTTGTTCATCAATATTGGTTTCTTGTTCGAGTTCTTCTATAACATTACTCGTTTGATCAGCTGCTTGTGATAAATCTTGTAAGGATATGTTTTCACTTTGAATATGAGTTAAAGATGTACTTGCTTGTTGAAGCGCTGCGCTTGCTTCTTTGCTGCGTTTTGATGTTTTAAAATCAACAATTCCTAAATCGTTTCGCATAAAAAGAGATCTATATTCAATTCCTTTACCTTTTGTTCTAGAATATATTGTATTCACAGAAGCAAATTTTTTAGGATCATTATCAAACGTTATTTTTATTTTTATATCATCTTTTTTGTAATATATTCCATCCATTTCAAATCTAAAGTTTTCGTGTTGAATTGAATCGATAGTTTGATAACCTTCACTTCTTATGCTAGCATAAAAATTATCAATGTACTGCTTTTGAAGTTGAAACGCTAGAAAAACATTTTCACCATTACGAAGAGCTCTTAATTTCTCTTGTTGTTCTTGTGTATCACCACCTCGTAAATTATTTAATCGAGCTTGATTTTCTTCAGAATCGAGTTCGGTATTATCATAAACGGGGTTGTTAAATTGTTGATCGTCTCTATCTTCTGTTTCATTTAACAGGGGATCATTCTCTTGATAATCAAAATCATCCATCTTTAATTATTTATTATATACACATTTTAAACTGTAGGTTTATTTATAATACTACCCGGTAAGATTCCCTGTGTGACCAGCCACTGTTGCGTTGCTAAAGAACCTCCGACTAATGCGGTTAGTTTAGCCGCATCTTCTACGCTAAGCCTATCTAAATCAGGCGATTTAATTTTGAGTAATTTTTTACTTACCATCGAGTATCCCATGGTTAAAAGGCTTAACACTGCACCATGATAAACTGTGTTTGCTATTCCGTTTATATCAATATTTGTATTTGCCATTCTTACTATATAAGTTTTTAAAATTTAAATTAGTTCCCCTTTTTTAAAGATTGATAAAAGGGAAAGCCAATGGTGACTGCTGCTATTAAAACACAAATATAAACTGCGGCGGCAATATCATTTACGGTTGTTTCATCCATTTTTAATATATAAACATTTAAAAAATCAATCCATTAAAAGTTCTTCGGGTTGACTCTGTGGTAGACTTGGTTTTGTTATTTGAATAGGTTTAGAGTTTTCTGGTGATTTGTTTGATGATTTATACAATAAAAAACCTATACCGCCTACTAAAATTAAACCGCCAACATAAAGTAATCTCAAATCAGGGGTATTTTGAATAATCTCCGACTCTGTCTCTTCTGTTTTCATTTTAGCTAATTGCTCTTTCATTTTTTTATTATGTTCTGCTAGGCGTTTACCTTGTTCAACGCGTTTAGCGTTTTTAGGTTTTACGGTTTGTTTTTTAGTTACTTGGGTCACTGGGGTTGTTGGTATCGGTGTTGGTGCTGCTGGTGCTGTTGTTGGGGGTGCTGTTGGTAAAGCTTGCTCCTTCTCCTGATGCATAGTTGTCATTTGAATTATTTATTATATAAGTATTTTTATTTGTTGTGGATTTGTTAAAGTTTAAATGTTTTGTGGTAATAAGTGTTGCTATCAAAGGTGATAGATAGACACCATATTTGTAACAAACCTCACTAAGTGCATAAGCTAAGCTATTACTAATGATAGGATCGTTATTTAAATCATTGGTTAAATTTTCCTCAGAATTTAAGCTAATTCTAATTCCTAAAATATCAGCCGGAGTTGCTAAACCTATAGCTCGTGCATACAAACTCAAAATTGAGTTACCCACTATAGCTACCACTTCTTTACCGAATTTAACTTGATACCGGTTAAATAATTTTTCTTGATCTGCAGGTGTTAGTGTTTCTATGTCTTTAATGGTGTATTCTTTGCCTAAATATTTTTTTGAATCACCTGCTGCAACTATTCCACAAAGTCGATCTTTATAACTACTGTCGTTTGTTGTTGAAGGTGTATTTACATCGCTATTTATAATTGTTGTCAAGTCGTTCATTTTACTATATAACAACTTATAAATTTTGTTAAAGCAAAATAAATTATAACATAAGTAGCTTAAGTTTAAAGTGATAACAAACTTAATAATAACATCAACGTATTGTAGCATTGGTGTTTTTTATTTATAACAAAATTAAAAATTGCTATAAATAACTTGATAGTTAGTTATTAGCAAATTTTTAACAAAATACAACAAATGATAACAAAAATTAGGTTGTTAATCAAAAACTTGATATGAAACTGGAGGTTCTGTGTTAATAACCAATTTACTATATTTTTTATCGCACAAATGTTTTTTAATTACGTCTCTTTTTTGATCACACACAACATCATTTTCATCTAATGCAATATCAAAACTCGTTTTATCTTTTGTATAAAACATCGCAACCCAACTTGTATTCTCACGATAGTCTTTTAAAACCGAATTATACTTTTGTGTTAATAACCAACAGCTATGGTTATAATGCCTCCCAGAAAAAGCGATTTTGCTCAACGCACATGTTTTTTTTCGATATTTTATTTCCTGCTGACTCGAACAATCATCTATGATAAATAATGTTTTTATTCCATCTAAAATATTTTGATACAAATCTAGGGCTTCATTTAAAGTTATTTTTTCAAAGTCTAAATCACACAAATATACATTTTCATCCATTGATATCCAAAGCCTCGATAAATAAGTTTTATTTTTAAATAAGGTCGGACAAATGACCACGATCGATTCAAATTTATCACGATATTCGGTTTCCAATAAATCTAAAATCCATTTAGTCTTTCCCGAGTTTGTTTTTCCTACAATTAAAGCACAATGACAAGATTCCATTTATTTTAATAAGCTTTTAAAAAACTAAATTCTTAAAATTTCCATCCTCAATGGTTAATTGCGCATCCATGACTAAAAATACAAACATCGTTAAATCTCCCGCTGTTTCAGCCTCTCGAGTCATCTGAATCTGAATTCCTCCTCCGTCGTTTAAACGTCTTCCACTTCCGTGAGCACTATTATCATCAGTTGAGCGAAAATCTAGCCACAGGCCGTATTTATCTTTATAGTAGTCAGCCATTTCTAGACCCACTAAATTTAAATCTTTTACAATCGATTGGCCATTTTCGGTATCGCTATCACCAAAAAATTTATTAACTTCTTGCCAGTGCTGATACTCAAACATACCTTGTGAAAAAAGTTGATTGGGTTTTCCTTCAACCGTAATGCTGGTTTTGCTAATGTGGGGGTTGTAAAATCTTTGAGGGTTTTTTACCGTTGGGTCTCTAAATAAGATTAAAACGCCTTTGAGACTTTTAATCGGTTGATTAATCATAACGTTCCATAAGGTATCTGATTTGTTGATCGATCTTGTTTCTAAATTATGTACGTGATCAAAAAGATAGTATTTCATTCGTTTGTTTTTTAGCTCTTGTGTCAAATCTCGGTTAGTGACGACTTCGTATTCAAGCGTTAAATCTGAAATTGAATATTGGGCACTTGTATCCGAGCTATTAACGACTTTATCGTGATCGTTAAATGTTAATTCATACGTCAGGGGCTGCTTTAGACTGCTAGGATAAAAAGGATGATGTGCCGTTAAAAGCTCAATATCTAAAGGAATACAATATCGATTACCAAACGCGTCTGCGATAGCTTTATCTTTTCCGCTATTAGTTTCAGCATTAGCATCTGCCGCGCCTAATCTTAATTTTGTGACGTTTTCTTTTTCAAGGCCTACATAGGCCATATTTCGTGTAATGTAGGGGTGCAGCCAGTTATCTTTAAAATTGTGAAAGACATCCGCATCGCGATAACTCACGATTGTGTTACCTTGAAGCCTAACATTGATTTCACGTATTAAGTTACGACATAAGTTGTTAAACACCGTTCGATTATTATCAGACCCTTCTAACTCAAGTTTAAAAGCGAGTTTAGAAGTACCGGGTACGATAACATCGTCGGGTCCTAATTGCGGAAACTTAACGATGAGTTTTTGACCAGCCGCAATCGTGCTTGGATTATGAGTGATTGACACTTCTCTTCGTTCGCCTTTAATGGCTTTAGGGATTTTAAGACGCCTCATTGGGTTTAGTTTTTTACCGTAATGATTCATAGTTCAAAATAGTGTGTTTTTAATATATAAGGTTTTTAAATTAGTATAAATAAAAAGATGGCAGGAATAGCAATGATGGTTGGCGGGGCAGTAGTAAATGCGTTAGCGTTTACCGGTAGTAACTTTTTATTTAGTAGTTTATCAAAACAACAAATTGACAAAGAACGAAAAAGACACGACTTAGCATTAGAAAAATTAGCGCGAGCCAAAGAAGATTGGGAACAACAACGCGTTAAATATCTAGATTATTTGAATAAACGTATGATACAACAAAAATTATCAGAAAGAACGTTTAGTAACGTAAACGAAGCACTTAGAGTGTACAGCGAAATAACGGGTGAAAATTACGATTTAGAATTACCACCTAAACCAAAACTTAGTGACTTTTATACTCCGAGTGATGATCAACAAATTAGAGAACTCGTGTGGGTATTAGGTGGTACAGCCGCAGTGGGATTCTTCATTTATAGATATGTATAAAATAAAAATGAGTGAGTTAAATAAAAAACAAAGAGAACAGCTTTCAGGTTTGTTTTACAGTCCTAAAGGTTATTGGAAAGGTGAGGGTGCTGTCACGCATTTGCATAAAAAAACGGGGGTTGATAAACAAAAAGTTAGATCTTGGTTAAAAAAACAAGCCGTTTGGCAAATTTATTTACCACCTCCCTCATATGTACCCAGGCCGACGGCAATGTCGAGTGATTGGTTAGAACCAAATTACGTACATCAGTTAGATATATTATACTTACCCTGGGATCTAGTTAAACAAAAAACGTTTAAATACGCGTTGACGGTCATAGACGTGGCGAGTCGGTATAAAGAGGCTGAACCCATAACTTCTAAAGTTGCCGGTCAAGTGAAAGACGCGATTATTAAAATTTACAAGCGTTCGCCTTTAACGTGGCCTAAATTAGCGCAAATCGATGCTGGAACAGAATTTAAAGGAGATTTTAAAAAGTTGTTTCAGTCTCATGACGTAGAGATCAGCGTAGGTGTGCCGGGTGTGCATCGATCGCAAGGAGTGGTTGAAAGATTTAACCGGACCTTAGCCGAAAGATTATTTGGTCATCAATACGTGCAAGAAATGCTTGATCCGCAGGCGAGAAACGTTGAATGGGTGGTGAGGTTGCCCCAGGTTATAAAATCCCTCAATGAAGAAACAACACGATTGATTCGAGATTCAAAAGATAAAGAAATCACTCCTACGCAAGCGATCAAGTTAAAACGGGTTAAACAATTACCCTCATCACCACAAAAAACAAACGTTAGTGATCTTCCGACTAATGTTTTAGTTCGTTATTTATATCAACCAGGGGAACAAGAAGGAGGTACGGTGAGGAGGGCTACCGATCCCATATGGAGCGTTAACATGTATCAAATTGAAAAAAGAACGAGTCAATTTAAAATCATGAGTGGTAAAAAAGTTACTACAGGTCCTACGCTTTATTACTTAAAAGACGGACCCAAACGATCGTTTGTAAAAGAAGAACTTCAAATCGTTCCAGATGACACCGAATTGCCAGAATCTTGATATTTAATTTTTTTATTGCCAAATGCTAAAGTATTGATTCCATCGAATAAAATATATCTTTTTCCATCATAAGGACTCAATGAAGTTTTGGTTTTTACTTGCGTATAAATTTGATGTTTGTTAGATTGAATTATATTCATTTGATGTTCTTGAGATTTTTTATTTTGTAAACAATTATAAAAATTTTCAAAGTTAATATTTTTTTCAGTCACGGTTTTTGTTATACCTTTAATTTTTTTAACCTCTTTATCATCTTGTATTAAGATCACATACATTTTTGATCTTAAACAAATGGCTTGTTTTACTACTTGGCCACCGTATTCATCTTTCATTTTTCCAATTACTTTTTTGTTTTTAGGGTCAAATAAAGGGTGAGTGGGTGAATAATTAGATAGATCGTAAAGTTCTGAGTCTCGTTTAATATCCTCGTAAACATCGTCGGTTTTAACGATCAATAATAAACTATCGGTATCGGTATACATGAGATTTATGTTATCGTTATATTTTTTCTTCAAGTGATTGTAATAAAAGTCGTACATAAAAGATTTGCTTAAATCTAATATACTCACTCCACAATAGATGGGTTTATTTAAATACGTTTTTTCTTTGTACCTTTCAAAGAAACCTATATTAGAATCTGTAAATTTAGTTGATGTTTTATAATTAGATTTGGATGCTAGTTTTAATATTTTTTTTATCGATAAATCGCTATCATCGTCTATAATAATATTTCCATCTATTCTATTTCGAACATTTTCCATTGTTTTACCAAAAACGGAATTGTTCATGAGTTTAAAAAAATCTTTTTCAAAATCTGATTTGGCTATTTTTCTGAGTTGTGTATTTTTATCGATGTAAGACCGCATCCACGGTTTTTGCTTAAATCGTAAAACACGATGTACGCGTGTGAGTTTTAATCCTAGTTGTAAATACAGTTTTAACGTTTTATAATGAATGACATATTTTTTACGAGGTCCTAAATGAGCGATGAGTCTGTCATCTCGCGAAGCTTTTTCTCCGCTAGATAACAATTCTTTTTGATAAGGGCTCAACCATTCAGCCGATACGGTTATGTTCTCTGGGGCTAAGGGTAAGTCGTTGTGTAAGTCGTGAAGCTCTTTAGGATAGTCTAGATCTACTTCCAACATAAATCCGTAGTCGTTGTCATCGGCTAAACCTAAAATATGATCGACCGTAAAGTTAGCGACTTGGTAATCGGTTAACCATTTAAAATCGGCGTAGGGTAACGATTGACTCATTGCCCAACCGTATAAATTGTTCGCATCTAAATAAAGTAAATAAGAAGATTCTTTTTCAGGATCGTAATCTTTTAAATATTTATTGTTGGCTTTGTGATGCCTACAACTACCCACGCTAGAATAACCACCTCTTTTACCTTTTTCAAAAAATAAATATTGTTCGATATCGGTTAAAAGTTCTAATTCTATTTTAGAATGCAGCAACAAAGCATCCCAAGACAATCCCGGTGCCGTGAGATATTTCGCTGGATCTAAACGATATGTTTTCTTACAAGTGGTTCTAAAGTTTTGAAACACATCGGCGAGTAATAACGTATCCGTGGTCACGTATAAGTCGTGATAATCACCTAGAGTTTTACAGTTAAAAGTTTTCCAAACCAACTCCGCGTGAGTATATTCTTCTCGCGTAATACCTTTGAGTTTTATCTTACTATAAAACTTTTCAATGGGTGGTAATTTAGTTTCTTTAAATCTATCAAAGGAATCCATATATTCATATGGATAACACCCCTTTTTTAATAAAAGATCAACATCATCCGTATTATAATCTTTAAAATGTTTTCTAAATAAATGAAATGCGTCTTTAGGGCAAGCAGCGACTAATTTTTCTAAAGAAGAGTTCATAAAATTTAACGAATCTATAAAACGGAGTTGACCTATACTAATACTTATGTATTTTTCCGAGTTTTGAGGAATACAAAATATATTATCGAATACGTTTTTTTCCTTTTGATAATAATTTAATATACTTAAAACCTCTTTTAGTTTATCGATTTTAACATTTATTTTTTCATCGATTATTTTTAGTTTTTGATTAATTAGTTTTATTTTTTCTCTATTACAACGTTCGCTTTTGTTTGCTTTTTGGTTGATTTTTATATTAAGTTTCTTATCGAATGTAATTCCGTATTTTTCTTCAAACGTTTTTATTTTTGAATTATCACCTTTTCTTATATTTCGACGAAACTCGTTAAAAATTTCACGTTTTTCTTTTATGTATCTAATTTTTTTGCGGAGTTTTATTTCTTGCGTTTCGAGTTTTTCTTTATACACTTCGATTTTTTCTATACGCGTTTTGATTTTTTCTATACACGTTTCACGTTTTTTTATTTTATTATTTAACGTTTCGACGTAAGCGCTTACCCCCTGCATGATCAAATGACCGTCGTAATTTTTAAAATTGTGAAAAATAACCGGTATTTGTGTTCGATTTGTTATTTTAAGTTTTAGGTTACAATATGCATGTGCAACTCCTCTAAATTTACCCGTGATGTGGCAGTGATCTCTAACTTTTCTAAATTTATTAATTTTTTTACCGCATTCTAAACACAAAAAATCTGTATAACCTTTACTGTTTGTGACCGCGTTTTCTTCTTTTTCGGATTTGGTTTTGGGTTCACGAGGTATCTCACAATTACAATATAAAACGCTAGTTTGATATATTTCCTTTTCACAAATCCAACACTCGTTACTCATCATTAATGATTCGTCGATCTCTTCAATCGGTATAGGATTATTAAATATTTGATTAATTTTACGTTGTTCTTTTAACAATGAATTAATTAAATGCTCGCTAGCGTTACACCCTCTATAGGTTTTTTGCTTCATTAGTTTTCCATCAAATCTTACCACAACATAAGAATAACCGCTGGGTTTATGAACGCTCAACTTTTGAGTTTTTTTCATCTTTTCTACATTGTATTTTTCTAAAATACATTCAAAATCCGCGTAAATCACAAACGGTGCATCTTGAAAATTTTTAAAGTTTTTAAATTTTAAAATATTTTTATCTTCTTCTGGAAGGATGACTCTTGAAGGATAAACGGTTAATCCTTGACATATTTCATCGTGAATTTTTAATTTTTGCGGTGTATAAAAATGCGATAGACATCTGTAACAAAAATATAATTTATGCCCATCTTTACATGTACCATTGCTGAATAGGGCCGAAAAATTCTTAATCCAACCATAGTGACTTTTTATTATTTTTTCTCCTTCTTCTTCTACTTCTCTAGTAAATAATAATAGATTTATGTGAATGTCGTTTGTTTCTTTAGAGATATGTGATGGATAAGGAAATTCTTCTTTTTCATCATTACAATCTAACCCAAACACGTTAATATTTAAATTATTTTGTTTTTCTATTTTAGAAATCTGCTTTAAGGGTGTTGGAAAATCTATACCGGTAAAGTCTAACCCATCATTTAACTTATAAGTACTGACTCTTTCATCGTGAATTCTGTATTTCGGGTTATTTTTTTTCTTTTCTTTGATTTCATCCTTGTATAACCCTAACGCAGATCTGATAGCCCATCTAATGCATTGATCGTCGTCATTTTGTACGCTAACAACAGCCTTTTTATGTTTAATAAATGGTGTAAGTTCAATATATGAACTACCAGAAACATTGGTATATTTAATAAAGTTCATATAAAACGCTAATATTTTATTTAAAGTTAAACCCGAGGGTCCAAAATCTTTTGATTCCACTACATTTATTAGCTCGAACAAAATGCTATTAACCTTTTCATTTATTTCATCTTCCCTTAAAATAATATGTTGTTCGGTTCGAAAAGTAAAATCATGTAATGTTTCATCCAAAACTTCAACTTTTATATATTCGAGTTTTATCCTAAATTCAAGCTTAAATTGACCTTTTTTTCTAAAGATCTTTGTTACTTCTTTAATCATATTTTTATGCTGATGTTTAAAAAATGTATTTAGATCGGAATATTGTCTTTGAAGAATTATTTCTAAATTTATAAGATTACCACGAAAAGATCTCACTTCTCTCCAGTTTGTCGCTTCACGAATTTCCTCCGATGATAAATTTTCTTTAATCGTTTTGATATAATCTCGTTTTATTACTTGTCCTCTTTGACCCGTTGGAACAACATTGAGGTTATATTTTCTAGCTAATTCTCTAAGTTCTTGATTATCTTTCTTTATTAAATTTTTAAATTGATTTGTAAACGTTTTAATTGCTTTGATATATTCACGTCTAGTGTGATCGAGCTTTTTAGATAAATCTAACCTAATATTATTATCTTGAACATAATTTTTTAATTTTAAATAATCCCATCTTTTATACCCACGCGGGGTTGGTTGTCTGCGTGTAATAGCATTAATATATTCACTTTTAGTAAAATCCGTTTCTGGATCTTCTATTGGAATTTTGGTTTCTTCAACAAAATGTTTTAAGTTATCTTTTGTCCAATGGCTAAACCCCTTTGTAATAATTGGCCTAGCCATCTGCTCTGTCGTTTGCTGATTCGTTGTTTGATCAGTCATTATCCTTTTATTATAATATAAAATAATATTATTTAATTTTTTCAATTTTTTCCGATTTTTTTTATTATGCCCAGCCCAGACTTGAACATTGAAAGCTCAATTGGGCAAGCATTGGGATTCTCTCCCTACTCATGCAGTTTGCAGCAGCCGTGTACATGAACAACATGTAGGCTACTTGCATTAATGTTTTTTAATGTCATCATAACATAATATGTTTTGCTTGTGGCTGAAACCGTGAGGAAATAAATTATGCCTTATTATGTTGATACCATAATTATTTGATAAAATGGCACAATACAATTTTAATAAAAATATCAATTAAATTACACACGAAGTCAAATGCCTTATGAAAACGTGCTTTTTATGTTTAAATTAATAAATCAATTAATGAATAATAATGATGATTGTTTTGTGTTTTTGTTTTTGATTTTTTAGCTTTGTTTTAATTAATCTGTGTATATACATAACATAATTTAATATAAGATTTATAAATGGCAGGTTGGGAAGGCACGTCTTTTGATGACAGAGTTTTTTGTTTGGTTTTTGTTTACTTTTTTTTTCAGGCCCTATGGGCAGCACCTGCCAATGTATTTTTCATTCTTTTAATGTTTTTTAGATAATAAATGAATAAATAAATAAATAGGCCTAAATAAATAGTTAAATTCACGCAATTTGCAAGACTACGTACTCGTTTTCCTGCAACAAAATTACCAGACGTTTTTGCGTGCATTTTCCCATAGGGACCGAGTTGGTCACGGACCGAGTTGGTCACGGACCGAGTTGGTTACGGACCGAGTTGGCCTCGGACCGAGTTGGTTACGGACCGAGTTGGTCATGGACCGAGTTGGTTACGGACCGAGTTGGTCACGGACCGAGTTGACTCGGACCGAGTTGGTTACGGACCGAGTTGACCTGAAACCATAATGCCAATGTAAACCTAGTCTTGGTCCAAGACTGTAAAGCTCGATAACGGACCCCATCGTGCCATTGCGCCCTCTCGTGACTTCATTTGACCCAGCTGCTCGCATTACAGTCTTGGGCATTTCCTATGAATTGTTTAACTTTTTCTTTATTTTTCCTTCGGATTTCCGGAGGAACCAATCAGCGCCCGCAAAAATCCAGTTGAATTGGTATCTAATGAATATGGATGACCTGTAACGAATGACCTCTGTGTACCATGCTAATGCAGTATCGTGCGTGACTAGTACTGTACTTCGGTGTCGATCGTGGGATCGGGAATAGTCACAGTGCGCTGTGGTATTGTTATGGGGAATTGAAATAATGTCTGCGTTGCCTACTGCTTGCTATAGTTGTCATGATAGTATACTTATTATTCATCGCATAGTCGGACATGCCTGATGCATTGAATTGAGGGCATTGAACACTGTTACAATACACACGATCTATTTCTATTATGGTAAATAGTACAACAGAAAGCTGGTGGTACACACACATTGTGGGTGCGTAAACTCTAGCTTTCCACAAACGAGACACTACCGCATGGATTTGAATGTAGCCGCCATGAAGTGTCTGCGATTCAACAAGCACGGAATCGATCATGCAGCTCAGACTGTTTTATAAACCACGCGCTGAGACAATAGATATATAAGGATTTTTTTATAATGTCTATGGCCGAGACTGTCTGGACGCGGACTGTCTCGCGTTTGTTTACCGAATTTCAGCAGCTCCAACCGTGACGCTCCCACGGCCCGCTTGGCATCCTATTTTGCATTTCAACGTAAATCATGAATATTCATAATAAGGTACCTAATTGGCATACAAAGGCCACGCCTCGGTTTATAGGAAATGCCCAAGACTGTAATGCGAGCAGCTGGGTCAAATGAAGTCACGAGAGGGCGCAATGGCACGATGGGGTCCGTTATCGAGCTTTACAGTCTTGGACCAAGACTAATGTAAACCAGATGTATTAATTGTCTGCAAATCAATAATGCGCTACACATTCAACAGTGTGTTGGCGCGCTACATCCATCAGGTGTTTTTTACACAGTCTTGAAAACAAGACTACACCGATAAATAATGATAATGTTTGGCTACAGCTTATTAAGTATACACGTGCTTATTATGAGTGGCTTCAGATTCAGAAGGAAAGACGTAGCCAGAAATCCAGTCACTAGTAAAAACTCGCATGTAAACACAAAATAATAGATATAAAATCATAAAATTACAGGTCGTAAGAAAGTTTTGTTGATTCTAAACACGCTCAACACTCAATTTAAGGCTTTTGATTTATAATAATTAGCTCCAAACACTCCGTCTTTTGTTTTACTAGATCCACACAAAAACTTTAACTTGTGGAAACACTGCCCTCATCGGTGGTCGTCGTTTTCTTTTTAGACAGAGCATTCATTAAAAAGTAGGCGGGTTCGGGCTGGGTCAGATGTATGAGTTGAGGGAGGTGAACTTGAAAGTCATCAGTAAAGATGAACAAAGTCTACATTGTTTAGAAATGGCACATTTTTGTCAACCTAAGGTCCATGCTACACAAGTTCTCCAGTGATATTTTATAATTCAGTATAAATATTGACAAGAAAACCACAGACATTCGGCATTGGCCCTCCACATTCAATGTCATACAAACTTTGATTTAAAAGAACTTGAAACAAATAATCTAGAATGAGCTTGCAATAAATTGTTTGAGAATTGTTCGTGAATGCTCTGACAGACTGCGGTTGGTTGCTTACTGCTTAGTGAAATGCATGTATAGCAGCCAGGTGTTGTGTTAGTGAAAAGGTAGTAAAGAAGTCGGGACAGGCACAGGCATGTGTGGATGATCTGAGTTGCTAGGAAGCATTTATTAATGTGACCTTTGACCTTTGTAGGCTAGTACATTTACATATTACTACACCAGGGGCCAATTTCATAGAGCTGCTTAAGCAACACAATTATTTGCTAAGCACCCAAAACCTTGGTAAGTAAAATAATTATGATAGCAAAAACTCCTTGTGAATGTTATTTTCAAAAAACGATGGCCGAATACAAAAGCAGTAAACATTACATGAACAAGAGGTTGGAAGTTTGATCAAAGAAGACTTTTCATATGCTTATAAGCATTTTTTGTGTTTAAGCAGCTCTATGAAATTGGCCCCTGACCAAACCAGGGGCCAATTTCATAGAGCTGCTTAGCACAAAAGATCGCTAAGCATGACATTTCTGCCTTTATAAAAGGATTAATAACCAAATGCCCATGTGTTATGTATCACTTGTGATTGTTCTTAGGCTGTTGTTCGCTGACCGTGAATATCAAATCGAATTTTCAATGGTGGTTTGTTTTATTGGGCAAGCCATTTTTTGTGCTAAGCATATCTATGAAATTGGCCCCAGTATTTTGTGCGTGCTCAGCCGGGCATGTTTATTCAAATGAGGTGTTACTTTTGTCCAATGAATTTAGCCAGATGAATCGACCAATGGGAGGCACATTTTCCAATCATGCGGCAATTTTCAATACATGTATTATCGTCTGCACTCTCGATTTGTAATAAGTGCGCAGAGAAAATAGGACATCAAATTTGGCAAAATAAAAAACCTTTTCTATCAGGGGATAAAATTAACTCTAAATATCTTTGGTAATAATTATTAAAAAATAATTTTGGAGTTTAAAATCATTTTGAAATAATTTTTCTAGGAGAAAAATGCAACCAAAAGTTATGCGCGTAGAAATATAAAATAAGTGATTCGGCTGTCCCTGCACTTGTTTCAGTGTTAATTGATTTCCAAGTTAACCTGACCACCGCTTTTTCATTATGCAGTAATATTTAATCAGAACACCAGCAGTCTCTCGTTGTTTACTCTACAGTTCTGCAGCTAAATTGTTCCTTTCAACCGGATAAAAACTACACACTAAATGAGCTGAGCCTATACACAATGCCTCTGGAAATTTGGTGATAAAAACAGTTACATTTTCGGCACGGTTTCATAGCTGGTTTCCTTGGAATGTACTATGGGGTAAAGAATTTCTCGGGAGAGAAATCTGCATTTTCTTCGGCCTGACAGAACAAGCCCGAGTAGGCGTCTTACGAGTCCGCGTTTCGCATCTTCCAGTTTTGCCGGACTTCGGATCGGAGTTCACATTCAAAAATACTGACTGCAAACACTTTTCGTGGAGCCCAAGCAGCAAGTCAACATATGGTAAATGCAAAGGAGAAACATAGCTCACCAAATTTAAACTGGGAAATCTTTGGCAGATTTCCCAGAAATTCAGCAGTTTGTCGGCAGCGCAGTGAATGTTCTTGGAATTAATGTCTTCTGTGAACTTGTGCCTTTCAGTCCGGCTCGGGGATGGCCGGACTTGAACAGGTTTGTGTTGAATCGGCATCTTCTTACTACATGTAATTGGATATAATATTGTCGAATGGAGCAAGACTTTGGAATTTACTTTGTGGTTCTTCACTTGGAACAAACAAGACGACAAGGATTCCGGTAAGTCAGTAATTTGCTGAAAAATGAGGTAAGTGAAATAAAAGGCTAAGATTTAAGAAGAAATGGAATTTAAAAACTTCTAAAATGTAAAACATAAAGTGTGTTATTCATTCTTCGTTTCATATTGCCTGTAAAAACTTCAGCTGTGGTTACAAATAAGCAGGTTGTGTCTTGCTTTTTTTCAACAAAATTGTTTACTTGTAAAATGTTACTGTGAGATAAAATTTCAAATGGATAAACTGTGTATGATTTATGAAAAAAAAAATTATCCGATTGAATCTGCAGCTGTTTCTCTGGGCTGCTTTTGTATGAATTCAAAGTCACCAAAACTCCAGAGAATTATATAAAGTTGTCCTAATTGTCCAGATTTTTACATTATGATTTTACAAACATAACTTCGGACATAAATAATCGCCTTTGTCAGAAAAGTTGCTTGTAATTTTAAATACAGACTCAGCTCTTTGTGTTCGGTTGGGTCATAGGTCAAAGAGCTAACTTGGCCAGGTGAAGGGAATAAAAGGACCGAACAAAGAGGTGTGAAATTGAAAGTCTGGTAGTTTTCACACCATCATGTCTGCTTGGGTTAGGCTTACTGAGTCATGTTGCTAGGGAAACTGTTAGTTATTTTCAAAGGATTTAGATAGGTAGGTTAGTTCTGGCGATCCCTCTCAATTAGCTGGCCGTTTATTTGACAGTAATTAATTATAATTCTGAACAACATTTATACAAACACAAAAACGAAAACACAGTCAAATATTATTACATGAATAAGGTGCTCAATGTGGATCTCAGTGAGGGTTGAACTTTTGTAACTTTGAATTGACGGTGGACTCAAAATTTTCAAAGTCTGTCTTCATCTGTACAACTCACCAAACCAACTCCCTGACGGAAACAAATCTGCAAAAGGTCTACAAGTACAAGATTATCATGTCATCTTCAAGATCTCCTTCAAATTCTGTCTTCATCTCTACAAATTATCTTATCGACCTACCGTATTAACCGACTCTCTGATGAGAAATCTGCTAAAGATCTACAAGATGATTTCTCCAGATCTCGTTAAATTTGTGCCTCCATCTCTAGAATTTTCTTATTGACGAACCGTATTATACAACTCCCTGATGAGATATCTGCTAAAAATCTGCAAGATGATCATGTCATCTTCCATATCTCCTTCAAACTTGTGGCTCCATCTCTACAACTATCTTATCGACCAACCGAATTAAACAACTCCCTGATGAGAATTCTGCAAAAGATCTAAGATGATTGCTTCATCTCCCAGTAAAATGTGCTTCTACTTTAACTATCAAATGCAAACGTCTTCAAGAATGCAGGATTGTAGACGCAGTTCCTTTCACCTTTTTTTGCAAAGAAATATTGCTGGAATTCTTACCTTTAATTAAGTAGGTAAAAAGTAAGAGTAGTAATTTAAGTGTAATTAGTTAGTTAATTAATTGTATTTAATTATAAAGTGGGTGGTCAATGAAGAAGTGGTAAATTTATTGGTCAGCCAAAAGGTGGTCAATTTATTGGTTAGTCCGAAAAAGTGGTCAATTTATTGGTCAGTAAAAAAGTGGTCAATTTATTGATTGTCATAAAGCAGTGGTCAACTGGTGACCATTGAAGTCAGTGTTTGATCTATTTTTGGTAGTCAATGGTCCAGTAATGTGGCAGTTCAGAATCCGTGCTGGTCATTTAATTGTAATGTAAATGTGTGTTGTGTGACTTTGTATGGCATTTGTCTTGCTTTTATGAGTGATGTGTGCAAACTTAAACCTACATGTACTGTAGGCTGTATTTTTTTCAGCTGAGGGAGCTGAATTGAGCCATCTTTGGGAACAATACACACGTTGGTGGTGTCCCTACTAGTCAATTATCGTTGTTTGTAAACAAACCCTTACACTATAACACAAACCCTAAAATTAACTCTAACCCTAACACTAACTCTAACCCTAACCCTAACCCTAACACTAACCCTAACACTTAACCCTAACCCTAAAACTAACTATAACCCTAACACTAACTCTAACCCTAACACTAACACTAACCCTAACCCTAACCCTAACACTAACACTAACACTAACACTAACACTAACACTAACACTAACACTAACACTAACACTAACACTAACCTTAACCTAGTAACCCTAACACTAACACTATATTAACACTAACCCAAACTCTAACTCTAACACTAACACTAACACTAACACTAACACTAACACTAACACTAACACTAACACTAACACTAACCTTAACCTAGTAACCCTAACACTAACACTATATTAACACTAACCCAAACTCTAACTCTAACACTAACACTAACACTAACACTAACACTAACACTAACACTAACCTTAACCTAGTAACCCTAACACTAACACTATATTAACACTAACCCAAACTCTAACTCTAACACTAACACTTACACTAACACTAACACTAACACTAACACTAACACTAACACTAACACTAACACTAACAATAACACTAACACTAACACTAACACTAAGTCTAATCCTAACACTAACCCTAACACTAACACCAACTCTAACCCTAACACTAACACTAACACCAACTCTAACCCTAACACTAACACTAACACCAACTCTAACCCTAACACTAACAATAACACTAACACTAACACTAACACTAACACTAAGTCTAATCCTAACACTAACACTAACCCTAACACTAACCTAACCCTAACACTAACCTAACCCTAACACTAAATCCAACCCTAACCCTAACTCCAACCCTAACACTAACCTTAAAGGGATTGCATACGTTTGGTAATTTGAGCCTATTGTTTGTTTCAAACCAATATAATTGTATATATATACCATAAAACTAACCTGTGAAAGTTTCAATTCAAAAGGTGGTAGCATTTGTGAGATTTTGGCGACAAACTAGAGCGGTTATTTCATGCCAGATAACAGTAAATCAATAGCTGAGAAGCGTTACGGCCATAACGCTTCTCAGATTCATAATTTTTGGAGATAAAAAGTGACATATTTTTCCATAACCGCGGTACTTCGAATTGAACGTTTCTCAATATGCATTATACTATCCAAAGCAGCTGTACTTCTCACCAAGTAAGTTTTTATTGCCATAAATTTTCAGAGTCATTACCAAACGTATGCAATGCCTTTAACACTAACCCTAACACTAACTCTAACAATAACACTAACCCTAACTCTAGCCCTAACCCTAACTCTAACCCTAATCCTAATTGATTATTAGGGACACCAACAACATATTTAGGTCAGTTGGTAAGATAATAAGGCACAGTATTTCAGAGGTCACTGCTTCAAATCCCACTCCAGTCAATTCTTCTTTGTTCACTTTTCAATGACTTAAAATTATTCCTTTCAGTAAAATAAACATCCTTACAATTCTAATCTTGAGATGTTATTTTCTGACTTGTTCTCAAGATGGTTACCAAATTAAGCAGCACCCTCTTTAGAAAAAAAAATAATAAGGTCTACGTGCAAGGCAATGAGAGAGTGAAAGTGGACTAGTTAAAGGTAGTATCATACTTTGGTAGCATACTGAAACAGAAATCTTCACAGATTTACCTATAACTTACAAGGCATAAAATGGTGATGGCAGAAACATACCGTTTGTTTGTTCTGTCTGAAATAGCTGTATTTATCCAGAAAAGAGTAAAATCAGTGACCAATGTTTTTAAGATCAAAAATTAAAGAGAAAGAAATATTGTGGCCGATTTATACTGTTTTCTCAAAAAGTGGGCACCATAAGGGACTGAAATTTTCACAGATGACTGTTAACTATAATAAATTTTATCTTCTTTGATATTTTTACCCATCAGTAATCTGTATTTCTTTGACAAAAACCAAAGTATGATATTACCTTTAATGTACGGTCATCAAAGTACAACATTAACCCTTGAGGATGCATTAGTTGTCTGCATGTAAGGGATAGACTTGCAGAGGACACACCATTTCTTAAACACCTGCTCCAACTTCAAGCCACCTGATGGGAAAGTTGATGATCTGACCTCACTAACTAAAGAGACAGAAGTTTGCCATGGTCATATCCAAGGAACTATGAATGGAGATGAGATCTAAGAAAGCAATTAAGGGAGCAATTTTGACAAGAGAGAGAGGAAAAACATCTTCAGATATCAGAGTCTACTTAATAAACTGGACCATGACCAAAGATTCAAGGCTGCAACTTGAATTATCTTCTCTTCATCTTCATCCTAAGATCTTCATCCTTCAAACCTAACTTGGGAGTCAGCTCTAGGAATCAACCATCTTATAGGAGGAAAACGTCCTCGGGCTCTAGTCCATGACAAGGATTAAAAAACCTCAGCTTCATCAAAACCTACTTGGGCAACAACTCTGACTGTGAGGTATCTTCTCTTCAGCTTTATCTTCATCAAAACTTTGGAGACAGCTCTTGGAATCAACCATCTTAGGAGGATAACATCCTAAGACTCAAGACCATGGCAGAGGATTCAAGACTGCATTGAAACCTTATCTGCAATTTCAGCTTCAGCTTCATCAAAACTTACTTGGGAAACAGCTCCGATATCCACCATCCAGAAAGCGACAGAATTGTTGAAGAAGACATCTGTGAACATTGAACTGTTAAGCCTTAAAAATCAGACAAACACAAAATTAATTCATTTTCCTAATATTCCACTTACATTTAAAAATTTAACTAAATTTAATTAGGTTTAGGTTTAATCTGGTTTAGGGCTTGAGTTAGGGATTAGGCCAGTGTATAGGATAGGAGTTGGGATGTTAGGATAAAGTTAGCGATATTTTATGGTTGAAAAGGTTGGAAGATTTCTTGTTATACTTTGGGGTGAATTTTGAAAAAGTATGATGAATAATTATGATGCCAGATGTGATTTTTAATCTGTATGTACTGCCTTAATTGTCTTTCCCATCTTTGTTGGGTTGACTCAATAAAATTCTGCATTTTGTTCTTAAATTTTGAGTTGTACAAAGATAGAACGCAGTGATTATTATATGACAAACAGATTTGAAGTGTAAAGGGAAAAAGCTTTAAAGTTATGAATAATCTTGTCACTGATATTAATCCCATTCCACAACCATGAGCCCTGTTTTGGGTAGGTTGAACAAAAATCATTATAAATTGTGATTGTTATGAAAATGAATCATATTCATCAAAGATATTTAATTGTGATTTGCCAATGAAATAAGCACTGTAGTCAACACTTTTACTAAAAATTCAATCCTCAACCATGCGCCCTGTTTTGGGTAGGTTGGGGGGAAAAAAGATCAATAAATTATTGTGATTTTCATGAAGATGAATAAAATCAGAGTCAAAACTGTGATTGTCAAATAAGCACTTTTGTCAACACTGACTATCACTTTATTCCACTACAACCATGCACCCTGTTTTGGGTAGGTTGGGAAACAAGTCAATAATTTTGATTTTCATCAAGATAAATAAAATCATAGTCAAAATTATAATTGTCAAATAAGTACTTCTTAAAAAAAATTTTTAAGGTTTTTTTTGTTCAAAACTGTGACTAAAACGTTGCAAAAGAAACATCACCTTTCACAACCACGATCCCTCTTTAGGGAAGGTTGAAAGAAGTAGCACAAATAAAATGTGTCAGTAATTTTATGCAGACCTCCCTTAAATTGGTTGCAGTTATAGGCTTCTATTGTGTCATCTTGTTCCATGGAATTTGAAGTGTCTCCTTTTTGTATTTGCCTGGATATGAGGTCAATTATGAAAAGAAAGAATGTAGGCCAAGTCCAGAGTTGTTAACTTTGTTGAACTTGTAAACATTGAGGTGAAATATTTTCCATGCTCGGCAGGGCTGTTTTATTAGATCACTAGTAGCCTAGGCTAGCTGACTTGCAGAATCTCCAGTTAGGATTAAACTAGGATTTTAAACAGGTGATGGAGGAGGGGGTATTAGGCTTAATATTTTTGTTTTAAATAATTTATTAAATTAATTCTTACAAGCACCAATATACAAATCAAACATTGCAAACATTACATAATTAGGACCAGTTTGGATGCCAATTTGGAACTGACTTTCATGGATTGGACTGAAAAGAAAAAAACTTCCAGCAAGTGAATCATCAGCACATTTTGAAATCATCACCATGACAACCAGATTAATCTCAGCATGTTAATCATCCTCCTTCATTTTGAGATTATCACCGTGACAAATAGATTGTCTTCATTTCTTCAGTCAGTGTCAGTAGAACCATCTTGTCTTGCTCTTCAAGAACAATTTTAACTTCATACAAGATTTTGAGCCATTGTCTTCATCTCTTCCGTCAGTCGACCCCTTTTCCTGCTCTTCTTCGATTTTAACTTCATACAAGATCTTGAGCCATTTCAGGATGTTTTTTTCTTCACAAGAACCGATCATCTGATAACTTCTATGGAACAGGAATCACCTGCAGCTTAAATTATTTTGAAAAGTAATTGACAATTGAGGGAGGATGCATTGAACTCCTGGATGAGGATGGGATGATCAAAATAGGAATGCATTTAAAGGTAGTATCATACTTTGATAAACCGAAACAGAAATTTTCACAGATTTACGTATAACTTGGAGGGTATAAAGATGATGATGGTAGAAACATAACATAAAAATATTTCAGCCTGAAATGCTGTATTTATAGAGAAAAGAGTATAATTATCAACCAGTAACCAACATTATTTTTGATCTTTTTAAGATAAAAAATAAAAGAGAAAAGACTTAAGAAATACTGTGGCCGTTTTTCACTGTTTTCTCAAAAAGTAGGCACCGTATGGGACTGAAATTTTCACAGATGACTGTTACTGTATCTGTCTTAATATTATTGCCCATAAATCTGCATTTCTTTGATAAAAACCAAAGTATGATACTACCTTTAAAGTTTGAAAACTAATCTGCAATTATCAGTGTGATTGGTAGTGAGAATGGTGAGTGACTGTGTGAGATAATATGCAAATGAGTAGGTAATTAATAAATAGATAATTAAGCTGGTCATTCCATCAGGTTGGTTCAAGACTAATGTCCCCCAAATGATTAAATATTCTTGTTCCATTCTTATTTGAATGAAATAATCAGTAATAACTTTCAATGATACTAATAAAAAATTTCCATAACAACATGATTGAAAGTTCTTACTGTGATATTGTCCTTAAAATAAGGATTAATAGAGTAGTAGCATAGAAGAGATAAGAAAAAAAGTGCTCACCAATTGAAGGGTCTGGCCAAGCCTTCAACTGGTGAGCACTTTTTTCTATCTCTTCTATGCTATTGATAATCTTAAGTGCTCTAATCTTAAGTTCCTCCACTTCTATAACATTAATAGAGTATACAGCTTGTGCAATGGCACACCAAAAACAAATACTGCTCCACCCTGGTGGAATGACCAATGTGCTTAATGAAGTATGTAGAAAGTAAATTAAAGTAACAGGTGTAATGTAGATGACAGATGAGAGGTGTGGCAATCAATTAAGGGATGCAAAGTGTGGACAGGTGTATCTTGAAAGCAGTCTGTAACTTGAATGAGCTTGGAATAATAAACCAATTGGGAAGTGAAATTTGGGAGCAAGTGTACAGCATGGCGATATTTCATATTACAACTTCATTCTACTGATGATGATTAATTGCCAGGCTTCGGGCTTCTAACTTCAGAAACTTTTAGCCTGTATTCTTCAAATAGACGGTCTGATACAGAATACATCAAATACTTCAAGTTTTTCATCTTTGCCTTGGATATACCAACACTTGTTGAGTAAAACATCTTGAGCAACCATTCTACTTCTTCAAAGGTTTAGGGCGGCAAAATAATGATGGAACTGGAGAATGGACATTAAGTTTTATCTCGTTTTGAAACCAAGGGAATGAGCTTGGAACTGCGAATATTGCAAAAATTCACAAGCAAACAAAAATTAATATTGTCAACAAACATCATCATAAACTCCATTTACAGATGATTTTAAACTAAAATTCCTTTAAAGGTGCAAGGGTTATAGGCTTGGGCATTATTAGGGTTATACTTTGCAGGTTTTTTCACAACTCCAAATCAGAACAAAATATTTTGCTTTATTAATTCTGTGGGTCAAAAGTGTATAAAATGTCTCATGTTAAAATTGATATCTTTCTGTAAAAACAATGAGGCAAATTTGTATAAGACAGAGTGACGTATTTGTAATGTCTGTACAACCAAGCGCCCTGTTTTGGGTGGGTTGTCAAAGAACCCAAACAATACGTGGTCCTTGCTAGAAAATTGAAATTTTGATATAAATTTCATAATTTTTGTCTGTGAATCTGAAACAAACGTTTGTTTATCTTAAGCGTGACAAAGACAGCATGATATGATTGATGCCAACTTTAATTGTTTATACATGTACAACCATTCGCCCTGTTTTGGTTGGGTTTAGAAAAGAACACAATTAGTCGTCCTTATAATTTTCAAAGTTAAAAGTTATAATTAAGTGGTCTGTGAATTAACAATTTACATCAAAAGTTCGTTCATCTAAAGTTTGACAAATGGCCTAAAACAACATGATTATGCCAACTTTGTTTGTACAACCATGCATGCGCCCTGTTTTGGGTTGGTTGAGAAAAGAACAAAAGTTGTTTTCCTTGTCAGAAACTTCAAATTTTGATTTAAAGTTTGTAATTTTGGTCTGTGCATTAACAGTACATGTATATCAAATTTTATTTAAAAGTTTGGCAAGGACAACATGTCACGATATCAACCTCGTATAACCATGCGCCCTGTTTTGGGTTGGTTGAAAAAGTTTATCTTTGCTTTTAAAGTTAAACCTGTGAACCTGTAAATTACCTTGTTTGTGTATTCTTTCTTGATAACATTTTCATAGATTTGAAAGATCTATCAACTTTGCAGACAACCACTCGCCCTCTTTTGGGCAGGTTGGAAAAATCTACCCATACACAACTTGATGATGAACCTGTTGGAATTTGAAGAAAGTATTTTGTTTTCATTTAACCAACGCAGGTGACCACATAAAAGAAACTGAATATTGGTGGAGAAGAAGGAAGTTTTGACCCAATTTTTTTTTCAGTGTAGGTGTAGGATAGAAAGGCAAGGGGTTTATGACTTAAATTTCTTTTAAAATTAAAAAATATTGAAACATCACAAAATATTAATGACAGAAACAAAACATTGCAAACATAACATAAGTATAGGGCCTTGATGAACTCCTTCTCAAACCAAAACGACTGAAAGATGATAATTTCAAAGCAGGTGGCTCAATCTCCAGATTTCAACCTGCGAGCATCCATGCAATCTATTCAATCTCCATCTGGGAACTATATTTGTCAGCTCAAGAACTTTTCTGAGATATAAAGAACTACTGCTGATTCCTCGATTTTTCTGATATGGCGATGTTTGTGATGGAATGAGTGGATGATTGTTGAGCGGAGTGGGTGGAAAATGGGGAGGCGTGGTGAGTATGTAAGTAAGTAGACACGAAGGATTAAAAATTACGACTTCAACCTCTAGCTTCGATCGTCAGCTTTGTCTCAAGATACAACTCGACCAGCTCTATCCATAAACACCTGTGGAATAAATCATCTTCAGCAACAGTTTTACCCCTTCACTGGTCTAGTACACCTGCCATGCAGTCTGCTCAAGACGCATCTTCTAGCTAGCTTTAGAACTGAAGGAGACAACTACAAACTTTTTAAGTTGTGAAAATTACCACACAAACAAACACATTCACTTTCACCATGGCATAATATTTCTCACAGATAACTTCGAACTAAACTTTTGAAATGTTTGTTTTAAAATGGGTTATAGGAATTAGGTTTAGGATACAGGGTTTAGTTTGGTCAAGTATAAGGGAAAAGATCAGGCTCAAGGCTAAACATTGAGGATATTGCTGAGATGGTTTGTAGTACTTATTTTGAGGATTGGAAACAGAATTTAATTGGAAAATCTTTAATACCTGGTATGATTTATGTGCAAAGTATATTTAATGAAATGTGGGTGCACCAAGATTCAAGATTCAAGATTCAAGATTCAAGATTCAAGATTCAAGACTCACGACTCAAGACTCAAGATTCAAGACTCAAGACTCAAGATTCAAGACTCAAGACTCAAGATTCAAGACTCAAGGCTCAAGATTCAAGATTCAAGATAATTCAAGATAATGATTGAATATAAGCTGCTGTGTAATAATACCGAAATAAAAAAATAATAAACTGTGTGTACAAAATTAGAGCATTTTTACCAAATAAAGACTTCAGCTATGATTCAAAACTTAAGACTTAACACTCAAAGATTCAAGATTGGCAAGATTCAAGATTCAAGATTCAAGACTCAAGACTCAAGATTCAAGATTCAAGATTCAAGACTCAAGATACAAGATTCAAGATTCAAGACTCAAGATTCAAGATTCAAGACTCAAGATTCAAGACTCAAGATAATTCAAGATAATGATTGAATATAAATGGGTAATTAATACCAAAATAAAAAAATAATAAACTGTGTGTAAAAAATGAGAGCATTTTGACCAAATAAAGGCTTGTGATTCAAACTTAAGACTGAGACTCAAAAATTCAAGACTCAAGACTCAAGACTCAAGCCTCATAATTGAATATAAGCTGCAGGGTAATAACACTGAAATGAAAAAATTATAATTTGTGTGTAAAATATGATAGCAATTTTGACCGAATAAAGGCTTCAGTTATATGATTCAAAACTTAAGACTGAACACCCAAAGATTCAAGATTTCAAGATTCAAGACTCAAGACTAATTCAAGATTCAAGATTCAAAATTCAAGATTCAAGATTCAAGACTCAAGATTCAAAGATTCAAGATTTAAGATTCAAGATTCAAGATTTAATTTCATGTGTGTCTGCATTTCATGATTGTTTCTTTAATTGTAATTCTTTAAGTTCAAAACATTTGTTGACAAACTCTTGCCATTATTTTTGTTATAATGACAATAATTTTCGGCAATGCAAAGCGATATTCACTCGAAAGAGGGCGCCATCACGCTAACACCGTCCGAAATGATCATTCACAAACGTAAAAACGACTTGTTGACGAGTCTAGTCAAGGCTTCGTGTTGTAGACGTGTCCTGACGTTTGTTGACAGAAAAGTTCTTGAAAATGTGATTTCGGGCGTTTCTCCAGGAAGAAAAAAAATTCGAGGTTCGCTTCTGTTTCTACATTCAATATGGTGAGTGATAGACATTGACATTTTCAGTTAATGATATATTTCATTCATTTATTGACTAGGTTTTGCTATGCCCATTTTCCGGACAGGATCGGCCACACGTTTAACATTTACTTTAGCCTTAGGCCTAACTGTTTTCCGTTGCGGAAAGAATCCCACTGACGGCCATGACGGAAACAGGTTTATTTCCTCCAAGGGTTAACTTATTTTATGCAAGTCATGATGAACTTCAATCTCTGGTGTGAAAACTAGTGTGGCTTATCTAAAAAGTGAGATTTTCAGTATGCTAACCGTAAACTGTAACCAAACAAATTCTACTAATACTATCGTAAACAAAGAAGTTTTGCTATAATTAACGGTAACGGATTCCATGAAATTGGGTCCTGTTTGAAATGTTAAGTAACCATTTTTTTTAGATACTCACTAAAGAACACTGGTTTATCCATGTTGTTTTCACAAACTTCCTTGTTCCTAACTTAAGCAAAATATTCTTGAAATCATTTGATTTTGTTGTGTTGAACTTTTTCATTTGCAGTCGGCGTTATTCAACTTCCAAAGCCTGCTTAGTGTGGTGCTGCTCTTGATATGCACCTGCGCATACATCAGAGGTCTGGCTCCCCGTCTTCTTGACAAGAACAAGGAAGGGTAGGTTGGGAAGTCTGTATTAAAGAAAGGTAGTATCATACTTTGGTAAGAAACCAAAACAGAAATGTTCACAGATTTACGTAAGATGGTGGTGGTAGTAACACACCGTTAAATTGTTCCACCTGAAATGGTGTATTTATCCAGAAATTAGTAAAACAATGACTGAAAATATTTTTGATCTTTTAAAAGATCAAAAATAAAAGAGAAAAGACTTAAGAAATACTGTGGCTGTTTTTCACTGTTTTTTTTTTTTTCAAAAAGTGGGCACCGTAGGCGTATGGTACTGAAATTTTCACAGATGACTGTATTTCTTTGACAAAAACTAAAGTATGATATTACCTTTAAACTATTACACCATGTATCTGTACCAAGCTTTATATTTGGCCCAATTTCATTGCACTGCTCACATGACTAAGAATTTCTGGCTTACTTGGCTAGCGTTGAAATTTGCCACTTATTATCTATCAAGCGAAGAACAAGAATCTCATTCTCAATCATATTCTTAAGAGCCATGAAATGGGAGACTTTGAAGAAGCGGTCTTCTATTTCTCGTCAACAGCGCACGCGCGCTCAAAACAATGCACGCATGCTCACAATTGTGTGCGCATGCACTGTTGACTTGAAGACTGATTCTCCAAAGTCTCCCATCGGGTCCTGATCTTGATTCACCATCAAAAATTAAAAAATATAACTTTTAGAAATCATTTTATTGATGTAGAATATTTTGGTTCTCTTTTTTTCGTTCAGATTTCTTGGAATTTTCTGGAAGTGTGCCAGGATCGGAGAGAGAAAGAGCCCTTACGTTGCCGCTTGTTGTGTTGCCATGGCGTTCAGCATCTTGTTCTGGTCATGACAACCTGTTTCCAAGGACTGAAGAAAACCATGACGATGTTGCCATGTTCTTGTCTTGGACAAGGAATGGAAACCAAAAACTTTAATCTCCATTAACCCTTACCCTCTGTATCTACAACACAAGATAATAGCTGCTTACCACACATTACCACAGTCTCCACTGGGGAACTGAATCATAAACCATGCATTACCACACAAACCACACTGAGGTGTATTGTGGTATTCAGGATACCTCGCTTTTCAATACCAAAAACATGTTTGGTAAATTGTGGTATAGAGGCGGGTTAGGGTTAAGTTATTTCAGGAGCCTCATTCCTGAAATACATTTCCAATTTCGATTTTTGTCCAAACCCTGCTATAATGAACACCGCTCTACCAAACATTCAGCTATACCAAATATCATCCTTGGCTCACAATTTTGTATGTATGAAACATACCAAAGTATTGAACATTGTTGTTTAAAATCGCTATAACGAACAACCAATATAATGGGCGATCTCTGTGGATCCCGCCCTGTTCGTTATAGCGGCGTTCCGCTGTACGTTAAGGGGCCGTCCATAAAGTACGTACGCACGGAGGGGGATGGGGGTTGTTACCGATTCGTCAAAAAAGTCGGCATTTTGTGCGTACGTACTTTATGGACGGCCCCTAAGTTCGCTGTAGCCCAGGGAATTACAGTTAACAACATTAATATTACCAGGCATTTACATGTATATAGATTTCATTTTCATGAGCTTTTATTTCTCGACATAAAACCTCAGAATATCCTGTGGAAGACCAATCATTATTGCACATTTTTGTCGGAATTAAACAAATTTTTCTCGAACTTCTAAATGTAAAAAAAATTATGAGAAAATAATTGCTACGTGTATGAAGTATGACAACAACTTTTTTTTGAAGCAAGTCCTGCACTCATTTAAGACACTGAGTTTTGTTTTGAAAGGGGAAAAGACAATTTAAAATTCTTCCAGCAAAGATCACTTCCAGTACTTCCAGTAGAGAAACTGGAAAGGGGCACTAAGGCAGCAGCTTTGGTTACAAAGGAGTTACCATCAGGGACACCAAGGCAATGACAAGGAGAACCTAGGAAATGACAAGGGGCACCAACCAGGGGGTATCAAGACAATGACCAGGGGCACCAAGGCAGTAACCTGTGATATAAAGACACAGGGGTGTGATTTGTCAGGAAAATCCTAATTTCAGGATTTTCCCCTCACTTTATCTGTTCAAAAGTATAGGAGACGTATGATTTTTAGGATTTTTTGCTAAGTTTTCAGGATTTTTTATGCTAGGACAATAACAGCCCTGCAGACAACAAGGAGAACCTAGGAAATGACAAGGGACATTAAGAGAGGAACCAATTGCCTCCAATTTCTCCATGGAGTTTATGTTTCCATGGCAACAGTTGCCCTGGCATCTCCTTGGTAACTGATTCTGACATTTCAGTGTTCTAAAGGTTCTCTTTACAAATGAAAGATACCACTAGAGCTGAATTATTTATACAATATCACCATAATTATGCTTTTTTTTTGGCCCTGAACACACAGTTTAAAGGTACTACCATACTTTGGTAGCATACCGAAAGAGAAATCTTCACAGATTTACCTATAACTTACAGGGTATAAAGATGATGATGGTAGAAACCCGTTAAAATGTTTCTGCCTGAAATGGTGTATTTCTCCAGAAAAGAGTCAAACCAGTGACCAAAATTCGTTTTGACCTTTTAAAGATCAAAAATAAAAGAAATACTGTGGCCATTTTTCACTGTTTTCTCAAAAGGTGGGCACCGTATGGGACTGGAAATTTTACAGATGACTGTTACTGTATCTTCTTTGATATCTTTGGTAATGAATCTGCATTTATGTGACAAAAACCAAAGTATGATATTACCTTTAAGAACAGAAACCGGTCTGCATAATTTGTTCAATTTGTTAAAATGTTCCATAATTATGTTATTTTTATTTGAATTCAATAAATATGAACGTTCTCTGTTTTCAACAGATCAGATATTGATAATTTGACTCCATTTTGCATGCAAATTTTTATGAATTTCAGTTGAACTTAATACATTATTTTATCATTTTCTAACATACATTTTGAGTTCCAGGTTCCAGGAAGCTGCCAGATTCCAACAGCAAGACTTGTTTTTATAGGTATGTGTACCACCTGCAATCATGTTATGTAATAGGAATGTGCAGTTAAGGATTCATTTCCACAATTTGTACCTTGTCAAAAAAAATGTCCCATCTTAAGCTTTGTGGAAAGAACTAAGTAAAAGTCTTTGAATAACAGGAATGAAACTTTTCCTCGGATTAGTTGATTTCTTCTTTTTTCACTTCACTTTAATCCATTGAAAAGTGAAAAACGGGATACAAAAATTATGGTAAAGATTTGAATTTCCTAGTTGAAGTTCAAGTCTTGAATAACTGAACAGTTAACATGCAACTAGCAACTTTCTCAAGGTCAAATTCACTTCCTCTTCGGACTCTGGCCAGTTCGCTGACCAGTCTAAGTTCCAACATCCAAATCTATCTCGTCTTTCAGTCGTACGTCCTTCCCAGCTTTCTGTTCCTTGTACCGCAGTGTTTTTAAAATCGGAATCTTGGCAAACTTCTCGGCAGTGAGTTTAGACCACGTGATGCCAGATGGCTTCGGCTTATCACAATCGCAACGAATCATTCGTGTCGGTGTTAATATATAATCCACAGTCAGGTCATGTGATCCGATCAGGTGGTCTGGTATGTCATCCTTCACTTGGCAGTCATGAACGGTTGTCACGACAACCGTGTTGCAATCCACGGCTCCCATTGTGGACATCATGGCATATTCCATATCGGCGTAACCCTCGCCTTTTCCGATTCGATAGCCTGAAAAAAAAAGATAAACATAATGAATCATTCCCTTACTACTAGTGAAACTATACTTAGGTAGTAGCATACCGAAACAGAAATGTTCACAGATTTACCTATAACTTACAAGGTATGAAGATGATGGTAGAAACATACCGTTAAATTTATCTGCCTGAAATTCTGGATTTATCAAGAAAAGAGTAAAACCAGTCACCAAAATTATTTTCGATCTTTTAAAGATCAAAAATAAAAGAGAAAAGACTCAAGAAATTATGTTGCAATTTTTCACTGTTTTCTCAAAAAGTGGGCACCGTATGGGACTGAAATTTTCACAGATGACTGTTACTGTATCTGTCTTGGTATATTTGCTCATGAATCTGCATTTCTTTGACAAAAACCAAAGTATGATAACTACTTTTAAGAGTGAGTTATCCCTAGTCATTGGGCTTCCTGAAATCATCTCAACTCCCTGGGGAGTATACAGCCCCAAGATGCTTTATGTGCACAAAGGCTAATCAAACCACAAAGCCATCTCTACCCTCACAGGTACCCATTTACACCTGGGTGTAGAGGAGCAATATGTGCCAAAGCATCTTGCCCAAGGATGCAAGCACCACTAGCCCATGGCTGGATTCGAACTCACAATCTGTACACTGACCACAAGATCATGAGTACCACATGCCAGACCACAAGTCTGACCACTAGCCTGTTCTCAGTATTGTTTACCTTTCTTACTGACTGCCACAGATCCAATGATGACAATATCCACAGTGATGTTACTGTCCAGACCAATCGGCATACTAAACTGCTTAACTCCCTGGAGAGAAAAGAAAGCTAAAGATTAAAACACTAATTCATAAAATATAAACAAATCCTTCAAAAACTTAGATTTTTCACTATTAAAGTAATGAATTTGCCTTAATCAATCATTCAAAATGTGCAATCCAATATTTGGTCAAATCCAAAATTGAGATGTTGTCACGTTTAAAGGTTCAGTACAGGATTGGTAAAATACCCAAACAGAAATGTTCACAGTGCTGTCCTGTGACCTTATCAATCATGTATTTTACCTTTAACATCGGCTGAAAGAGATTTTTTTTAGAAGCCTTTAGGAAAGACCCTGCTCATGTTGAAACATCAGGCCCTTCTGACTTTGAGAACTGTACATGGGATGTTTTTGTGGGAGTCAATCAATTCTTTTGGGTCTTGGCTCCCTTTCTATGTTTAAATTAGTTGTCTAGCATAAACATATTTTCTTGGGAAAGAATAAGCCCTGACAAAGTGACAAATGGGCGTAATTCCGTTACCGAAGAATTGCCCATCACACTTTTCAAATTTCAAAGATGTTAAAACTCAAATTTAAACTCAATTTTTGTGATGGGTCAGACTATGGAATTTAGGAATGATTATTTCATGTAAGTTATGTAACTGTTACTTTGAACCTGTGATGTGGAACATTTTCTCAAGTCGTCTTTGCTCGGATGAGGCGGAGGCACAATCCTGTTGAATAATCCAGAATGAAGCCTCGGTGTCGGTACCAGGAGTGTTTTACGGGCCTACAAAATCGAAAAACAATCTTTATAGTAAATGGCAGGAACTCTTTTAAAGGGCATGTAGAACATTGGTAACAAACCAAACAGGAATATTCACAGATTTACGTATAATTTCAGGGTATGAAGATGGTGCTGGTAGAAACATACAGTTAAAATATTTCTGCCTAAAATACCTTATTTATTCAGTCAAACCAAACAACAAAAATATCCTGACAACTTATTATTATTATTATTTATTCGGCCAGATTCAAGAGTACAATAAACAAAAAATGTACAATCACAGATAACAAAAGGGGCTAGTTAATAAGCAATACAAAAAGCAAGGGGTGTCAAAGGGGGTGGGTGGGTTGGGGAGGGATGGAGAGAGTTAGGGGAAGGATGGAGTGGGGAGGAGTGGAGTGAGTTGGGAGGGTTGGGGTCGGGTGGACATCTCTGACTTACTTCTAGAGTTAAGAACCTAGCATGCTCCTGAGGCTTGTCTGGGTTGATCTTGACTGTCCTGGCTTTCTGGAAAGCCTCAAGACTCTTAAGTCTCTCATTAGCGGCTGCTGCTCCCTGTTTACAAAAAAAGGATAAAATTAGCTTTTGACTATCAAAAGCATCAATTCATATAATAAACTGCCGCAAACTGTTGTCAACCAAAATAAATACCTAAGATTTACTGTATAATTCTTAAAGGTAGTATCATACTTTGGTAAGAAAAACAGACATTTTCACAGATTTACGTATAACTTACAGGGTATGAAGATGCATGGTGGTGGTAGAAACATACTGTTAAAATATTTCCGCCTGAAATTGTGTATTAATCCAGAAAATAGTAAAACAACGACCAAAAATCTTTTTGATCTTTTAAAAGATCAAAAATAAAGAGAAAATACATTAGAAATACCATTGCTGTTTTTCACTGTTTTCTCAAAAAGTGGGCAACGTATGGTACTGAAATTTTCACAGATGACTCTTACTGTACCTTCCTTGATATTTTTGCTCATGAATCTGCATTTCTTTGACAAAAACCAAAGTATGATACTACTTTTAAGACTGAGTTATCCTAGCAGGATATTTCTCAAAGCCTGCTCAGAGTTAGGAGGGCCTGATGTTTCGATCCAAGTAGGATCTTTCTCAAAGGCTGCTCAGAGTTAGGAGGGCCTGACGTTTCGATCCTAGCAGGATCTTTCTCAAAGGCTGCTCAGAGTTAGGAGGGCCTGACGTTTCGATCCTAACAGGATCTTTCTCAAAGGCTGCTCAGAGTTAGGAGGGCCTGATGTATTGATCCTAGTAGGATCTTTCTCAAAGGCTGCTCAGAGTTAGGAGGGCCTGATGTTTCACTCCTAGCAGGATCTTTCTCAAAAAAAGGCTGCTCAGAGTTAGGAGGGCCTGATGTTTTGATCCAAGCAAGATCTTCTCAAAGGATAAAAAAGTATTTGAGAAGGATCCTGGTAGGATCGATACATCAGATCCCCCTTGCCTTGCCCCTTTCAGAACCAAATTCAAAGCCTGATGTACCTTGAAGTTTGGGATGCGATGATGCACTGGTCTTGGAAAACAGGCGATATTCTCCGCCTCCAAATAGTCCCACACTTTTTGTCTGATCGAAGCCTTAGTGATATCTGTTGGAAAAATCAGATAGCATGGAAGAGACATTACTAATGCAGTAATGGGAAAATGATGCACCACTAAAAGTAGTTATGATCATCGCAACAAAATAAAACGTTATATAAAGGCACTAGACCTTAACATATCGTAGAACACGAACGCATGCCTATCTGCTACAATGTGGAAACTTGCTTTAAAAACAACATTCTTGAAATTCTTCATTAAATTTGGTATCCTCTTGCAGCTTAGTACACAGTTCATCTTTCAAAATATGCCATTTATTGCTACTAAATTGTCCATCTTAAATCCATCCCAATTAATATAATCAGGAAAACCAGTCCATAATTGAAAAAAAAAACGCATGAAAACGATGATTTAAAAATGATAATTTAAGTACACAAAAGCGGTATTTTCTGAAAGCTTGAAGTATTGTGATTCCACTGGTGCATGTTAATTTTGATTTGGTCTGTGCGATAAGCTGTGACTTAATTAGCAGAATTAAACACTCAATCTTCTTCCTTTTAACTTGAAATATCTCTGTCAATCTTTAAGGAGATAATTTACACACCATTCTATTTCTCACTTTACACGCTTTCCAGTGCTAACAAACTTTTTGGGGGTTCCTTCACAAATTCAAAATCTCATCGACCTCCCTAAGCTAAGTAGGCCTAAACAACTGAACAAGTAACGTTAAAGAGGTCGGCATGGCCATGGGGGCGGGGTAGGTTAGTAGGCTAGGCCCCCTATTAACCCAACTCGCTCACACTGCGGACCAATGCAATGGCCTAACGTTAGACACCTTTTAAAACCTGCCAAAACTTCCCTCCCCCCTTCACACTAAGTAGTGCTCACCCATATTCCGTACGCTTGTTCACTCTTGTATTGTCTTGAAAAATTACTGCACAAACCGCCGCTACTGGGCTATAACCGTGCACTCATCGGGCACTACACGTACAACACCACTTTTTAAGATGAAAATGTTAACATCGACACGACAGGGTAGCATATGTTGGTGCAACGCTGGGCCGAGTATTGAATACGCATCACGTACTACGTCCGTATCCGTATCCGAATCCGACCCCGAATCCGCACCACTGATTTTGCGCGCGCCTACCTATACATTACTGTATGTACAACCGCCTGTATACTGTATGTACAATGTACATGTACTGTACATGTACTGTTCACAGTGTATTCTGTGCCGCACATGCACCCGAGTTATTCTCGGCTGAGACGAGCGCCTATACTCTTCACAGGGTTGCTCCACAACTTAACTTATAGGGCCCGCCTTCTCGTGCATATTGTAGCCAACTATTCTCGGCTGAGACGAGCGCCTATACTCTTCACAGGGTTGCACCAAACTTCAATTATACTCGTTAAGTGTAGTAAATTGTGGAGCAACCCTGTGAAGAGTCGGCGCTCGTCCCAGCCGAGAATAATTGATCACAATATACACGAGTATAAGATAAGTTGTGGAGCAACCCTGTGAAGAGTATAGGCGCTCGTCTCAGCTGAGAAAAATTTACTACAATGTACACTAGTATAAGTTAAGATGTTGAGCAACCCTGTGAAGAGTATAGGCGCTCGTCTCAGCCGAGAATAATTTACTACAATGTACACTAGTATAAGTTAAGATGTGGAGCAACCCTGTGAAGAGTAAGCGCTCGCCTGGGCCGAGAATAACTCGGGTGCATGTGCGGCACACACAGTACATGTACACAGTATACAGGCGATTGTACATACAGTAGTGTATATAACGTATAGAGAGGCGCGCGCAATATCAGTGGTGCGGATTCGGGGTCGGATCCGGATACGGATATGGACGTAGTACGTGATGCGTATTCAATACTCGGCCCAGCGTTGCACCAACATATGCTACCTCAGCTCAGTCATGGGCGCAGCCATTTTGACATTTTTGACAGCTGGTTGGTGCCCGGCCTTGCTTGTTACTTACAATCATTATGGTATGCTGATAACCAGTGAAGGTGATATTATCTCAACAACAGAGGGCGCTTGTCAATGTTATTGTCATGGTCATTGGTCAAAGAATGCATGGGCAAAAAATATCAGGTAAAATACAGTAAAAGTCATCTGTGAAATTCCCAGTCCATATACGGTGCCCACCTTTTGAGAAAACAGTAAAAACTGCCACATTATTTAAACAATCTTTTATTTTTTATTTTTTGAAAAGTAAACAAAGAAAAATTGACTGAAGCGCGCGGGATTTGAACCGGCGACCTCCTGAACACTTAAAAAAAATGTAGGTAATTTGTTAACCCTGTAAGTTATAGGTAAATCTGTGAAGATTTCTGTTCCAGTATGCTACCAAAGTGTGATACTTCCTTTAAATTTCGATCAATAAAATTCTCCAGTTTTTATAAAATAAAAAATATTGCAGTAGCCAGCTTTGGGAATTTCCACCGACTGATGACATTAAACCAACCATGTTCATCTTAATGGGACTTACCATGTACACTTCGACAGTTAATTAAGCAGGGATGTAAGTGTACTGACCACACACAAAAAATATGAAAACACAAAACCATGGAAAAAGCTGAAATTCAAAAGTTCCTACACTTTTGTACAGAGCACTGAGCAGGTGAACAGAAAAGCTTAAATTTTTAGTTAAAATCAGATTTAAATCTGAAGTTTCACATCCCTGAAATTGTGTATTTGTCCAGAAATTAGTAAAACAACGACCGAAAATCTTTTTGACTGTCTTTTAAAAGATCAAAAATAATAGAGAAACTGCTTAAGAAATACTGTGGCTGTTTTCCACTGTTTTCTTAAAAAGTGGGCACCGTATGGGACTGCAATTTTCACAGATGACTGTTTCTGTATCTTCCTTGATATTTTTGCCCACGAATCTGTATTTCTTTGACAAAAACCAAAGTATGATATTACCTTTAAAAAAGTGTCAGCAGAATAGCGTTGCGCACTTGCGCTAAAAATAGCACCGAACCTCAGACAAACATTGCAACGTGGCCATGCAAACGTGTGATGGAAGTATTTGTGCGCGTCGCGCGTGGTGTGACGTCATTAGTGCGGAACGCTATTAGCACTTTATTATAATTATTTTTTTTCAGAACGTGTACGTGTATGAAAAGATGAAAATGTATACATGCAGCTACCTATATTGTGCTCAGAAACTGCAGTCATAACATGACGGATTTCTAATTACGTCACGTTTTACGTCATTTTATATTCATTCACTGAGATAAAAATGGCTCTTAAAGAAATCTAACAAAAAACGTTTTTATTATTAATAATAATAAATAACTCCCAGATAGTTTACTTACTTATACTTACGCCTATCGCCCCTCCTGGGACATAGGCCGTCAACAAAGTTCCTCCAGGCAGAGCGGTCCTGAGCCAGCGTCTCCAGATCTTTCCATGTGCGTCCCATTCTAAGATCTTCTAGCATCTGCCTCTGCGCCATGAGTTTCGAGGCCTTCCCCTCTTCCTTTTCCCTTGAGGATTCCAAGTCAATGCCTGTCTAGTTATATTAGGCATCGGTTTTCGTAGGGTATGGCTTATGCCTAGGTCACATTTGCTCACATTTGCCGCGGCCGCCGTGGATTCTAAAATATCTACGGCCAGTAACAATTATAGGGTCGCCGCAGTATTTCCACGGTAAAACACTGTAGCAGTCACATTGTTAGGGTTGCCGCACGGCGTATTTTTAATTTATGGGGAGAAAAAACCTGCGGCTGCCGTCACATCCTTTAAAGTGATGACGCACGGTCGCCTTAGGGTGACCCTGCGGCGGCCGTTGACAAAATGGAAGACGCAAGCTTGCTGCAAAGCGCCCGCAGCATACAATAAGTATTATAATGAGGGGTTTGCCATACACATAAATATTTTCCACGATGGTCATTTCATTGCAAAGTTTCCAAAGTGTTACGGATAGCGTGCGTCGAGCGTACGGGAACTGAAAAACCGTTCTACGGGATGGCTACGGCGGGTCGAATTGCCACGGCGAACGTACAAATGAAAAGAGTTATAACTCCGCGCTATAACTCTACGGCCACCCCTACGGTCTGTAAAAATTAGGGATGTGCCGTAAGGCAACCCTGAGGCCGCCGCAGATTTTCGGCGGCCGCCGCACGTTTCTCTCGATTTTGGGTACAAACGGCCGCCGTACGCTAGCCGTATAGCAAATGTGACCGAGGTATAATCCACCTCCATCGTCTCTGCAAGAGCTCCACCTCAATGGGTGACTGATGAGCAAGCTCCCACAGATCTTGGTTACTGATAACCTCAGGCCAGAAAATCTTAAAATAGTTATTGTTATTTAAATACAGCGCGTGACGCGTGACCCCGCGTCATGCATCGCGCGCAATTATAATAATCGATTTGCATACTATACTGTATGCCACGCCTACTATACTATACTACGCATTCGTATTATACACATCACATAGTTGTCACGTTTTATATTTAACTTAAAGTCCACTACCAAAGTACCATTAAAAACTGATGTATTGCTTCTGTTGAGTTTAATACTCAGCCTACCTTTTTGTTGCAAGATACCTGAGAACGACTTCACACTGAAACCATGAAGAATTTGGGTCTGATGCTGCTGCTCGTTTGCGTTTTCTGTTTCGGTGAGTGAAAGTGTAAACGAGAGTTGTTTGCTGTCGTGTTTATTTTGTTCATAGGCCTAAAGTAAATCGTATTAGGAATAGTACTCGTCATATCCCGACCGAATTCGACGTGACCTCGCTCAACATTATTCATGAATGCATGACCGGCATTATCCATTTCTCACTCGGTAAGCTAGTAACAACATATTATTTTCAAACCCAGGCTATCGATACCGTTGTGGGAACACTCTTACCCACTTTCGCGGCTTTTTAATAATCCACGGAGAGCTCGCTCTAACGGAAGTTAATCAATGGAGGACACCAATCCATCATGTCTATCTATGAATGCGCGTTTTTATCATTGTGCCGTCTACTAACTTCCTATTATCGTATATATACGTACGTGTGTGTTGAGTGTTATTTTTGTAACACAGACTTGATCTCTTCAAAATACCACTAAGTCGAAGTAATACTAAGTAAAAGAACCCCAAACCTTGCCAGATTTTATTGCCAGATTGCCTGTTAACTCTCAGATGTGTGGGTTAGCGTGCAATAGTATCCCACAAGGATTTCAGACATGGCTTCTACAGTTAACTAATTAAACTTAGCAGAATGTACAATGTTGAAATTTTCGGTAAAATCTCAGTACAAGTTAACATGTTGCCCAGGTACATTGTTGCTGAAAACTTTGTCAGTGTCCGCGCCGCGAGCCGGGTAAATCACTTACAATAATTTGTATAACATGTCGCAGTATTAACATTTCGGTAACTAATTATGTTGGCTAAAACCAATTGAGGAAATGGAGCGTGAGGGCTTAATACAGTTTGATTTTTTAGGGAAATAATTTTTGTGGGGGATCTGAGTGAAAATAAAACTTGTGGAGTATGTGGACTATGCACACTAACCCCAAACAAAAGTAATGTGAGAACAAACATGCATATGTGTGAGTTTAGTACACTCAAAAAATATGTACTAGGCTTATGCCAATCTCCCCTAGGAACGGGGATAGTAATTAGTATATAATAGGCCTAGTATTTTAAATACACTGCTGCAGACTGCTCATCAATTAATAAAATTATTGCCATTTTTACGTTCCGATCATATAGCAGCACCTTTCTTAAATGCTTAATGGACTTTAAAGGTCCAATTAATCATCGATCATTATTGTCTTACGTATGACTTTGAGATGTAGTAGGCCTAATTATAATGTATGGGGCCAATTTCATAGAGCTGCTTAGCACACAAAATTGCTTAGCACAAAAAAGTTTGCCCAATAAAACAAACCATTGAAAATTCCTTTTGATATTATGGTCAGCAAACAACAGCCAAAGAACAATCACAAGCGATACACAACAAATGGCAATTTTGGTTGATAGTCCTGTTGTTAGTAATACAGAAATGTCATGCTTAGTGAATTGCTGATTCAGTGTGCGTGCAAGTGCTGTATACATATACAGGGTGTCCCAGAAAAAACGCAACACTGTGTCGGGACCCATTATGTTAAAATTAAACTGCTTAACACTTCAAGATTCAGATATGTAATACAGCCAAGTCTTGGCTATCACCATGTATAATTAAAGCATGATATGGTTGGGATGAAATTGGCGACAATATGACCAATTGACATGATTGAAAGAGTACTCCTTAAAAACAAATTTGCAAGGATAACCCGTAGTCCCCCCCCCCCCTATAGTTGTCAATACACACATAATGTGTATGAAAGGAAAATGAAAATCGGGTTTTGGGGTTGGGTAATTCAGTCTTAGTTTTTGCACTAAATGTTAGTCCAATTTTGCTCAAATTCTACATGGTGATAGCCAAGACATAGTTGTATCACATATCTGAATCTTGAAGTGATAAACAGACGTATACTGAATTTTCATAAAATAGTTCTCGGCACAAGACTAGTGTTGCCTTTTTTTTTGGGACACCCTGTATAGGGGAGAGTGAATAGAGAACTATGTGTCGATCAGTTCATGCTTACACTGGTGGTCCACAGGAAGTGAAAGTGGCTATTGTGATGGAGGTCACGAATTTTGCATAATAATGGGCGTAATCGTGTTGACATTATTCAGTTGTGCTACAGCTACTGTATTGCTCTGGATGAGCATAGAGTACTAGGAGTCTTTATTTCCGATTTCACGAAGTAGCACTAATCTGTGTGAACTTACCATAGAGTTAAATTATTAAACGTATGGGAGATACTGACAACTCAATAGATTAATGCATTAATTAGTAAGTTCGTGAAATCCAGCACCGCGCACGATCGAGTTCACTTTGCCTGATATTCCAGTGAGTGCTGGTCAGTTCGAATTCGTACAATTTTCTAACTCTACAATGACACTCATCCAGTGAAAGTGTAGCTTTTGTCATTTAGCCTTGGCTTTACAAACTTCGCATAGGAGTATTGTGTTCACAGTTCGCAATGTTTTGTTGCTATAAGCGCACACGGCCATGAAATTGGTCCCGTATTCTCATGCACATAGGGGCCTACGTTATATCCGGCTTGGAATTCCTTTGAGAAGAGATAGGGCTGAGACCTTATATTTTTCTTCAGTGAAATGGAAACTGGATTTTATCAACCACTGTACCGATCAAGGTACAATGCTAATTTTTCCACTCTATAGCAAACCGAAGCCTGTGGTTCGAACTATGCCCTAGAAAACGAGCAGTTATGCAAAAAATAAGAACACAATGCAATGATGTAGGCTATGACGATTGCTGTAAAGTGCTAAGTAATGGACCCACACGACGTGCAGCGATGTAAATGTACAGGAATTGTATACAGGTCATACACGCAGAGTCACACAATAAATGCAAGCATTGCTATTGTTGTATATGTATAAAACCTGAATCTGTGATTATTTGTTGGTGCACACTATCAGTGTACATATACTTCTGCCATTTTAATAAGCAAAACCCATTGTCATCAGCTTCGTATTTATATAGGAAAATTGGCAGCCCCATGGGCGAGCGCTAAAATATTGCAGCCCTTATTCCAACTTCTGAGTGGGAAAAAAAAATCGGACAATTTGAAATTTGAATCTTGATTTGTTTATTCCTTCCTCCATGTGCAATTGTGCACGGTTTGTTCATTGCATTGGATTGCCAATAACCTCAACAATACGGCTATTTTTGTTGCCTTTGCTTTTTTGCGCCACCGCACGTCTAAAAAATGGCGCCAGGTGCACGGCCCCCCCCCCCCCCCCGCCCCTCCCCCGATACGCCATCACTGACCAGAGAGCTAAAATTTGAGAAACACGGTCGTTAGTAAACGAAAACAACAATGAAATAATTAAAAACAAAGTAACATTTTAGGTTATTAAACAAAGTGATTAATTAGAACTTGAATAGAAATTATTCATAAATATCTGTAAGGGAGATTTAAAAATGTGAACGATCTTGATTTCCAAGCAGCATAGTGATTGTGACGTCATAATGCATTATCACTAAGGCGACTCGAGAACGAAAACGTCAGAGTAGTCTTTGTGAAATCCATGTTTAAAGGGATTGCATACGTTTGGTAATTTGAGCCTATTGTTTGTTTCAAACCAATATAATTGTATATATATACCATAAAACTAACATGTGAAAGTTTCAATTCAAAAGGTGGTAGCGTTTGTGAGATTTTGGCGACAAACTAGAGCGGTTATTTCACGCCAGATAACAGTAAGTCAATAGCTGAGAAGCGTTACGGCCATAACGCTTCTCAGATTCATAATTTTTGGAGATAAAAATTGACATATTTTTCCATAACCGCGGTACTTCGAATTGAACGTTTCTCAATATGCATTATACTATCCAAAGCAGCTGTACTTCTCACCAAGTAAGTTTTTATTGCCATTAATTGTCAGAGTCATTACCAAACGTATGCAATGCCTTTAAAGGTACAGCACAGGATTGGTTGCATACCCAAACATAAATGTCCACATATTTAACTTATAACTTGAGATGGTGCTGGTAGAAACATACCATCAAAATATATCCACCTGAAATAAATGTATTTATCAAGAAATTAGTCAAACAAACGGGCCGAAAACATGTTTGATCTCGGGGTAAGAGATGAATAGTTCTTCTAGATATTCTACGGTGCTTTATGCTTTATTTATTATAAGATCAAAACCATTCTTTATGTTTTATAAGAAAATTGAGTTATTCGTTTTATTTTTCTCGAGTGACTCAGATGTCCGATTGAGCTCAAATTTTCACAGGTTTATTATTTCATGTATCAGACAAAGTGTGAGTGTTGTTCTGTGACCTTTACCATGCATGAATTATACATTTTAATATCTTTGCATGGCTGTACATGCCGGGGAACTGATCTTAAGTTCACAATGCTGTGCTACTGCTCGCAACCTTGACAGCAATTCGTGTACAGTGTACATGTCAGAGATGCAATCACAAGATGCAATCACAAGATGCAGTGCATTCAATATTCGCCCTTTCTCCCCATTAACGATCGTGCATGCCGTTGCTTCAGCGGGCGCCATGGAAACGAGCCAGGACAAATTATAATAATAGGCGTTGCCGCAGTATAGTCATGTCAGCCATGACCCTTCGCTAACCTTGGATGAGGCTACGGCTCACTGGACTTCACACTGTCATAGTATCTATTCCGTATATAGCCGTAGCCAAAGACCTCATTATTTGGATGCATGTTTATTATTATAAAATAAAAAACTGAATATAAGACTTTGCGGTAACGCTATAAGACATAGAAATAGGCTCTTAAACCCTATGTTAGGGGAAAATGTTTTGCTATAAAAATCAACGTTAGGGAGAAATCGGCTGTTAGGGAGAAATTTTCACTTGGCCCCAACGTTTCAAGTACCTTTTAAAGAAGCATTGTTACTGTCCATTCTTTGATATAAGATGGAGAATGCTCTCATTAGTAGAATATAATCAATTTCAAGTCGATCGGGTTGGAGGTTATTTAGAAATAGGTAAATAAAGTTTGTGCATGACCCCATGGAAATTTCGCCCTAAAGAAAAACCCCAAAACGGTTGCTGTTAACATTATTATTGTTATACTATTTATTATTATTATTTGTGTGTGTGTGTTTGGCTCTGAAAAGAGCCGGTTAACTCGACACTCCGGCCAATATACTCTTTATCTGGCCGTCTTCAGGGAAATGCCATAATAGTTATTTTCCGACCTGACGTTTTGTTTTCTATAAGAAAAGAAAACGCTGTCCTATTTTGTCATGTCTATGTTAGGCCTACGTTCTGAAACGATTAAATAATTCATAAATAAAAGAAAAGACGTACAGCCGGTTTGTGGTCGACGTTGCGACTGCACGGATTGCTTATAATCACGCGTTACGACCATCGTAAAGAAAAAAACAAAAACAGGCGCCGATTTGACGTGATTTCGACGGCGTTAAGACTATCGTTATCGGCAGTGAAAGAATAATGGAAATGCTGAGTATACATGACTGTACACAAATAAATATAAACAGCAGTCGTAAGAGTGGACCAAATTTATCTTCCGACGAAATGTTCCCCGACAACGGCGTTCGTCTGATTGTAGTGTTCACACTTGAATAAAGACCCATTGCGATAGACGCCATGTTTGATGTAGTTAGACGCCATGTCTGATGTATTTTCCTACTGCGCGTTAAAGAATCGTCATGCGACAGAAGTTTCAGGGCAGCACTAGCTCTTTTAGCTTCAGTTTTAATGAAAAACCACATCCTATTTCAGCATTATGGATAACAAAGACGAAACCAGAGCCGAGCTTTTAGAAAGGCAAATTTCATACTTTTTTTGTCAGAACGTGTATTCCCGTAAGACGCTTTTTGAATCGATCTGCGCACAAGTTCGAAAACGAGGCTGTCTGTGTTCGCTTCTCAAACACGTCCGTGCGTGTACATACACAATGCACATTCACTGTCTGCTAGAGCGAAGCACGCCAACTCGTACATGAGCTGAGAGTGTGATGTTCGTCGTGTATAGCATGCAGGCCGTACCGTGTCGAGTGGCCGCGGTTTGGGGCTGCGGCGGCCGAAATTCACCATCACAGAGAGCCTCGGTTTCAATGAGGACATGCGCAGACGGCGCCTAATGTGAAATCCCTCTTTAAGTGGTACGTGCTTAACGGGCGTGTATAGCTTACAACGTTGGTATAAGGGTGACAAAACACCACTCGCACTTTGTCTAATCCAGCATGTACATGAAATAATAAACCTGTGAAAATTTGAGCTCAATTGGAAATCTGAGTCACGAGAAAATAGTGAAAACCCGACTCAATTAAATTTTGTCTTATAAAGCATAAAGATGTTTGATCTTGCCAAGATAAAAAATTGTGTTGGTGTTTAGCTTTACTGGCTCTCTCTGGATAAATACACCATTTCAGGCGGAAATATTTTAACGATATGTTTCTACTAGTGACCAGCACGATCTTCATACCCTGAAAGTTATACGTAAATCTGTGAACATTTCTGTCTAGTTATGTTACCAATCGGGTTGGCGTAGCAGTTCTTTCCTCGCCTTTCACCTCTGTGGACCGGGTTCAAGTCCGGCTCGGTTCACAAGTGGATTGGGTTCTCATTCCTTACCTGATTCCATGGGTTTTACCCAGAATATTTCTCTGGGGTTTCCCCCCCACTTCTAAAACTGTATCTTCTTCTCATCATCTTTCCATAATAGGCTTCATCAGGCTTTTGAGCTACAGTGCCTGTGACACTTTTGAAGAATCCTTGTGTCAATACCGGAAATAAATAATAATATTTGGATTCGATTCACCCCGCTGACCCTAGCTAGCTCGGTGGCCTAGCGGTATGACATCTGCACTAGTAAGCAGGAGGTCGTGGGTTCGAATCCCACCTGAGCCAGCATGTGATTGTTTTCACGTGCACTCACAAGCACTGAGTATACAGTGCTTATCCTCATCGGAGAAGGGCAAGCCTAATTTGCATAATAATGATAATAATCCTGTACCTTTAACGGTCATTGTTCTGTTTCGTACATCGTTTTTTGTGCAGGCTTTTCTCACGCCGTGAGATGCTACAAGTGTGAATACACCAATGCAGTCCCGTCATACAATCCCTTCTGTGACGTCGACTTCGACGCCAATGCAGCAGGTGCCGAGGCTTCAATCGTTGAATGCGCTGGAGTATGCGCCGTAAGTTGTTACCATTCATGACTGAAATCCCATTGGGAGACTTTTGATAACCGGTCTTCAACATAGATATCAGAAGAGTAAAATATTAGATGGGAAACGCGTATCAGACGCGCATTCAGTGTGGTGCTGCCATTAGTCACGTGAATGAGGCTAAACAAAATTTAAAATGTGTGTAAAGTTCCAGTGGCTATTCAAGTCCGAATGGGAATTTACCTTGAGCAACTTAATATGGATATAAAGACATTAGCCCTTTTACTCTGCTAATTTGATGTTGCTTTTTTATTCCATTTTACCATTGCGCATCGCCTCATTCACGTGACCTTTTAGCGCGTCCATGAGCAGCAAAAAAGTTTTCTGCACAAGTAATGGCAGGCGAGCACGCGTTTCCCATCTTTTATTCTTCCGATATCTATGGACTCGACTGAATATCCAACGTCATTTTCCCTCGTTCGACATCGCTTTCAGAACGTTTTTGCCTGGTACATATTTGAAGGAATGTTTGCATGTATCTTGTACTCTCTTGTTCTTACAGAAACGTAGCGGTGGGATTGTCGGTTTGATAGGTGTGGAGCGGTTATGCGAGCTGAACCAGACCCTAATTGACGCATGCTCCAACGGCTGTGGCTCTGTACCCGGTTTAGACATCGGTGGATGCGAGCACTGCTGCACTACTGACCTGTGTAACAGCGCAGGCGTGGTGACCTTTGACCTGCTGCTGACCGTAGCCATCTTGTCCGTGATGGCCTTGTTCAAGTTCTAGTGGAGAAACAAAATAAAGAACTGCACCGAAATCACCGTTTTCAATTATTTTGTGCAGTTTGTTTGCATTGGGAGTTTTTATACATGTACTATAATCCTTTTGTAACATGTCTTTCTCCCCATTTGTTGTTTTTTTACATGTAAAACCCTCAAAAAAGTTCTGCAACCCATCGTTTTATGAGAGATATCTTTATTGTTGCTGATCTATGAACGGTGAAACTGGTATCATTGGAAAGCTTCATTATTCCTCTTTACAATGATGTGTCATTTGTTGAGATTATGTCATCATGGAATGTGCATTTCTCCCGAATAAAGGGCAAAGTCAGAAATGAAATTTTGCAAAATGCAAATGAGAATACACCATGTTTGGACCGTGCTTTCACTCATAAGCGCATCACCACCATTCATCAAACTCAGTCCAATGAATCCATCCTTTAAACAATTAGGAATTCACTGCTGAAAACAACGAATTTTGCAATATTTCATTTTTGAAATTGCTGCATATGTATCAGGACTGTACATTCCACGATTGCATTAGCATAACAAAATACATCATTGTAAAGAGGAATAATCACGCTTTAGTAAGGATACCAGTTTTCACCAATCATAGATTATTAACAAAAAATATCTCATCCCTCAAACTTGAGTTGCAGAACTTTTTGAGGAGTTTAGTTAAGTCCACTAACACCAAGAACGTGTGAATTGTTTTTTATATTATTATGTGATTTAAGATGAACTGGGGTCGATTTTGCAAAACCCCAAGATGAATCTGTAGTGTGAATCTGTCTGAATTGCTAACCGACATGTGATGTCACAATATAAATCACCATGGTGATATTGACAACTCATCTTAGGATTGATCTTATAGTGTTTTTGGTGAAATCCAGCACAGAACATTCATTGTATTACGCGCTGCCGCTCAGGCAGAGTAACGCGAGTCGGGAACAGGGGTCGTACGATCGATCGTAACTCGAGTCATAACCACGTAGGGCTGCAATGCATCATTCAAGTCCTACGATTGATAGTAAGTTACGATGAGTTCGGTGAAATCGACCTCTGGAGTGATTTGGTCCAAATTTCCAAAGAGCCGATTTCGCCCCCAAATCTGGGGCCAATTTCATAAAGCTGTTAAGCACAAAAAATTGCTTAGCATAAAAATGTGTTGCTCAATAAAACAAACCGCCATTAAAAATTTAATTTGATATTCATGGTCAGCAAACAACAGCCAAAAAGCAATCACAAGTGATACACAACACGTGGAAATTTGCTTGTTAACCCTGTTTTTATTAAGACAGAAATGTCATGCTTAGCAAATCATTTGGTGCTTAACAGTTTTATGAAATTGACCCCTAAATAACATGAAGAGTTTCCCTATAATTATTAATGTTTAGAAATGAATTTGTATGCAGTTAGACGCATGTCAACTCGTTATCCTTTTCTTTTATGATAAATACTCAGTAATGATGTACATAATACATTATTTGTTAGCAGAATTCTGTAAATAATCGACAACGTTTTGACAAGTAAAACTATTTCTGGATAAATACAGCATTTGAGGGGGCAAAATAATTTAAATGATATGTTTCTACCATCACCATCTTCTAACCCTGAAAGTTATACGTAAATGTGTGAACATATGTGTTTTTATTTGTTACCAATGTTGTACATGCCTTCGACGGAACTATAATAAGAAAACATCAAATGGAGATGAAAGCACATTATGGTAGAAACATATCGTTTAAATATTTTTCCCCCTCAAATGCACATAATTATGGCTGAATTTTGAGCTATTGAAAAGTGAACAAAGAAAAATTGACTGAAGCAAGATTCAAACCAGTGATCCCCGGATTACCTTACAGATTCACTGCCAACTGAGCTATCTAGTGGATCGGCCGCGCCTGTCAATATTTCTTTAACCATTTGAAATTACCATCTCCATTATTTTGATCCAGTCACAGTTTCCCTGTTGGTTATTTGATGATTAAATTGGTAGGCCTACATATTTTAGATGCAAACGGATTGATTGATTAAAAGAAAAGAAATAAAGTACAATACATCTGCCTAGGCAATGTCTTCCGCTCAATCTCCGTCATCTGAAAACTGAGAAAATAGCTTCTAAGATTTGTTTTCGTCTGAAAAATCAGAGGCTTAGCCTGTTTTCTTGTTTAAGTTCTCTTCGAAAGACGGTAGTCTAAGCCAAAGCCGAAAGCCTCTATTTTGATACTTAATTGTTATATTGTTAAATATTATGTACATGTAGGAAGTAAGACCAAGCCTAAGCCTTGAGCCCGGTTTATACTTTGTGCAAAGTGACCTTGACGTCTATTATTCGCAAAGAGTCTACACAAGAAGTTGAGCAGTATTTTAATGAGCACATTTCAACTTGTGCGATTTGTTGGCTGTGAAATTGATTCCCACACGTCAAATCTGCTTCGTATGAACGTGAGCCATTTTCATGGAGCTGCTTCGCACACAAATTTTGCTAAGCACAAAAATGTCTCGCCCAATAAAACAAACCAAAAAATTCCATTTGATATTCATGGTCAGCAAACAACAGCCAAAGAACAATCACCAGCGATACATAACACACATGGAAAATTTGTTTTTAACCCTGTTTTTATTAAGACAGAAATGTCATGCTTAGCAAATGTTTGTGCTAAGCAGCTCTACGAAAGTCGATGCCTTCAGTGGCTTGACATTGGTTGTGTAAGGTTATTTTACCATTGAGGCTGATTTTGTATTCTTAAACTTGTTTACGCAATAGATAGTTTAAGACGAAATATGTACATAATTTTTGAATATTTGCATCTTACTTGTTATAAAGTACTTTCATATTTCTGCAAAATGTTTCTATAAAGTTTTGTACTCTACATTGTATTCGAGAAAAAAATTATCTATCTTAAAAAATTACTGGATTCATGGTCAAACCAATCTAAAAAGAACACAATAGAAAGTTACTAAAATATAGTAATACAAGTCTTATAGTTAGCTAGTATGGTTCATAGTTTTCATACCTCATAATACGGTGTCTTCGTGCGTTGCGAAATTGACTTCACTATTAATTTTGAAATATTCAATGATTTTATGAAAATAATGAAATTCGCTTCGCAATTCGCATAAAGTAGGCTACGAACCGGGTTTTATTGGTTGTTTCCTTGAAAACTTGAACACTGGTGTTTATTATTTTGTGCAGTTTATATCGTATACATTTTGAATATCAATAACTCAGATGATTATTTCAATAAAATATTTGCACAAACTGATGAAGTCTGGGTGATAATTAATGATGCATTATCTTATAAATGTATTTTTAGCATCAAGCCCATGAAGCGTACGTAGGCCTATGAGCAATTCTTCGGTCACGTAAGTTGCATATAAGTGACTGACATACTACTTGGTCAATCATTCTTGAAAGACTCGAATGTTTTAATTGTTTTTTAAATGTTTTATTGGAATCAGCAAGTATAACATGCACTTATAATACCTTGAAATGCACGCAATATATGCAAACAAGGAGGGAACTCAGTACGTTACAAAAAAAGAATGTCCCAAACCATGGAAATGGCCCTATAAATATAATCGTTTTCCAGTACATTCCATGTTCAAGGATTTTCTGCTGTGCCTTGCAACCGGGTTTCAGAATAAATGTAAATGTTTGCCCGATAAGAAGGGATAATAATCAAATTTGTAATGCGCAGTAACTGGAAATAAGAAAAAGTGCACTTTAAAGGTATTATCATACTTTGGTAAGACACCAAAACAGAAAGGTTCACAGATTTACGTATAACTTACAGGGCATGAAGATGGTGATGGTAGAAACATATCGTTTAAATGTTTCCGCCTGACTAATGCTGTATTTCTCAAAAAAATCGTAAAACAACAACCGAAAATCTTTTTGATCTATTAAAAGATCAAAAATAAAAGAGAAAAGACTTAAGAAATACTGTGGCCGTTTTTCACTGTTTTCTCAAAAGGTGGGCACCGTATGGGACTGAAATTTTCACAGATGACTATTAGTGCATGTATCTTCTTTGATTCGCCCACGAATCTGTATTTCTTTGACAAAACCCAAAGTACATTTAACCTTAATCATACAAAAGCTCATCTCTTTCACACATACATTTTTGTGTGTCCATAATGTACAATTTTATTATTGCATACGAATTAACAAAACTCGGCGTACGTATAACGAAAATAAGTGAATCACCATTTGGGTCACTGCTATAGCATAAATAATACAACCTTTTTCCATTTGTACGTACTTGTTGGGCGCAACCTTGAACTGCATTGTGTTATAGCTCCATGGTTAAACACGCAGCTGCTCTTGTTTCCCACCATTTTGAGGAATTCGTTTGGGTCACCGATACCGTGCTTCAGGCGCGGTTCTACGGGGCCCCCAAAATTTGTGTCTAGCCCCCCCAAAAAATGCAAGTGAAAAAAAAAATCTTGAAAATACTGGATTTTTTCTGTTATTAAGCGCCAATTACATAAAAAAAACCCGTTGTGTGGCCTATAATGTGCATGTTTTTCGACCCCTAATAAGACATAGCAGAATTAAAGCGAGTGTTAGACGAACCCAAAATATTGGGTCTTCTAGCCCCCCCCCAAAAAAAAAAATAATGGCTCTTCTAGCCCCCCCAAAATTTTGGTTCTAGAACCTCACCTGCCGTGCTTGTCTCCTAAATCTCATCTGTAGCCTATCCGACAAAATGGCAAGATTCCTGTTGGCCTTCGTGGTCCTGATCATCTCCTGTAATTAAGTTTATCATTATTTTCAGCATTTACAGCAGGAAAACATTTGAATAACGTTAGTGGATGATTTTATTTACGTGGAGTTTAATATTAATGTTACGTTCATAATGGCGGCAAGTTTTCATTTTGGTTCTGTTTTGTTGAACGATGAAACATGTTTACACAACGGCATCTGGCATGTCATGGGAAAAACATGCGTAGGGTATAGATGTTTTATAAATTGTATGCAAATTAGGCTTGTCCTTCACTGACTTAGATGAGCACTGCATATACTCGATGCTTGTTGAGTACACATGAGCAACTGTGCTGTCTCAGGTGGGATTCGAACACACGACCTCCTGCTTACTATGCACTACTTAATTGTTGGTATAGGTCTATAGTGGGTTTGCATTTGAACCCAAAACGTGCGTGGTTGTAGCGAGTGTTTGGGCCGCTCGTTTCTCACCAATGTGGCCCGGGTTCGATCCCTGCTTGGGTAATTATGCTCTCTGTGCTACGAGTGCTAATATGCGTTTTCTCTTTGACTTTTACCAATCATTTATTTAATTATTTCTGGTAATGAAACCAAGGATTCCTCAAAAGTGCCCTAGGCACTGTAGCTCGAAAGCCTGATCAAAAATATTATGGAAAGGTGATGAGAAGAAGATACAATGGGAGGAAAACCCCAGAGTAATATTCTGGGTAAAACCCACAGAATCAGGTAGAGATTGAAAACCCAATCCACTTATGGACCAAGTCGGACTTGAACCCGGTCCGCCAGAGGTGAATGGCGAGGAAAAAACCGCTACGTCAACCTGACTCCCTATCATGTATTATACCTTTAAAGGTAATATCATACTTTGTTTCTTTTTGTCAAAGAAATACAGATTCGTGGGCAAAAATATCAAGGAAGATACAGTAAAATTAATCTGTGAAAATTTCAGTCCCATACGGTGCCCACTTTTTGAGAAAACAGTGAAAAACAGCAACAGTATTTCTTAAGTCTTTTCTCTTAACCAAAACAGAAATGTTCACAGATTTACGTATAAGTTGCAGGGTATGAAGATGGTGGTGGTAGAAACACACCGTTAAAATGTTTCCGCCTGAAATGCCTAATATATTTATCCAGAAAATAATTAGTAAAACAACGACCGAAAATCTAGTTTGATCTTTTAAAGAGCAAAAATAAAAGAGAAAAGACTTAAGAAATACTGTGGCTGTTTTTCACTGTTTTCTGAAAACGTGGGCACCGTATGGAACTGAAATTTTCACAGATGACTGGTACTGTATCTTCCTTGATATTCTTGACCATGAATCTGTATTTCTTTGACAAAAACTAAAGTATGATATTACCTTTATCAAAGAAAGACACTTACTCGTTTCAGAACTCATGCACACAACCGTACTCTTCTTCATTTTTTTGGCCCTTTAAATAACCCCTTGTATTTCTCGCTCTTCTTCTCGACAGAAATCTAGTGGCAGAGTCTAAATTTGAAAAATCAAATTGACTCAAATAATTCAGGACGATGAGGGCGGTATATTGATGATGTGGTGCAGCTGCTGGAATGGGTGCGTTCGTTTAGCATCCACGGAGCAGCCCTGACAAGGGAATGTTACCCTGAGTACCCATCCTCGGTTATTATAACACAGTGAAAGCGCCATGAGCGCTGCAGGGGGTCTGACGTCATACTTTCATCCCGTACAAGCATCGTACAAAACAAACCTTAATACTGAAAAGAATAGGATTGCAGAACACTATGTTCGCAGATGATATTTACTGTACAGGTACAAGGTCAAATGTAATGATGGATTAAGTGCGCTTTTTACAATTCTGACAATTCAGTCATTGTATAGTAGCCTTCAGCTCGATGCTCCTGATGTATACATTATACACCTGCGTGAATAACGTGCTTGTAGTGAACTTGCAATGGTGTAAACATCACAGTCAATATTTCTCTAAATTTGGGCTCGATTAGACTTGATGTACTGCACAGGTAGAGTCAGTATCGATGGATCTTAACATAAACGTGGGAATTGTCATGTTTTTATCTTCATTTATTGGTGAGTAGGAGCCCGATTGAGCTGCTGTTTCATTGTACTTGTTTTTTAAATTGGTCTCTTGCAGTCGATGCGGTTGTTTTTCTTGTGCACTTCTGTTTTTTCGTGGTGGATATGTAGTAATATTTCCGGTTGAAGATTCTGATTGTAGTATAGTTTTTCCATTTCCAGTGCTTTTCTTGTCGTTGCTGCAGTCTAGTTGCCTTTCCTGTATAGTAAAAATTGTTATTTCTTTAATTGTTGGTGTCCGTGTTTATGTTGGTATTGATGTTGTTGTTGATATTGTTGTTGTTGTTGATGTTCTTGTTGATGTTCTTGTTGATGTTGTACGTTGTTATTCTTGTTGTCATGGTTGTCTTGGAGCAGACTGTGACAATGCTGATGTTGAGATGTTGCTGTTGATGCTAGCTGTTTTGATAGTTGTTGTTATTGTTGTTGTTGCATGTTGTTGCATGTTGTTGTTGTTGTTGTTGATGTTGTTGATGTTGATGTTGTTGTTGTTGTTGTTGTTGATGTTGTTGTTGTTGATGTTGTTGTTGTTGTTGTTGTTGTTGATGTTGTTGTTGTTGTTGTTGTTGTTGTTGATGATGTGGATGTTGATGTTGTTGTTGTTGTTGTTGTTGTTGTTGATGTTGTTGTTGTTGTTGTTGTTGTTGTTCGATCTTGTTGATATTGTTGTTGATATTTTTGTTGCTGATGTTGTTTTGTTGTTGTTGATGTTGTTGTTGATTGTTGTTGATTTTCTTGTTGATGTTGTTAGCAAAGTTGTTGATGTTGTTACTGCTGATTCTGTTCTAGTGTTGCAGAATGTTTTCATTGTGCTGCTCTTTCTATTTGATGTTTTTAATGTATTATGAACAGTAGTCTTGACAAGACGGCTACACTGGGTACAACTCGTTATTGTCACAATCCCAAGTAAGTAACAGTCACATCTAATTAATTTCACAGCCGTAGCAGAGCAAAGAACATGCTATTTCTGTACGTACAACTATTGGGAAGCAGCACCAGTCAGTGCCTGCCTCGATCCGTTTGATCTCAACTCAACCTCATCTCGTGATGTATTCCCAGTCTCCTGCGATGGCTTGTGCTTGGTGAGTCCACGTCTATTTCCTCGCGACTCAGACAGGCGCCCCAAAAAAATTCTGTCTAGCCCCCCTAACTTGAAAATGCAATTGAAAAATAAAAAAATTATTGAAAATACTGGATTTTTCAGTTATTAAAGGTGTAGTATCATACTTCAGTTTTTGTCAAAGAAGTACAGATTCATGGGTAAAAATATCAAGGAAGATACAGTCACAGTCATCTGTGAAAATTTCAGTCCCATACGGTGCCCACTTTTTTTAGAAAATCGTGAAAAACGGCCAAAGTATTTCTTATGTCTTTTCTCTTTTATTTTTGATCTTTTAAAAGATCAAAAAGATTTTCGGTCGTTGTATTACTAATTTCTGGATAAATACACCATTTCTGGCTGAGAACCTTTAACGGTCCCATACGGTGCCCACGTTTCACTTTTAAGAAAACAGTGAAAAACGGCCACAGTATTTCTTAAGTCTTTTCTCTTTTATTTTTGATCTTTTAATAGATCAAAAAGATTTCCGGTCGTTGTTTTACTAATTTCTTGATAAATACAGCATTTCAGGCGGAACATTTTTAACGGTATGTTTCTACCACCACCATCTTCATACCCTGAAAGTTATACGTAAATCTGTGAACATTTCTGTTTTGGTTTCTTACCAAAGTATGATACTACCTTTAAGCGCCAATTACATAAAAAACGCATTGTGTAGGCTATATGTGCTTGTTTTTCGACCCCTAATAAGACATAGCAGAAGCGAGTGTTAGAAGAACCAAAAATATTTGGTCTTCTAGCCCCCCCCCCCCCCCAAAAAAAAAAATGTTGGCTCTAGAACCGCACCGGGACTCAGATGTCTTAATTGACTTTTCCACCTGTCAGGTTAATTATTTCAAGTACATGCTGGATCAAACAAAGTGCGAGTGCTGTTCTGTCACCTTTACCAATCATGTATTATATCTTTAAACCGTGTCGCATTTGAACACTATTTTACACCATCTTCGTAATCACGTTCAAATAATTGGGATTCAAACACATGTACACCTCTATGGATCAGACAAAGTGTGAGTGCTGTTCTGTGTCCTTTACCAATCATGTATTTATACATATTTGGTAGCATACCGAAACAGAAATCTTCACAGATGTACCTATAACTAAAGATGGTAATGGTAACATAACCTACCGTTAACATGTTTCCACCTGAGATGCTCTATTTATCAAGAAATTAGTAAAAGCAACGACCCAAAATATTTTCAATCTTAAACAGATAAAAAATAACGGCCAAAAGATGAAAGACATTCCGTGAGCGTTTTTCACTCAGTGTTTTCTCAAAAAAGGGTGTACCGTATGGGTCTGTGAATTTCACGGATGACTGTTACTGTATCTTTCTTGATATTTTTGTCCATGACTCTTTATTTCTTTGACAAAAGCCAAAGTATGATACTACCTTTAAACATTCCTCTAACCACTGTAAAATCTCTTCGTAATCACGTTCAAATAATGAAACCTTCAGATACACCTGTATGGGATGTGAAGCAATTAAACACATGATGTTCTGACTTTTTTTTTTTTTTTAACACATGCAAAGTCACTGTGATAGTTTCATTGCTTGGACGTAAGCACCATTTCTACATGGGGAACTACACCGCACGTGTAGTTAATAACGCGATTCCATGTCCAATTCAAAACCCTTGGTGCGTTGAGAAAAATAAATAATCACTGAAATTAATTTGAGAGAATTCTAGAAAGATCCTTTCAGATCAGACACACAAACAAAATCCCAAAGAATGAAAAATCCAGCTTCCCCGAGGGGACAAATTTAATGTTTTGCCCAAACCAGAGCAGACTCCGGCATTGTAGTTCTAACACCTAATCATTGCTGGATATTTGTGCATTGATATGGAACGAACTATAACAATCGTGTATGGATAACAGAGGGTGCGTTCGTTTAGCATTGACATGACAGCCCTGACCTGTGAATGGTCGTGATACTGCACAAAATAAGCGAGAAAGTGTTGACAAGATTGACTGGTGTCGACTCGTGGAAGCTAAACGAACTGAAACTCGCTGACCTCGTAAGCAGGTCAAGCGTAAACAGTATAATACAGGATTGTTCGTTCCGTCTGGGAAAGTTTAATTTTCTAGGAGGAAAAAAGGTGAAAGATATTTACCTATAGGTTTGAGGGAAGACTCAATGGGTAGTTTTATACCTTTTTGTACCTGGTTTCGCCACAGGCGTTGGTGATATAGCACGGCAGTGTCTTCATGGTTTAGTGAGCAGTGTAAAAAGTCTGCCCAATATTGAAGAAAGTTGGTCGTTATTTAACTCTGGATGCGGTGATCCTTTCATGTTTCGCATTTCAAATTTATTTGCAATTCATTTCACAAGGCCATCTCTGTAGATGCTGTGATTATTATAATTTGTTGGTTTTCACTTAAAGGTATCATACTTAAAATGGGCACAGAGCAGCACTCACACTATGTCTTATCAAATAGTGTGCATGAAATGATGAACCTGTGAACATTTGACCTCAATGGGACATCTGTCACGACAAAATAGTGAAAATCCGACTCAATTATTCCCATAAACTGACATAAATAACGGTTTTGATCTTAACCCGAGATCAAAACTGTTTTCGGTCTTTGTTTTACTAATTTCTGGATAAATACAGCATTTCAGCCGGAAATATTTTAACGACATATGTTTCTATGACAATCTTCTTATCCTTAAAGGTAGTATCATAATTTGGTTTTTATCAAAGTAATACATATTCATGGGCTAAATTACCAAAACAGATACAGTAACTGTCATCTGTGAAAATTTCAGTCCCATACGGTGCCCACTTTTTGAGAAAACCGTGAAAAACAGCCATGGTATTTCTTAAGTTTTCTTTCTTTTATTTTTGATCTTTTAAAAGATCAAAAAGATTTTCGGTCGTTGTTTTGCATCACGCATGGCAAAATAAAGTTCTACTGATGAGTTAAATTTGTCTTTTCTCATTCTCAGAAATCCAGATTCAAGCGGAATGGAACAATTACCACATTGAGTCGTACATGTGTGCCACATTCCTCAACGACCGAATCATGCCTGCATGGTTGCTTCGAAGTCCGTGGCTACAAGGAGGCATGTGTCTGGTGTTGCGATTCAGACAACTGCAACAGCGCATGCTCGGTGACCTACGGTCATTTACTGAGCGCATGCGTACTTTTTAACCTCGTGAAAACTCAGCGGTTTATTTAACAGTTACAGAACTTGCTGAATAAATATTATTGATTTGTAAATAGTGAACGAGTAAAATTATTAGACTAAATGATGGAAAGTTACTTCAAACCATTCCAAGATAAAAAAAAACCCAACAACTTTGTATAGCGTCTCCGCGTGACGCCCTCTAGCGACCTGTTTGCACACAGTAGAATAAAATGCACGCGAAATGATCATTATCAATATTTTATTCATGATACGATTAGCAATGATTGACCATTTGTGGTACTAGTGGTCTGGTGTGTCCAACTCATTATCTTTTGGTCAATGCACAGAAATTGTGGGTTCGAATCCAGCCATGGGTTCGTGGTGCTTGTATTCAAGGGGAAGACGCTTTGTCACATACATGTATGTTGCTTCTATTTAGAATAGAATAGAATACTTTATTATCCCATTTGGGAAACTCGGTGGTATTTTACAGCATTAAAACAATCATTAAAATCATTTACCCTGCTAGTGGTCGATTTCACCAAACTCATCGTAACTTACTATCAATCATAGGACTTTTGATGCATTGCATCCATATGTAATATGCCTCCTACGATGGGATATCCTTCGTAAATGGAGTTACGATCGATTGTAGGGCTTTGTGAAATCGGCCCCTGTAAATTGGTACTTACTTGTGAAGGTAGTGATGGCTTTGGAGTTGAGATGGTTTCAGGAATGTAAATGGGCCCAATGACCAGGGATGATAATAATGAAGTCGCCTTGAAACCACAATCTATCACAATGTGCAATATGTATTTAATATAAAATAAATTAATCATAAAACGCATTAGATTATCAAAGCAAAACAATAATTAGAAATATCACAGATGAAAATCTTTTTTTAATTCCACCAGTCTCGTGTATTTTACTTTGTTTTGTAATTTCCATGTAAACTTTTCAATCATGGTTTCTCACCTTTGTGCTGATATAAAAACACCAAAAATTATTGCAATTTTATGAATTTATTGGTCTGTCAAGAGGTTAAATGTTATCAATACAGGTTGTATTTAGGTACAGGTTGACAAATAACGTTCCCAATTCTTAAGAGATCGAGTGGCATACAAATATTGTACATTGTATGTCATTGTGTGCCGCCGATAGTGTAAGAAAAGTTGCCACTTGGTAAAAGTGGAGGTTTTTGTTTCTCGTGAGGTCAGATTTCTTTCAACTGATTTGTCATTTTGGTAAAGGTGACAGAGCTGCAGCTGCAGGCTGCTCATAATTAGATTTTTCAAAACAAACCTGTGAACTTTTCAGCTCAATTGATCATTGGAAAGAGCGAAAACAGTTACACCAAATTGTTGCCTCATTTTCTACTTTACCAAGATCGATTGTTAGTGTTTTGTTTGACTCTTTTCTGGATAAATGCAGCATTTTAGGCAGAAACATTTTCACAGTATGTTTAAAGTAAGTTTAAAGGTATACATGATTGTTAAAGGTCACAGAACAGCACTCATACTTTGTCTGATCCAGCATGTACATGAAATAATAAACCTTTGATAATTTGAGCTCAATCGGACATCTGAGTTATGAGATAATAGCGAAAACCCGATTCAATTCTTCTTATAAAACATAAAGATTGGTTTTTATCTTACCCCAAGATCAAAACTGTTTTCGGTCTTTGTTTTACTAATTTTAGGGATAAATACACCATTTCAGAAGGAAATATTTTAACGGTAACTTTCTACCAGCACCATATTCATATCCTGAAAGTTACAGATAAATCTGTGAACATTTCGGTTTTGGTGTGTTATTTATATCAATCCTGTACTTTACCTTTAAATTATATTCTTTAAATTGATTTTGTTTACGATGTAACAACGTACATCTCCTAAGTTCTGAAATAATTGCCATTTGACAGAAAAACTGGTTGAACTACTTTGATTATGCAAAGTGCCTTATGTAATCAGAGATTTCTGTGAAGTATCAGTAATAAGTTGAAATAAGCAATGTAGTTTGCTATGGACCAACCATGAAACCAATACATTTTCTTAATAATTTGTTTAACTGCCATGTTTTTATAAGGGGGCGTTGTCGTTATCTAACCGTAGTACACCACAGTACCAGGACGGTATACCTTTCATATCTCGATCTTTTTATGAGCCAGTAAGATTAAATTGATAAAATAAAACAAACCGATGTTTGTTTGCAAGTTATGTTTGGCCCTCATATCCCGATAAAACATGCTTGTATCATAAAGCGAGTTTTAGTTCACCCGTTTTATAGGTCAGGCTGACGAGAGTGGTGGGACTACTCTTTTAAAGACTTGGTTGCGATCCTGGAAACATTCTTGTTTCTGAGGTAACGCCCGTCTTATCGTAAGGAGAGGACGTGAGATCGTAACTCCGTCGCTGCCTTGACGTGGATAAAAGACGTAAAACCATCGTAACCGTTACCACAAACTTCTGCATTAAGTAACGACTTCTCTATCTTGGAAATAAAGGATCACGACTTCACTGCGAGATTTTGGAATCATAAATTGATTATAAAACTGTTTGTTTAGTGTCTAAATTACATCTTGTAGGCTTTGATATTCTCCTGGTGTAGCTAGAATCATCAGTTACCTTCAGAGACGTAAGAAAAAGATTTGTGTGGTTACCAGTTTGCATTATTTTGTGCTGTTCGTGGTTGGTATGACGCCATGGGACTAGCATGGATGAATGCAATGGCTGTGCTGGCTCTACTCCTGGCTTTTTCTTGCTGTGGTAAGTTTTCAATCTGCTTTTTTTCTTCATATCGTCCATTTCCTTACATGCACTGCCCAATTTTAAGCGCAGCTGACAATAAAGGTGGATAGAAACCTGTGAAAGAAGTTACAAACTCCTTTCTTAGTTTCTGCTTAAACTTGTTTCACAAAGTAAGCAGAAAGGCTGGCATGTTAAGCTTACACACTAAAAAATAAAGCTTGCAAAAAAGGCACAAAGTTGCACCTTTTGTAAAACAAATGGTGCAAAATTCATTTTAGTGCAAAGAAGGTGCAACTTTTGCACCTTTTTAGGTGTATTCACATCTAAAGTCTTAGCTTCTTATAATTTATTATTTTTCAAGTCAAAGTTCGCAAGTTCGCTGATGCTGAATTTTTCATCCTTTTGCAAAAGACTTGCAGGCGATTTCATGTACCGTACGCGTTGCGCACTGCGTGTGTTGCCCGTCACCATGCCCGTCACCATGACGCGTATAAGAAATGCGTTTTATAACGCGCGAACCTCGGGGACGCAGCGCAACGCAGGTGAACAGAAATCCATTACCTACGTGCCATGTACATACCGCGTTAATTGATAACTTGGAACGCACTTGGCCCTTTCCAAACCTCGGCTCAGGCTCAGGCTCCTGCTTCGTCTCTGTCATCCATGCTGAAAATATAGGTTGTGGTTTTTCGTTGAAGCTGAGGCTTTGTTTCCGTTTCAAACCAGAGAATCTACTTCCGAACTGCAGCCAAAAGCCTCTATTTTGATACCTGTTATCTTAGATGGATTTATGAAATGGAGCCTGAGCCTGAGCTCCATGATCAGATATACGCGAAAATTTCCCCTTTTCCCTAAACGGCGCGAGCTACGCGGTACGCGCTGATTCAGCTGTTGATACTACACAATAGGTTTGACCTAGCACGAGTCTTACTGTTTTATAATTCATGTTTCATAATCATTTCATAAGGACCTACCTACTATACTAACACGAGCCATTTCCCTCAGGGAACGGTACCGGTATATTAATGCCTTAAACGTAACATCATACTGTTTACATTTTGCTTGCACAAGAAATTGTCCGCTCATTTGCCGAAAATGATCGGGAAACCTATCATTAGGCATTTAAATATAGCGTGTATTGGTGTGATATACCAAAGTATGAAGTTACCTTTAAGTATCAGCACAGGCTATTAAATGGTACCTGTCTATTTGGCCGTAATGACAGGTTGCAATCAATTATATACCACGCGTCCATGAGAACATTATTGCCTTGTACCTGTGTGTTATACTACAGCACTGTCTTGCTCAAGCTCTGGGAATTAGATCTATAGATGAAGTAACAATGAAACGTTTGGCATTTATTTAATCAACCTGGAATTATGACCGTTCATGCGTATGGAAACGGAATACTAATTATGTAGTATAATTGACACCAGGGGTCGATTTCATCAAACTCATCGTAATTTATTATCAATCGTAGGATGCATTGCAGCCCTGCGTACGATACGATGGGTTATTCTTCGTAACGCGAGTTACGATCGATCGTAGGGCTTCGTAAAATCGACCCCAGATTTATGATATCTATCGTAGGACTTGTAATGCATAACAGCCCTAGGTATAATAATAAGATGGGTTATTCTTTGTAACTCGAGTTACAATCGATCGTAAGGCTTCGTTAAATCGATCCCAGACCGGTTTTACTATCAATCGTAGGACTTATGATGCATTGCATCCCTGGGTATAATACGATGGGTTATTATCCGTGATTCTAGTTACGATCGGTCGTAGGGCTTCATAAAATCGACCCCAGACATGTCATACTCGCTGACGTACGTTAGCCTTTGTAGCTCATTGTTGAACATGCATTTTGTGTTTTCTCTGCATCTCAGGCGCGGTTCTAGAGTCAATATTTTTGGGGGGCTAGAAGAGCCATTATTTTTTGGGGGGGCTAGAAGACCCAAAATTTTGGGTTCTTTTAACACTCGCTTCTGCTATGTCTTATTAGGGGTCGAAAAACATGCACATTATAGCCCACACAACGCGTTTTTTTTATCTAATTGGCGCTTAATAACTGAAAAAATCCAGTATTTTCAAGATTTTTTTTTTCACTTTCATTTTTTTTGGGGGGGGGGGGGGGGGGGGGGGGGGGGGGGCGGCTAGACACAATTTTTGGGGGGCTACAGCCCCCTAGCCCCCCCCCCCCCGTAGAACCGCGCCTGCTGCATCTTAACCTAATTTGTCTTCTGAAATTAGGTCAATATTGATTGCACTGGGATTGGCTGTTGTCCGCATTTGTGACTGCCATTTTTCAATATAATTTAATCTGTGTGTTGTTACTTTATTGTAGATCTTTGCTGAACCGTGTAGGTAGGAGTTATATACATGACTGAACATGATACAATTATTACAATGTGATGTACTATGCGTATTGCATATTCTTTGTGATCCTAATATATTTTGTCTTCTGAAATTATTGTATAACGCTTATATTTATATACCACTGTGTGAGGTAATACGCCCAATTCACGGCGCATCCATCTTGTCACCTTCCTTGTATGCCCGTTGGAAAAGATAACACCAATTCTAAAACGAAAACGGGTACCAGACTACTTTGAATCTAAGCCTATTTGATTGCACAACTTTTAATGTATAGGATGGATGCACTGTGAATAAGGTCGAGTCCGCCTTAATTGTCTGGAGCCGAATTCACGAAACACTAAGATTGATCTTCGAGATGTTAAATTTTGAGTTGCCAATATCACCATAGTGATTTCTATTGTGACATCACACATTGCCTAGCAATTAAGATAGATTCATAATCATTGGGATAATAGCGGTATAATGTGAGTCATTTGATGGCGTCTGACTGCCAAACGAACAAAGATAATTGACTAACACCACCAATATAGGGCTGGATTGTTCAATTGGCAGATCGAGCGCCGGTACGGTATTCCAGGGTCGCAGGTTCTAATCCCGCTCCAGTCAATTGGTTGTTTGATAACCATATCAACTGTAATTAGTCCTCAATCACATAATTCATAAATTACCAGTAACGGTTACATAATACCAAGCATAATGTTAGAAAAAGTGACCTTTGCTCTGTCCGAAAAGTTTAACCCGTAAATCAACATAAGCGATAAATATTGAGTACATGCATCTTACTGATTAAGACTGCAATAAAATCACAGACGCTCAACATTATTTTTATGTCAATATTAACATTCCACCAGTATTTGATTTGATTAGTCTGTGATGGCCTAGACTTAATGATAGCGATGCCGACTGGTTGCAAAATAGCTGACGGCACATTTTTGGAATGAAGTACATGTAGTTTATCCTGCCCTTGAAATGTCTCAGTTTCTGTGAATAAATATAGTAAAACTTCCTATTATTTTCAGAAACACACATGCACACATACTTCACAGAAGAGTATACATGATGTTAACTGCAAATCTTATCCGTTTTAGTAATACTTCCACCATGCATACAGCTTCAAATCGAATATTACCTTTAAACATAAATATTTTTGACAATACAAGTAATAAACTGCTGCAAACTGCTCATCAGCCAAAATGACCTGAAATAATACATAACGCTTGGAGTTAGGAGGGCATGGTGCGTTTCGATCCTAGATGGATCTTTCTCAAAGGCTGCTCAGAGTTAGGAGGGCCTGACGTTTCGATCCTAGCAGGATCTTTCTCAAATGCTGCTCAGAGTTAGGAGGGCCTGACGTTTCGATCCTAGCAGGATCTTTCTCAAAGGCTAAATGACGAGCGACAAGAACATGCAAGTGAAAGAGCATATACATTTTTTTTGCTTAGAGTTTGAAGAACCCGACGTTTCGATCAGAACATGATCTTTTTCAAAGCCGTTAGCCTTTGAGCAAGATCCTGCCAGCTAATGAGCAGTTCCATCAGTTTACTGTATTTTTTCATAGAAACTGATGGGCATTTCAAGAGAGGATAATTTAATAAATACAAATACAAACATTCTTTCCACGGAAAAACAATTTTTTTTTTCAAGTCGATTGTGACATTTACTAATTTTCACAGACCTGAGGCCGATATCACGAACCACTAAGATTTATCTTAAGTGTGAATTCATCTTAATTGCTAAGCAAAATGTGATGTCACAATACAAATCACTATGGTGATACTGAACAACCCATCTTAAGATTAATCTTAGTGCTTGTGAAATCCAGCACCAGACCCCTTTAATAATAACAGACAGATGACCCAGACGGTTCATAATTTATAAGCATTGGCATAATTGATTATGACATGCACTTGGGCGTCATTGATCTTTGCACGGAAATAGAGAAAGTAGGCCCATTAATTATCTCGGTGCGGTATTGACAATAGACCACATGCTGAAGGCATCTTTAGTACATGTACTTGCATTGCATGCATCTTCAATACAATGAGATAATCTGCACAATGACAAACAAATACGCAGCCCACGTACAAGGCCATGTGCGAATAAACTGCAATTATCTATAAATTTATGTTAAGTACCAATATATCAAGGAAGACTTTTTATGCTGAAGCAAATTTTGTGCTTAAAGGTAGTAGTATCATACTTTCGTAAGAAACCAAAACAGAAATGTTCACAGATTTACCTACAGGGTATGAAGATGGTGACTGGTAGAAACATGCCGTTAAACCTTTTCCGCCTGAAATTTATCCAGAAATTAGTAAAACAACGACCGTAAATCTTGTTGATCTTTTAAAACGATCAAAAATAAAAGAGAAAAGACTTAAGAAATACTGTGGCTGTTTTTCATTGTTTTCTCTAAAAGTGGGGACCGTGTCGGACTGAAATTTTCACAGATGACTGTTATTGTATCTGTCTTGATATTTTTGCCCATAAATCTGTATTTCTTCGACAAAAACCACAGTATGATATTACCTTTAAGCAACTCTATAAAATTGGCCCCAGGTATCATCAGCTTGTACAGCTATTCAAAGACAACATGACAAATGTTATCTTGCATTTTTACTCTCATGTTTCAACAGACAGAAATATAAGTACCACTTGAAAGCAACTTTACACATCATTTCCTTAGGGCAACTTGAATCTTAATTTGAAAATTTGAAATAAACCACGAAGTGAACTGACAGAAATGCAATTTAAGTCATTGAACTTGAACAAAGAAAACTGACTGTAGCGGGATTCGAACCAGCGACCCCGGAATACCGTACCGGACAACCGGTACTCTATATCAACTTAGCTTATTGACGATGTCCCAAATTGTCAATCATCTTTGTTCGTTTGGCAGTCAGAAGCCATGAAACCACTCACATACCGCTATAAACCAATGATCATTTAATTTCAATTAAATTGTTTCGATTCTCAACCAATTTTATCGTGTCAGGTCAGAAGTAATTAATGACGTGTTCTAGGTTTACAATGACGTCACATTCTGTCATCGATTATTTCAATGATCATAATTTTATTATATTTATTGTTTTCTTTTGACAGTTCAGCACGGGTTCGTCGATGCCAGCAATCCGGCCGATGTTGCACCAGCTGCCGTCACTACACCACGTAAGGCATTTGACGATCTCTTAAGAGATCAAGCCGTTGAATCTTTCTATAAATCATAATATTAATGGTCCCAGCTTGTTTTAGAGTGTCCCTGTCACATCTGATAAGATTTTGTAAGTTAAAACACATTCTTCAAACTCAATAATGATTATGTTACAGCAAATATTACCTAAACAAAACGTTAGAAGTAAATTTCCATGGTCATCAAATAACCACAAAGGAAACTGACTGAATCTTTAAGTCATTGAAAGGTGAACAAAGAAACATTTACTATTTTGCTGATAATATTGTCAGTACGCCATTTCTCAAATTTATCTGAAATTCGACTTCCCAGTTTCGACGAAATTTGTCCAAATCATGAACTTTTCACTCAGAACCGACAACATGGAACTGCGACTTTGAGCAAGACACGTGTACCTACACGCAGGCGCAGGATGACGATTTTGATTGGACGAGGGATTTTGGTGGAACGGCTTCGCAGAGCACTGGTCCAAGCATTGATCACACGGTGGGCGATGGTAAGTTCAGTCGATGACGTCACTGAAGTAAGGGCGCCCTCTACAAGTCTTTATAACTCCAAGTAATAAACTGCTGCAAACTGCTCGGCAGCCAAAATAATGGCCTGAAAAATATATAAAATGCTTGGACTATTTTCAGTTCGCGGTATAAAGATTGGGGTTTGGAGGGTCTGTCGTTTCGATCATATCAGGATCTTTCTCAAAGGCTGCTCGGAGTTTATAGGAGGGCATGACGTTTCCATCCTATAACAGGATCTTTCTCGAAGGACGTTAAGGCGACCCTCAAAGGCTTTCGAAAGATCCTGCTAGGATCGAAACGTCATTCCATTCTAACTCTGAGCAGCATTTGAGAAAGATCCTACTAGGATCGAAACGTCAGGCCCTCGTAACTCTGAGCAGCCTTCGATAAATATCCTGCTATAAATAAACGGAGGCCACGGAGGCCATGGCCTTCGTTGCCCTGGTTCTTGACCTTGGTGCCCCTTCAAATGTTTCCATAGACATTATTATTTTCCCATGAAAGTGCCCCTTGCAATAGAAAATTGGCCTTGCCCTCACAAAACCTGATTTCCAGCCCTGATATGATAAAAACGTCAGGCCCTCCTATAGCTCTGAGCAGCCTTTGAGAAAGATCCTGCTAGGATCGAAACGTCAGGCCCTCCTAGCTCTGAGCAGCCTTTGAGAAAGATCCTGCTAGGATCGAAACACGTCAGGCCCACCTAACTCTGAGCAGCCTTTGAGAAAGATCCTGCTAGAATCGAAACGTCAGGCCCTCCTAACTATGAGCAGCCTTTGAGAAAGATCCTTCTAGGATCGAAACGTCAGGCCCTCCTAACTCCTATATTTATAACTCGTTAGTATAAAAATAAAACGAAAATTGTCTGTTTTTTTCACCAGGGACTGGGTATTATATGTACATCGAGACGTCTAGCCCCAGAGTCCCGGGCGAGAAAGCTCGTCTTGAAAGTGACGTCATCCCTGCCCTGACCAGTACCCGGATGTGCGTCACATTCTGGTTCCACATGTACGGCGATGACGTCAGAGATTTGAACGTGTACATGAAGACGGCTTCTGGTTTGGGGTCGGCTGTTTGGACGCGGTCGGGAACTAGACTAGACCAGTGGTACCCTGGAGACTTCAGTACTACTCCGACCAGTGACTTCCAGGTGATTCACCAGAAACCAGACTATTGGTCAATGCAGGCCTCTGGCCGTTACGAAACCAGGCTTGAGGCTTTAGGTTCGGGGGACTTATTTCGCTACCGCCATTTGAGGCCTTCAAAAACTTAATGATTAAGTGATTTGGTCACATGATGAAGCTGAAGAAAGGCTTCCTAAAGCCCTTTATTAAATTAAGCACACAAAAATGGCGGCAACAAAATAAATCCCAAGCCTATAGCCTCGAGCTAGCTTCATTTCTTAAGGCCCAAAGTCCACATGGTAGTCCTTACCATGCACAAAATTAAGTCCACATTAATAGTAAACAGTAAAGGCCTCACAGTAAATTCAAACAAAACACCCAAGCCTGAACAATTCCCATTTTCTTTTTAAACCCAAGGTTGAGAAAGGTACTATGTCTTGCTCAAGGATAGAACATTTCAGTCCCGCGCGGATTCACCTTTAAAGATCGCTTTTAGCTCAATGATGCACCCAGACCTAGACCAATGCTGTAGCGTGTGACCCATATAACCAATGACTCCTGACTCGATAAACCGATCCATTAAGCCCCGCCCCAGTTTACTTCTGACCAATCATGGGCGGTGATAGAAAGCGCGCAATTGGAACGTGGAGAGGAACACGTGCTCATTGCCCACGCATACGTGTGCAGAGGGAGGGGTATAACTTCTGGATCGGTCGATTGGCATTGTAAAAACTTTCTTTTGAATCATGACATTCGTTTCCAATTCCCGCAAGGCCACAACTCTTTTAAATCAGCTTGCTACAACTGGAGGTTTATTTTATGTCCATCCAGTAATTGAATTGTATTGATTTCAATTATCTAAAATTGATAGATAATGATGTTTATTTCGATCGTGCAGGTGGTCTTTGAAGGAGTTGTTGGCTCGAGTTTTCTCGCAGATATCGCCATTGATGACGTCGTCATAACAACAGGAGAATGCACTGGTAAGCTGGGATAAAATAATGACCCCCAAAATGAAACAGAAATATGACTCTGAATAAATTGTTCAGAAAGCATCTGGTGCTCTAGCTGTGCCAATATAAACGGAATGGTAGGTATTAGCCAATAAGAGAAATAGCATAAGAATGGAAGGTTTGCGGAGATACCATTTTCTTTAGTCTAGAAGTGTGGTTCAGAAAAGAACCGATCACTGAGAAATGCCGTTTTATATAAAGTACAATGTTGATGCACAGAAAGCTTCTATTAGATTTTTTACTAGACTGTCTTTATAAGTCCTCATACCACTAATTTTAGTTTTTGGCCTAGATGGCTATCTCTAGTCACGCCATTAATGTATTTCACATTTGTCCATCTTGAAAATAATCAGTGTTTTTTCTTCACGATTCTTTTCTTTCTGAACAGTTCAGGAATTCTGCGAGTTTCAAGACTCGCATCTGTGTAACTACGTCCAGGACAGCACGGATGATTTTGATTGGTTGCAGAACAGCGGTACCACGGCAACCGCAAATACTGGTCCCTCATTGGACGTCACATACGGCACAACTTACGGTAAGAAATAGACTTAAAGGTGATAATACTTTGGTAGCATATCGAAACGGAAATCTTAACAGATTTACCTATAACTTACAGGGTATAAAGATGGTGATAGTAGAAACACAAATTTGTCCCGCCTGAAATGCTGTATTTATTCAGAAATAAGTAAATCAGAAGACTGAAATCAGTTTTAATCTCTGAGATCAAACTTTCACAATTAATACACATATTTCCGGTAATTGGTGTTTGGCTTTGTTCTACCGTTTCCAATAGACCCTAATCATAGAGCATTATAGTTCCATGGCCCTTATATTGAGCTGGACATTTCCCAGGTTACCAATTAAGAGTTTAATCCATGAATTGGTCTCGTAACGTAAGCACATGATTTTGCAGATTTTCTACTCAAGTCATTTCCCTTAGCTCCACAGTTCTACGGTAAATGATGTCTTGGTCCAATTTAGAGCACCCCTGTCAGTGACGTCATGCATGGACAACCCTGCCCATGCGCAGTACATACGACCATTCCCAGGTCAGGGCTGCCCCGTACGTGCGTGTAAGCTAAACGAACGCACCATGAGTGACGTAATCACAACAACTTTCTGACACCTGTGACATGCGCACGTGGTCTCAACATGGAGAACAGATTTCAACTTTCAGGTTATTGTGTCTCGGAGTTGCACTGCGATTTAGCCATTTTAGGGACATATTTTGAAGACCATAGTCTGAGTATGAATGTGAGTGGACCTTGGGATATTTTGGTAAGTCATGAAGGAGTAAAGATGAATTCTGAGAACGCGAAGAGACGGCAAATCTTAAATATAGTTAACTCTGAAGTGTGAGAGAAAGGTTTTCACACGCCGTGCACAAACTCTATGCCATGGTATGGAATGGGAGTATGGGACCGGACTGAACTGAAGAATCTCAACTCTCAAGTATTTTCTTAGTAATCTCAAGTATTTTCTTAGTAATCTCAAGTATTTTCTTAGTAATCTCAAGTATTTTCTTACCGGCTTTCAAGGTTAAAATAATTTAAGTAAACTGTCAAACTGTCCATTGTAATTAACCCATTGAAAATGTGGCGATTGTGGGTTGACGGGATCCCAAAACACATTGATTTTTTTGGCTCTGAACTAACTTCTACTCCTCAAAAATGATACTTTTGACTTTCAGCAAATGTTCCTGGGTCCTTAAAAGCCTAGATTGAAGAAATTTGTTAAACATTTCAGGGTTAAAATTCAATTTTCTTACGCGCTTCTTGTAAACTTTAAAACAGGCCGTCTGATCGCATGAGGCCATTTTGTCTGGTCTGGTTAGTCTAGTGCCCAGACCCAACATATCAAGAGTCCTCAAAATGTCAGAGTGGAAACCAGACTATTCTCGTCTGCGGCCGTCCGTGCAGCGGTGAAATGTTACAATCTTGGTTACCGTTTTTACCCCATAATTTCCCTCAAAAATCAAAGCCCTGCCCTCTTTCCAAAAAATTAACCTTGGTAATATAGAGGAGAAGACCAACAAAGTATATGTAGGTAAGTTACTTTTCAAAAAGAAGTTTCCTTTCCTTTATAGTTTTAGGACCCGTAAAGCTACAATCCCCGAAAATGTTAACATGGTTTATATTTTTATTGTCCGTGAGGATTCATCGCAATTCGCAAATAAAAGAAATAGTGTTAGGGCCTATAGCTTATATCAATAGAGGGCGCCCTCTTGCAAAGCATCCTGGGATTAGTGGGATGCGAAAGGGACATATAGGGCGTTTATGGAACGGAGTCTCAGGCTCCGTCTCGGGCTCCGGCTTCATTTTGCGAATCCATTCTGAAATGACGGGTATGAATATAGAGGCTTTTGGCTGCAGTTCTGAAGTAGATTCTCTGGCTTGAAAAGGAAAACAGAGCTTCAGCTTCAATGAAAAAACCACAACCAATAATTTTCAGCAAATGGATGTCAGAGCCGGAGCCTAAGCCTCCGTTTCGTAAACACCCACAGTCTTTCAGAAGTCCTTTTTTTGTTATGGACTTTTTCCGGAAAGAATTCCACTGAATCTGATAAACTTATTATGATTAACTTTAATCTCACGTGTCTATTCTAACTCCATTTAAAAACCATGGAGAAAGGAACTCGGGGTATAGCTTATCTGAAAAGTGAGTGAGTGGCAAAATAGCGTTTTGAAGAAGAAGGTTGGTATGACGTATTGAGAATAGGGTTTCCGCGCTCGAGCTATTTAGAATACGCCCTTTGTTATCAACAGCTATAGTTACCTGGATGTTCGGACAAACATCACAACGTTTACGTGTAAGTTAATGGGGCCACGTGCGACTTGTTTGTTCGAACTTCTGAATGTGATGTCACAAGCGCGGAGCCCTATTGGCCAAGATCAGAAGAATGATGGTGGCTGCAAAAATATACACTTGACAGTGACCTTTTATTAAAATTGTTTTTATTTTTTGTTAATGATGTTATGTTTTGATTCTTATTATCTTGAAGGCAAGTATGTTTACACGGAAGCTACCGGTCAACCATCAGGGTCCGTGGCCAGACTCCTGACCCAGACTGTGACCCCAAGCCCTGGGGTCAGTCGCTACTGCTGGTACTTCTCTTTCCATATGTACGGAGATCAGATGGGGACGCTCAATGTCAACGTGAGTATTGGGCCCTTTTCCAAACCTCGGCTCTGGCTCCGGCCCTGGCTCCGGCTCCGGCTCCGGCTCCGGCTCCGGCTCCGGCCCTGGCTCTGTCATCCATATGCTGCAAATGTAGGTTGTGGGTTTTCATTGAAGCTGAAGCTCTGTTTTCTTGTTCAAACCAGAGAATCTACTTCCACACTGCAGCCAAAAGCCTCTAGTTTGATACTCGTTAGTTTAGAATGGGTTCACGAAATGGAGCCGGAGCCTGAGCCGGAGCCTGAGCTGGAGCCAAAGGGCCTTGAATTCTGCAATTTGGGGAAAGAGTCTTGCAGACTTGTACAGTTTCGAGTTTTTAAGCAAGGATTGTGCTTGAAAACTGGGGTGTCATGCACATTTTTTCAGAAAAAAGTATTTCGGAAGTGTATATTTTGCCAGCGCAGACATTCCTCCGATTGGCAAATTTTCAATACGTCATTGGTATCCACAACGCTGTGAAACCTCTCTAATATTGCCATAGCAACTTGTATATTTGACATCACTTGTTGCTTAGGAACTGAGAGTATTATGCATCTTAAGATCGGCCGCAGTTTCTTATGAACTCAAGCTTTAGATGTTATATCTTTTTGTTTTTGCTTTTCATTCATTTTTCAGATTGACAGCTCGTCTGGACAGTCAACTCTTTGGTCTCGTACTGGTAACCTAGGCAACCTGTGGTCAGTCGGATATGCCAGAGTAACGTCAACTGTCCCATATCAACTGGTATTTGAAGGAATTGTGGGTAGCGGTGATCGGAGTGATACAGCTATCGATGACGTCGGATTCTATCTTGGCAACTGCCCGTACCAAGGTGTGTTGAGAGGATTCAAAATTTCCAACATTAAAACAGCATTGACGACATGATGCGCAATCTTTTATAGGCAAAATGAAGACCAAACAATGAAAAATGTACACCTATTCGGGATGCTGTGGGAAATTCCATGGTAACTTAAAAATACCTGTTAAGTGACTTTTACCTATTCCTTGATTAAGCATTCTTGAAAGACTCCATTTCAAAATGTTTTGCTTAGAGTTGAGAGGGCCTGATGTATTTCGATCCTATAGGATCTTTACTGAAGGCTACAAATTAGTTTTATTTGAATCAGCAAGTATACCACTTATGATTTCTAGAAATGCATGCAAATATGCAACAAGGAGGTACTTGTTACAGAAATGTCCCTAAAACATGGAAATGCCCCTTTTTATGAATGACCGCTATAACGAACAAAGGCTAAAGTGGTTTGGTCATGTGCAACGCATGAGCAATGAGAGAACACCCAAACTGCTATACCTATGGAAACCAACTCATGGGAAGCGCAGATGTGGTCGGCCTTAACTACATGGAGAGATGTCATTCAGAGAGATCTGTCACTCCTAGACACTGGGTGGTCAGTTGAAGATGCAGAAGTGGCAGCTCAAGATGCAGAAGTGGCAGCTCAAGACCGGTCCATTTGGAAGTTTTTTCTCAAGTCAGGCAGCAAGTGCAGATAATGCATGAAGCTTTCCAGTTAGTTAGTTATCTGTGGAACCCACCATGTTCGTTATAAGCAGCATTCAAAAGTAGCCACGTAATCGGCAGGGCTCCTTAATATTCCACTTTCTGTCTTTCAGAAAACTGTGACTTTGAGACGGACACTTGTCAGTGGACGAACGACGTAGCTGGGGATGAATTTGATTGGCTGCGCCTGAGCGGAGCAACGTCCAGTACCTACACAGGACCCTCTGTGGATCATACCACTCTAGGACAGAACGGTCAGTTGGTTTGGCTTGGACATCAGATAAATCGATTGGGCTCAAGAACAACTGACCTGCTAGGGACTTAGTTTATTCCCCTCTTCATTTACAGTGCTGATTGTGAGGTGAAATCTTTCTTATAATTATGTCCAATGGTTCTCGAAGTTCAGAAAAGGATGATTGTATTGGCCAAAAATATAAATGTTGAGGTTTGAATGTGATGTGGTGCCTGCACTATTGCCTTGATGCCACTGGTCATTGATTTGTGGCCTTTTCCTAATCTCGGCTCTGGCTGGGTGTTCGGCTCCGGCTCTGGCTCCGGCTTCGGCTCCATTTCATGAATCCATTCGAAAATAATAGGTATCACTTTGGCTGCGTTTCGGAAGTATATTCTCTGGTTTCAAAAAGAAAACCGAGCTTCAGCTTCAATGAAAAACTACGACCTATATTTTCAGCATATGGATGACAGAGATGAAACTTGAGCCTATGCCAGAGCTGAGATTTGAAAAAGGCCCTTGGTGCCCATTTTGAAACCATTTTGATGATTTCCCTGGTATCCTTCCCACAGGTTTTTATATGTACACGGAGACCAGCTCACCTCGAGTGCAGGGCAATCGTGCCGTCTTCAGAAGTCCTGAAATTGTTCCTCTTCCCGGCGACGGTCCAATCTGCTTCACGTTCTGGTATCACATGTTTGGCGTCGACATCGGCGAGATGACTGTTTCAGTGGTGACAGAGCCGGCGACTCCCAACGAGGCCACTCGGATTAATTGGCTGGTAAACGGCCAGCAGAGTACCGATGAGTTCAATTGGTTGAACGGCCAATTTGACGTGTCTGAGATCGTTCCATTCCAGGTAGGTTGGTTGTATTTTACAAACTTGCAACACCTTACCGTTTTCAGGTTTGAAGGTTTGCAGGTGTGTGAGTGGTTTCATGGCTTCTGACTGCCAAACAAAGAAAGATAATTGACTATTAGGGACATCAGGGCTGAATAGCTCAGTTGGTAGAGTGCCTGTACGGTATTCCGTAGGTCGCTGGTTCGAATCCCACTTCAGTCAATTCTTCTTTGTTCACTTTTCAATTAATTGAATCTTTTGTTTGATTGGTCAGATTGTCTTTGAGGGCGTGGTCGGTGCTAGTTACCAGGGTGATATTGCCATTGATGATATCGAGCTAATTAGTGGAAACTGCAACAGTAAGTTATCCAAATTATTTAGAGTTCAAAGTTTTGTAAACCATGCCCTAGGTTAATAAAGCCATAATACAGGATTGGTAAACGTGACAGAACAGCTGCATACTGTTCATAATTTGATTTGTCATGGAATGAAAAAAAACCTGTGAAATTTTCAGCTCATGTCATCACCGGAAACTTTAGAAAACAGCGAAAGACACTCACAGTATTTTCAAATCTATTCAGTTTCACCAAAGATCAAAACTGTTTTTGGTCGTTGTTTGACTAATTTCTGGATAAATACATGGTGTATTTATCCAGATGGTGTATTCAGGTGAAAAAATGTTAACGGTATGTTTCTACCAGCACCATCTTCATACCCTGAAAGTTATACGTAAATCTGTGAACATTTCTATTTGGGTATGTTACAAATCCTGTACTGTACCTTTAATCAAATGTAGATACTTCAACAAATTCAGCGACACTACCATCAGCGGTGACTACAGAAGCTTTTATGAGTTCTAATAATCAAACCTTTTCACTCCTTATCTGTTTAGCGATACCAAGAAATGCTGATCCGTACCTCTACGTCAACAACTGCACCTGTGACTTTGAGGCCCTGTTGTGCTCCTGGACTCAAGATGCTACTGATGTCTTTGACTGGACTCTGACTACAACGTCTACTCCTTCTACAGGCACTGGACCTCTAGCAGATCATACTGGAGGCGGTATGTATTTCAGGGCGGGGCTTCATAATGATGGGTGTGGTCAATGGGCGGGGCCATGCAGGATGTACCAGTGGATCATACTGGAGTGATGTACCTCAGGGCGGGGCTTCATATGATGTTTTAGATGGGTGTGGTCATTGGGTGTGGCCATGCGCGATGCATCAGCCGGTCATACAGGAGGCGGGATGTTCCTTGAGCAGGTTTTCCTAATGATGTTTAAGATGGGTGTGGTCAATGGGCGGGGCCATGCAGGTTGCATCAGAGGATCATACTGGAGGCAGTATGTTCCTTGGGGCGGGGTTTTCTAATGATGTTTGAGATGGGTGTGGTCATTGGGCGGGGCCGTGCAGTATGTATCAGCAGATCATACAGGAGGCAGTATGTTCCTTTGGGCGGGGTTTCTTAATGATGTTTAAGATGGTTGTGGTCATTGGTCGGGGCCATGCAGGTTAAATCAGAGGATCATACTGGAGGCAGTATGTTCCTTGGGGCGGGGTTTTCTAATGATGTTTGAGATGGGTGTGGTCATTGGGCGGGGCCGTGCAGTATGTATCAGCAGATCATACAGGAGGCAGTATGTTCCTTTGGGCGGGGTTTCTTAATGATGTTTAAGATGGTTGTGGTCATTGGTCGGGGCCATAGAGGATGCCATTGCAAAACGAAATGAAGGCATTGGGCCACATGACGAATCTGAAGAAAGGCTCCAGCTTTGACAAGCCTTTCATATAAATAAATTTCAAGTCCATCCTCAAGCCTCATTTCATAGAGGTCCAATGTATCCTTCTTATATTCAGGTGGCTATTATGCATTTATTGAGACCTCATCACCCCAAGTGATTGGTGAAGCGGCCCGGCTCATCTCCAGCGACCTTTACCCTACGACCCCTGGGTCATCTTGCCTGGAGTTCTGGTATCACATGTTTGGTGGTGGAGTGGGTACTCTGACCTTCTCTACGTCCACACCGAGTGGCCGGGTTTCGTTCTGGAGTCTGTCTGGCTCTCAAGAGGATGCTTGGAAGGTTGCTAGGGTAACGGTGTCATCACCAGTGCAGTTCAACGTAAGTATATATCATGTGACTATTTATAACCTCTTTTTGTTTTATGTAGAATTCTGTAGAATTTAGATGCTAGTCTGACTCGAATCACCAATCTTAGTGACATTTGACTTGACTGCAGAAAATTTGATTTGCGACTTGACTTGAAAGATTTGAGGCTTTGCATGGTGACTATTGGTATGTGGATCGGTTTGCGGAAACACCATGTAAGAATCGTTGGTACTTTCGCACTTCTATACTGTTCGCACTTCTAAATAAGGTCTCAACGTTTCGACTAGCCTGCCAAATAAGTCGAAGCGTTGAGACCTTACGATGAAGTGCGAACGATATAGAAGTGCAAAAGTATGAATGATTCGTACATGGTGTTTTCGCAAACTGATCCACAAACTTGACTTGACTTGAGAAAATTTTAATTGGTCACTCAACTCTGCCATGTAGTACACCTGTACACGTTTCATTCCTTCATTCATTGTTCTACCTGTGTAATAACCCTTCTCCTTGTCTTGTAGATTGTAATGGAAGGTGTGGTTGGATCCTCATACCAAGGTGATATCTCCATCGATGACATCCTTTACACTCTCGGTGCTTGTCCACCGATCAGTAAGTCAATCTCCGTCAAATTATCATCAAGATCGTGTATCAGGTTAGGGAGAGAAACTTTAATAATGGTAAGGCCTAGCCGTTGAAAAGCCAGGCCAAACCCAGGCCTTCAGGCCTGGAATCTCATTTTGCTAGCTCTGAACTTTCAATGCAATAGCTGCTCAGATTCATTAAAGCCAGGTCCCTAGATGTCCTGGGGCTATTTCACCAAACTCTTCGTAACTTGCTATCAATCGTAGGACTTATGATTCATTGGAAACCTATGTAGGATAGGCTCCCCAACGATGGGTTATCCTTCATAACTTGAGTCATGATGGATCGCAGGGGTTCGTGAAATCGACCCCTGCCGGGCTTTGACTGAAGTCCTACCCATATGAAGCCTAAGATGTGGCTGTTGTTCAGCTTCAAATGGGTACGGTGTCCTGCCCACGACTTCAGTTTGATTACAGAAGTCGCAGATCCTGAGCAAAGCTTAGGCCTTGCCAGGCTTTTCAGTGGCTGGGCCCTACCAGCATTAAAGTTTCTCTCCCTTAATTTCTTCATCACATTTCATCCATTATTGCTTTACTGTCTTTGTTATTGTTCCTTTGGCTCTATCTTCATTGTCTGTGGTCGGATGCACCAAACTCATCGTAACTTACTATATCGCAGGACTTATGATGCGTTGCAGCCCTACATATGATATACGATGGGTTATCGATCCTTCGTAACTCGAGTTACGATTGATGGTAGAGCTTTGTGAAATCGACGCCTGGCTACTTTTACTCCTTCTTCTTGTTTGGGATTTGAATCATCTCCTAAAACCTGCAAAAGTTGTGATATGGTCCGACACAATTTCTAATTTGTTATACCACGTTTTCTCCACCAATCAGGAACTTGCACCTTTGAAACCAACAGCTGTGATTGGACGCAGGAGTCTGCAACGGATGATTTTGATTGGATGAGAGTTCAGGCTTTGGTCGCTTCACATTCTTCTGGCCAACTAGTTGACAAGACCACGGGAACTCCAAATGGTAGTTGACATCAGGGGCCAATTTCATAGAGCTGCTTAAGCACAAAATTTGCTAAAGCATGAAAAGTGTTCGTTGATCAAACAGGATTACCAACCAAATGTTCATGTGATGTTTACTGCATTTGACTTGTATTCAGCCATTGTTTGCTGAGCATAACATTCACAAGGAGTTTTGGCTGGCATACTTATTTTATTTACCAAGGTTTTTGGTGCTTAAGCAAATTTCGGTGCTTAAGCAGTTACATGAAATTGGCCCATTGTTATTATTTAACTGATCCTACGTTATTAAAGATTTTTTAAATTAATTTGATAATTCCCTTGATCGGGGTTTATTAAAATGAGCTTTTTTTTGTATTCTAGGCTATGTAATGTACCTCGATTCAGACTTTGGACAAAACCTCGATCTGGCCGTCATGTACTCGGGCTACTACCAGCCTTCCCCGATCGGGGAATGCCTTAAGTTCTGGTATCACATGCACGGAGCAGGTGTTGGTACCCTGCGTGTCTATGCAGATGTTAATGGAGTGATGGGACCAGTGCTGTATGAGAAGGCTGGGGACCAGGGAGATGTCTGGCGTTATGCGACGGTGACGTTGATGAATTCTACTTATGAATTCCGGGTAAGTTAATTGAAAAGTGAACAAAGAAAAATTGACTGCAGCGGGATTCGAACCTGCGACCTCCTGAATACTGTACAGGTGCTCTACCAAATGAGCTATGTTGGAGAGCGACTGTATGGTATTCAGGAGGTCGCCGGTTCAATGACCTTAAATTCAGTCAGTTTCCCTTGTGGTTGTTTGGTGATTAAGTTAATTGGTTAGAATCAGCTATGGTTTGAGTGAATTTTTAAGACCGATCCACATACAAGTACTTCCCAATTGATCAATTGTGCGACAAATGTTTACCTGCTATCACGTGACTTATAGTGGCTATTTTTCATCTTAAAGGTATAATACATGATTGGTAAAGGTCACAGAACAGCACTCACACTTTGTCTAATCCAATATGTACATTAAATTACACACCTATGAAAATTTGAGCTCGATCGGACATCTGAGTCACGAGGAAATGAGATGAAAAAGTTACCTACTATAAGTCACATGATGGCACGTAAACATTGGTTGCATAATCAGTCTAACCAATACGAAGTGAAGTAATACTTGTCATCTTTGAACACTATTTATTGCAGGCTGCCATCGAAGGAACCCTGGGTACCAGTCAAACTGGTGACCTTGTACTTGATGATGTTGATATCACTGCTGGACCATGTGACCCTCCAGGTACGTTTTTCCAGTCAAATGCCATGAAAACAAATCAATGTTGGTACAGTAATTCCTTCTCATTGATGATGTAAGCTGATTATTTTGTTGATGATGGAAACAAACGATTTCCTCCCTTGCAGGTTTCTGTGACTTTGAGTCGGGCACCTGCGGCTGGGTCAACGAGGTTGCACTGGATGACTTTGATTTCGTTCGCACACGTGGAGCCGATGCATCCTCCATGGCCCCGCCCATTGACCACACCTTCTCTAGTGATCTGGGTAAGTTGCCACGCCCTGGTATGAAACCGAAATCTTTGTTTCTTCAGACAATGTTTCATTCTTCAAAAATGCTTCGAAGATGCATCTCTTTCAAAGATAGTTATAGCTGCTTTCTCCTTAAGCCTTTGAGAAAGATCCTGCTAGGATCGAAATGTCCGGTCCTCCTAACTCTGAGCAGCCTTTGAGAAAGATCCTGCTAGGATTGAAACGTCAGGCTCTCCTAACTCTGAGCAGCCTTTGAGAAAGATCCTGCTAGGATCGAAATGTCAGGCCCTCCTAACTCTGAGCAGCCTTTGAGAAAGATCCTGCTAGGATTGAAACGTCAGGCCCTCCTAACTTCAGGCATGGTATAATAATCATTTCATACATCAAATATTTCATTTTTTCAGGGTACTACATGCTGATTGAGAGCAGTACAGTTCCAACTGGCAAGAAGGCGTGGCTTAGCAGCGAGCACTTTAGCCCCGCACCCAGCGGTAGCAACTGTTTCACCACATGGATCTACATGTTTGGAAATGGTGAGCTTTTGTCCTTTACATTGTGGCTGTTATTCAGTCATTCAAGTATGAATTTCATTTCTTCATTGGTCGCTAGTTGGTGCATCTGTATTTCCTTGTTGTGATTGCGGGAATCAGTGTCGCTCTCATATTGTCCTGTTTAGCCATACCAGATGCTGTAATGTGACTTTTTCTGGTGGTAAACTCAATCTTTTACCAAGTTATCCAGTTGTATGGATAGTTTATGTGAAAGACACACTAGCTGTACAGCAAGCGAGCGTCTATCACATGATAGATGCTCGCTTGCTGTATGGCCAGTGCGCCTATCACATAGACTAACTGTCACCATGCAAAGCCTCAACTTTTCTTCAATAGTGAACCTTATTTTCAAAATTGATCTTTGTTGTTTTTTGTTTTTGTTGTTGCTTGGCTCCGTCACTAGGCGTCAGCACAATGAATATCTACCTTAGAGACAAGGCATCCGGCTCATTACAGTTACTACACACAGAATCCGGTGACCATGGTAACCTATGGCATGAGGTCACAGTCAGTGTCCTTAGTAACGCGGAGTTTCAGATCTATGTGGAGGGTGTTGAAGGGATTAACACTAATGGTACTATGGCTCTGGATGACACTAAGCTAGCAGATGGCCCCTGTGCGAGTAAGTACCATTGACAAATATTGGTCAAATAGATCGCAATAATTTTACTGCAAGTTAAAAAGACGCACAACAGTAAATCAGTTTGGTGCTCAGAGTAAGGAGGGCCTATCATTTTGATTTTAGTAGGATCTTTCTCAAAGTCTTACAGTTTTTCTTTTAAACTTTGCTTGAAGATTGTTATTAATAGCCATTGAGAAAGATCCTGCTAGGATAAGAATGTCAGGCCCTCCTAAATCTAAGCAGCCTTTGAGAAAGATCCTGCTAGGATCGAAACGTCAGGCCCTCCTAACTCCAAACATTTGATATATTTCAGGACAATGTTTTGCTTGATATAAAAGTAGTTTGCAGCAGTTTATTACTTGAATGAAATTATTATGTATTTTCTACTTTACATTCTACAGTTCCTACGCAGTTCGACTGTGATTTTGAGACTGACACCTGTAGCTACACGGACGCAACTGATGATGACTTTGATTGGCTAAGGTCAAGTTTTTCAACTCCTTCCGTCGACACGGGACCGTCCGTTGACCACACCACAGGAAGCGGTCAGTTCATTTCAAAAGATAAACCGTCCATCCTCGATTTTTGCCCAATTTAAGCTGAGAAATAGAACTAAAAAATAAAAAGCAGACTGATACTTAGCAGCATCATATGAATCATTGAACAAAGAAATATCGATTGGAGCAGGATTAGAACCATTGACCTCCGGAATACTTTACCAGCACTCTTACCAACTGAGCTACCCAGGCCTATGTTGATGGTATCCCTAATACTCATTTAGAAGAATATTGTTTTATGGATGTCTCCTGATTTTCTCAAAGGTTTTTTGCTCCTGATTAGCTTTCAGGCTTTCCAAATTTCAATAAAAGATGATTTGGAAGTTTACAAAATAATATAATAATAATAATAATAATACACTTGTATAGTGCCAAATCTATTTAAGAAAATGCTCTGAGGCGCTTTACAGAATACACATATCAACAATTTATACACTTTAGAATACAACAATAATAAAAACTAAACTACGAGATAAAAAAGAAAAAAGAAAAAAGAGAAATATCTTTAAAAAGTAGGCCCAATCAACTTAGAATGAATGTCCAAGAGTAAAACTGTAAACAAAGTCAATTAAAATAATGGATTAAAAATTTAAAAATTAAAAATTAATAATTATACAATGTACAATGGCTCTATCAGTCATACATATACCGACACCACCGCATTTCCTTTTTTAATCAAAAGAGGGTGCCACTTAAAAACTTCTGTTCAGATTACTGTATCCCCATTTGTTTAATCTCTGACAAAGATTCATCGTCTTCTCTCCGTAGCTTCGGGGTTCTACGTCTTTATTGAGACGTCATCCCCAAGACTTGCTGGCGAGAAGGCACGGCTTGAGAGCGACACGGTCCCGCCCTCCACGACAGAGAAATGCCTGGACTTCTGGTATCACATGTGGGGGGACGATGTGGACGCATTGAACATCTATGCTAAAGTGGACGGAGTGGGACTCGGCTCGGCTATATGGACTCGGATTGGTACCAGAGACGATAAATGGTACCAAGGTCAGCTGACAATCACAATGACAACACCATATAAGGTAATCCACTCTCAAATCTATGGATGCGAACTTCCAAGTATGATTTTGCAATATAATTTCCACAAGGGAAACAAACTGACTGAATTTGAAAAGTGAACAAAAGTGAACAAAGAAAAGTTGACTGGAACCGGATTCGAACCTCCTGAATTCCGTACAGGCGTACGGTAGAGCGCAAGCTCCGTGTACTGAGTGATGCCTGCTGGGTGCATCACGTCTTTTATACGTTCATTTGCATGTCTGCGTTATGTTCTGCGTTGTGTTCTAATATAATTTCATTAATGAAATTTAAGAAAGGAAGGGTTGTAAAAGGCATGTATAAACTCTTTTCAAGAAGTGTGTTTACTCTCCTGAGGTCGTCCAGAGTACACTGGCCGTTACTACTTTCACCGAAGCTTCAAATCCTATTAATGAAATTGACTGATATTTTGGAGTCAGGTCGGCATTGATGTTCTTTCCTCGCCTTTCACCTCTGGTGGCCCGGGTTCAAGTCCGGCTCGTCCACAAATTGTGGATTGGGTTTTTAGTCCTTACCACATTCTATGGGTTTTTGCGCAGAATGTTACCCTTGGGTTTGCAAATAATCATCAAATAATCATCAAAGAAAATTTACTGGAGAAGGATTTGAACCTTCAACCTCCGGAGCACATTACCAGCTCTCTACCAAATGAGCTTGCTGTATGTGCGTGATTTCATGGCTTCTTACTGCCAAACGAACAAAGAAAAATAACTATAAGGGACACCACCAACGTAGTGCTGGATAGCTGTTATGATATTCTGGGGGTCACTGGTTCGAATCCTGCTCCTGTCAATTTTTCTGTGTTCACTTGTCAATGACTTTAAAAAGTGTAGAGGACAACTTGTAGACTTTGTGTTGTTGTTTGGCAGTATGTATTTGAGGGTGTTGTTGGAGCTAGTTTCCTGAGTGACATTGCGCTGGATGACATCAAAGTCTACGCTGGACCCTGCGAAGGTGAGATTGCATTTCTGGTTTTGCAGAAAATATGTTTTCATTCCTTGTTTTCCCCTCCAAATTGGCAATGATACATTTTTATGAATTTTTTAAGACTTGGAGCTTCAGAAAAAGAACTATTTAAGCAGGAAACTCTGCATGTACCCCAACCTTTTTATATTCAGATCTTTGTGGTTTCAGGTTTGTGGCAACTATGATCCAGGACAAAGCAGGGGCTTGAAGTTGATAGTTCAAGGCTTGGGATTGTAGAAGCCCAAGAGCCAAGGCAAAGCCCAGGCCTGGCCAGGCTGTTCAACTACAATCCAGGACACAGCAGGGGCTTGAAGTTGATAGTTCAAGGCTTGGGATTGTAGAAGCCCAAGACCCCAGGCAAAGCCCAGGCCTGGCTTTTCAACTGTAATCCGGAACACAGCAGGGGCTTGAAGTTGATAGCTCAAGGCTGGGGATTATAGAAGCCCAAGAGTCCAGGCAAAGCCCAGGCCTGGCCTGGCTTTTCAGTGACAAAGCCCAACCAGTATTAAAGTTTCTCCCCCTTTGTGTCTTAACTGGGTAAAAATTCAGCTGATTGATATTTCCTTGCTTCTTTCCTGTAGTTCCCAACCTGTGTGAGTTTGAGGAGCCAACAATCTGCGGATACACCCAGGACGCTACGGACGATTTTGACTGGACCCAATACTCTGACCGCACCCCAACGCTTCTCACGGGACCCAGTATAGACATCTCCTATGGAACTGCTAATGGTAACTGACAAAAAATAACCAAACAAAATTTTGAAAAAATTATGGTTCTGCAATTCATGCAATTTCAGAATTTCAGGAGAGTTTCAATGTGCAAATTATTGAAACATTACAATATGTTGTATCCAGTGTTTAATGTTATGGAAAGCACCCTGGAGCACGATTTTATCATGGACGGGCGCTATATAAATTTATTAAATTTAAACTTATTATTTTTTTTTATTTTTTATGAAAAATCGCCAATCACAAGGCCCAAAACAGGCCACTCGAGGTGATGGCTAAAACAAGGAGAAAAGGGAACAAAGAAAAAATCATGGGGTAGAAAGACAATTAGTATTACATGTATTATGATTCCTTGAAATGTATGCAAATATGCAAAAAAGAGGTAACTACTACGTTACAAAAGGAACTGCTCCCATCGGTTTGGAAGTTATTTAGAAATAGGTTCATGTAAGTAGAGTTTGTGCTTGACCCAACAGCAATTTTGCCCTAACATAGCATTTAGAGTTATTATCATTTTGTTCATGATGTAGGGCAGTACATGTACACCGAAGCTACAAATCAACGTCCGGGAGATTTAGCGAGACTCATCTCACCGCCGTTTGTTCCTGATCAGAGCACTCAGACTGTCTGTTGGCGATTCTACTATCACATGTACGGGAACGAGATGGGTACCATGCGAGTCAAGGTAAGAAAATAAGACGTCTTAAGGGAGATAAAAACCCCTGTGAATAGATTTGAAAATAATGTGAGCGTTTTTCACTGTTTTTTCAAAATGCGAGCACCGTATGGGACTAGGATTTTCACAGATTACTGTTACTGTATCTTCCTTGATATTTTTGCCCATGAATCTGCACTTCTTTGGCAAAAACCAAAATATAGAATTACCTTTAAGATTTTTAAATGTTGATAAGTCTTAATTTCTGCGTAATGTTTGATGTCACACTGTAAATCTGCACAACTCGTTTTAAGATCTATGTATTTTACCAAATCCTGCCCACAGATTTCACAGATGATCTGAATAAAAAAGGAAATATTGAATCAAAAGTGGCTTCCATTAATAGTTCTTTTGTGTGTTTAGTATTGAGTGCTCAGAGTTGGGAGGGCCTGACGCATTTCAATCCTAGCAGGATATTTATTCAAGGCTATAAGATTTAGGGTTAGGGTTAATTATAGCCTTCGATAAAGTTCCAGCTAGTATCGAAACGCATCAGGCCCTCCCAACTCTAAGCATTTTATAAATTCCAGGTTATTATTTTGTCTGATGAGCAGTTTAATTTGCAGCAGTTTATTACTTGTTTAGTATTGAGTTATCTGAATATTATCAGTTGATCGCCAACTGGTTTTTTACATAGAGTATCCTGCTTCAATAAGCACCGATTCTACGCTTACAGCATGAAGAGCCATGGAATAGTGTCCGGGCTGTGGATTGATATTTCATCTAGTCTAAAGAGTCGATGTTCTCTCCGTTTAACAGGTGAACGGTGATCCGACCACACTCTGGTCAATGACTGGTAACTATGGAGATCAGTGGTTCCTAGGTGAGGTAGAGTACACCAGTTCTACCGTCTACCAGTTAGTGTTTGAAGGAGAAGTTGGAATCGGTGAACGTAGTGACATGGCCATCGATCATATCTCAAAGATCGCTGGGCCCTGCCCTGTACAAGGTATACTAAAAACATAATGATGATTAATTTTTACAAATAGGTAGGGAGACAGTTTAGCGTCTGAAAGTGAACATTTGAGGGACATGGGGAATTGGGGAGAGTCATTTCAATGTCTGGCTATAAGGGAAGTTAGTGCATTTCTCTGACCAAATGCTTGCTGTACAGTTGTAGTTATTGTGTGTCATGACATTGCTCCTTGTATTATACTTGCTTGGTGGCAGCGGTGTGATTCGAACCTATGCCATCAAAATGTGTTTGTAATTGGTTTGTCCACATTTCTTTTGCAACTTCCCTGTGTGCATGGACTTAAGCCAGGGAGGGTGGTTTTGATTGGACGCACTTTTAGAGAACTTACTCCATTTCTCTGATCTGTTCTACAGTTGTAGTTATTGTGTGTCATGACATTGCTCCTTCTATTAAACTGGCTTGATGGCAGCAGTGGGATTCGAACCCACAGCATCAAAATGTGTTTGTAATGTGAGACTTTGGAGAACCGGTCTTCAAGTCAACAGCGCAGGCGCACACACGCGTACGCATGCGCATGCGCAAGCGCAAAACAATGTGCGCATGCTCACAATTGTGTGCGTTTGCTCTTTTGACTTGAAGACTGGTTCCCCAAAGTCTCCCATTACTGTGTTCACATTTCTTCCCTGTGTCCTTGGACCAAAGCCAGGGACGATGGTTTTGATTGCACTCATTAGCAGAGAAGTAATTACTCCATTTCTCTGATGAGCTGGTCTACAGCTGTATTTATTGTGTGTCATTAAATACCTCCTTATAATATAAGGGGTTCAAATCCCACCGCTGCCACCAAGCCAGTATAATGATATTATACTGGCTTGGTGGCAGCGGTGGGATTGGGTTTGGTGGCAGCGGCGGGATTGGGCTTGGTGGCAGCAATGGGATTGGGTTTGGTGGCAGCGGTGGGATTCTAACCCATGCCATCGAAATGTGTCAGTAATTGTTGTGTCCACATTATTTTCCAGGGAGTTGTGATTTTGAGCAAGATACTTGTACCTGGATGAACGATGTAACGGGAGATATCTTTGATTGGGTTCGTCTGAGCAGCGATACGGCCAGTCAGTACACGGGACCTAGTAGCGATCATACGTGCGGGATATCTGGCTCCTGTGCACCAGGTAGGTAAACAGAGGGGTATTGGTGAAGATCGGAAGAAGACAGTGTGCCCTGAAGACGTACTCATGATTCTACTCCAACAATTTTAGTCAGAATGTAAACATTTTGTAATTTTAAGTCATTGAAAAGGGACCAAATAATGTAGGATTTGAACTTGGAGACCTGGAATACCGCCAGCTGAGCCATCCAGCCCTATGTTGGTTGTGTCCCTAATAGTCAATTATCTTTGTTCGTTTGGCAGTCAGAAGCAAACCACTCACATACCGCTATATCCCAAGTATCATTTCACCGATACGTGCAGTATTAGCAATGTTGCAGCCTGAAAAACATTACATGCGGGATCATTCAAGGAGGATACAGTCTTTGGATCAATAAAATCATCAAAAAACCACAAATGTTTAGAATTGTGTGTTTTATTTTCAAGTCTGCTTTGATGATATTCATTTATCTTCTGCGACACTGCTTGGATCATACTGTGTGTCTTCATGCAGCGCTAAAATGACTATCTATTGCACAGATGGTCATTTTTTAGATATTTTTGGCGTAGGTCAGTTGCATCTCTGATATTAAGTTTCTCTCCTTGACTGATTTGTCAATTCGGACTTCCTCCCACAGGTTACTTCTTGTACATTGAGACGTCCTCGCCCCGTTTACCTGGAGACTACGCCAGACTGACCAGCAGCTTCCTGACACCAGGGACCCCCTCCTGCATGACATTCTGGTATCACATGTACGGTGTGGACATCGGAGAGTTACTGGTCCTTACGTCTGGATCAAACGGCGCCGTTACGACGTACGAGAACACTGTTTGGTTCTTGTCTGGGGAGCAGAGTGCCAACTCCACGGACTGGAAGTACGGTCAGGTTGGCGTCACGGACCCGGCCAATCCCTTCCAGGTATTACAACGCTGAAGATGATCAGAGAAAACCTTAAGAATTTACCGTTATTACCTCTCATGATCAAGGTTATTTTTATAAACCTGCCCAATTGAGACATTCTTTACTAATTTCACAGGGAGCAGGATTTTATCTCTGTATCTTCTGATAATGCTTTCTGTAAAACCCAGATAGAAAGTCCCTTGCTTCTAGACTTCTACTTGGGTAGAGTTAGGAGGGCCTGACGTTTCAATCCTAGCAGGATCTTTCTCAAAGGCTGCTCAGAGTTAGGAGGGCCTGATGGTTTGATCCTAGCAGGATCTTTCTCAAAGGCTGCTCAGAGTTAGGAGGGCATGATGCGTTTCGATCCTAGCAGGATCTTTCTCAAAGGTTGCTCAGAGTTAGGAGGGCCTGTCTGTTTGATCCTAGCACGATCTTTCTCAAAGGCTGCTCAGAGTTAGGAGGGCCTGACGTTTCGATCTTATAGCAGGATCTCATGTGATTTGTCAGGTGACTAAGTATCATGTGACTTCTCTTTTGATCAGGTGATCTTTGAAGGAGTGGTTGGCAAGTCCTTTGCAGGTGACATAGCCCTTGATGACATTAACTTCACCCCAGGAATGTGCAGTGGTAATTATTCCCTAGTGATTATAAATGGTGTTTCGTTGATCATGTGGCTATACACCGATCCGACGGCGCGTCCATTGAGGTAGGAAATACTCGCCATTACTGCAGTGTCCCCTCCCGTATTTTGTCCTGCATTAAAAGAATTTAAGTCCGCCGCACTCTATATGGCAGGGTGTACGTCCCTATAATCATTGGACGTACACCCTGCAATTATTGAGTGCGGAGGAGCGTAAATGTTTTTGTTGCCGGACAAAAGACTAGCGGGGACACTGCAGTAATGGTGGGCAGTATATCGTGCCGTCGGATCGATCTATACAAAAATGCCTACAGGTCGTATACAAAATTTACAATACATGTATTTTGCTTTGAACTCAGTTCTTCCAGTTACTGCCGATCCGACCAAATACGGCTTCAATGCAACCTGTGATTTTGAAACTTCCTTCTGTGCGTGGACACAAGCCAGGGACGATGGATTTGATTGGACGCGCTATCAGGGAAGCACGCCCTCTGTTGACACGGGACCAAGTGCGGATCACACCACCGGCGCAGGTAGTGTGAAGTATTAATATGAATTTATCAAATAAACCACAAAATAAATTCGATCAATTGACAAGTCATTGAAGGGTGAACAAAGAAAATTGACTGGAGTTGGATTCGAACTTGTGACCTCCAAAAGAAAATCTAGAACAACAGTTAAACAATAAGGAACAGTGATATATAAAAGCAAAGCCTTTTCATTTAGTGATTTATGTAGAAAACGCTATTTTGGTGTTTGAAATTCTAAGAGTAATGCATTATCTTTTAGGTGACTCTAAAACTCCCTCCTAACTCCAAGCTTTTTATAAATTTCAGGTCATTATTTTGGCTGATGAGCAGTTTGCAGCAGTTTATTACTTTGTACAATTTAATCAATTGAATATTTGGTTGCATGGTTGCCATTAAAGAAGATACATTAACTTTTAGATATTAACCTAATTGATATATTAATGTTTAAAGGCATTGCATACGTTTGGTAATGACTCTGAAAATTTATGGCAATAAAAACTTACTTGGTGAGAAGTACAGCTGCTTTGGATAGTATAATGCATATTGAGAAACGTTCAATTCGAAGTACCGCGGTTATGGAAAAATATGTCACTTTTTATCTCCAAAAATTATGAATCTGAGAAGCGTTATGCCCGTAACGCTTCTCAGCCATTGACTAACTGTTCTCTGGCGTGAAATAACCGCTCTAGTTTGTCGCCAAAATCTCAAAAACGCTGCCACCTTTTTTAATTGAAACTTTCACAGGTTAGTTTTATGGTATATATATTCAATTATATTGGTTTGAAACAAACAGTAGGCTCAAATTACCAAACGTATGCAATCCCTTTAATAATTACCTGTCTGTTACCAAGGTTACTACATCTACACTGAAGCATCCTCTCCACGTGTTCCATTGGAGCGAGCTCGCATCATCACTCGCACCATAAACCCAACCAGTCTCCTAGGCAACTGTCTCTCATTCTGGTATCACATGACCGGTAGCACCATGGGAACGCTGGACTTGATCATGACATCGATGGTCAATGGCACTGATACAACATTGTGGTCTAAGACCGGAGAACAAGATGGCGGCTGGTTGCTGGGACAACGGACGATAAACAGCGATGTTGACTTTACTGTGAGTGACTTATAGAACCATGGGAGATTTTTGAGAACCGGTCTTCAAGTCAACAGCGCACGCAATTTTGAGCATGCGCGCTTTGTTTTGCGCCTTCGCTGCTGTGCGCGTGCGTGCGCTGTTGACTTGAAGACCGACTCTCCAAAGTCTCCTATTCTTATTTTATTTAGTGCTTAGATGTCAATGTGTCGCAATCATTGAAGTTGAACGTACAGTACAGGATTGGGAACATACCAACACAGAAATGTTCACAGATTTACGTATAACTTTCAGGATATGAAGATGGTGCTGGTAGAAACATACCCTTAAAATATTTCCGCCTGAAATGGTGTATTTATCCAGAAAATAGTCAAACAAAAACCGAAAACAGTTTTGATCTTGGGGTAAGATCAAACCATTCTTAATGTTTTATAAAACAAATTGAGTCGGGTTTTCGCTGTTTTCATTTGACTCAGATGTCTGATTGAGCTCAAATTTGAATCTCACTGTTTCATGGAATTGATTGCAGAATTCATTTTGTAATCCTTTATCCATGTGTATTTGGTTTGCAGCTTACATTTGAAGGCATTATAGGTTCCAATTACTACAGTGACATAGCACTGGATGACATAATGTACACACAGGGACCCTGCCCACCACCACGTAAGTACCTCAAACTCAGGCTCAGGCTTTGGCTACAGCTCTGTCATCCATATACTAAAAATATAAGTCTTGGTTTTTCATTGAAGCTGAAGCTCTGTTTTTCCTTTTCAAACCAGAGAATCTACTTCCGAACCGCAGCCAAAAGCTTCTATTTTGATACCCGTTATTTGAGAATGGATTCAAGAAATGAAGCTGGAGCCTGAGACGGAGCCTAAACCTCAGTGTCATAAACCCTTATTGATGGCACTCTGTTTTCTTAAATCGTCTTTTTTCATGTGTAATGGTCACAAAATTTGCCATTTTGATGATCGCACTTATATTTTGTTTCCTTACTTTGGAAGAATTTTACCATTACAAAACTCTTCATGAAATACTAGTGGTCTAAAACCTTTGTTTGTAAAGTTTGGTTCAACTGGGTTTCTAACAAGGGAAAAGTCTGCAGAATTGTCGCCCTATTCTGTAATCTCAGTTCTGTGGGTTGTTGGTTCAAATCCTAGTCCAGTCAATTTCTCGTTATCGCATTTGAATAACTATTTTCACAATAATAAGATTATAAGATTGCATCATCGAAGTCACGCAACCATTTACTCTCCTGAGGACGAACAGAGTACACTGTTCACTACGTCAAGATAATACCTATGGTTCTTCTCAGAACCACACACTCTCACAGAAGAGATAACATGGTGTCACCTCAAACCCACCTTCCTTTTGATAAGATAAGGGTTTTAAGAAAACAACGGTGTAATTTCAACCTGAATATTATTTTTGTCCTAGGTGCTTGCGACTTTGAAATCGACTTCTGTGAGTGGACGCAGGTCAGTTCAGTCGATGAATTTGATTGGACGAGACCGAGAGGCGTGGACATACATCCAGACCAAGTGGGCACCAGACTACCTGATAAAACCACAGGAACATCCACAGGTGAGTAGGGTACAAGACAGTAATATTATGGGATGTTGAAGATTTTGTTGACCACTGCCATCTTTAAAGCATATTGAGGATGACACGACTGGAAACACATGGAATCCGTTACCGTTAGCAAAAATTCCTCGCGTACGATAGTATATTTTTTGACTTACAGCTTATATAGCGTATATCACGGGAGAGCTGTTTTTCTCACTAGTAGCAAGGAATTTCTGCAGAATGCATATGACAGCATGCTAGCAGAAAAAAATCATGGTTTATCATAGAAATTCTTCGCTAATTGAAAGTCTTGTACAGTTGGTTAAACTTGATCCATTTCTGCAGGACGTTTTGCTTACCTGGATGAAACATCTCAGCAAGCTGGTGACACAGCCGTCCTGATCAATCCCAACTTCCCAGCGATATCAGACGGAGAATGCCTACAGTTCTGGTACTACGTCCACGGCAACGGTGTAGGCTCCCTAGATGTCTTCCAGTACTTTCCCACTACGGCGAGTCTGGGTGCCAGACTGTGGGGGAAGAGTGGGGACCAGGGAGATCTCTGGCGATTGGGGAGAGTCACCCTCCAATCAAATGTCTCATTTCAGGTAAAAATGATAAGAACGTAACTGAAAACTTGACGGGCATCGCTGTTGAACAGCTTGACCAGACCCAGGACTTCAGGCCTAAACATTTTTTGTCAGCCCTAACCTTCATCACATAAATGGTTTTGATATTGTTAATTGGTTTTTAAAAATGTTTTTGATGCTTTTTGTGTTGTTTGTGTTTGTTTTAGATATATTTGATGTTTTTTTTTTTTTATGTTCTTGATATTTTTAGTGTTTGAGGCTTTTGAAGTTTTTCACTGTTTTTCACTGGTTTTTGTTGTTGATACTTTCATGTTTGGCATTATTTTAATATTTTCATGTTTTTTCATGTTTTTCACTTTTTTCACGTTTTTCACGTTTTTCATATTTTTCATATTTGTCATGTTTTTCATATTTGTCATGTTTTTCATTTTTTTCATATTTGTCATGTTTTAACAACAGGCTGCCTTTGTTGGCACTGTCGGAAGCACCGGGCTAGGCGATGTTGCCATTGACGATGTAGAGATAACCATTGGAACATGTCCATTAGCCGGCTACTGTGATTTTGAAGACGGTTTCTGCTCGTGGACGAACGAAGCCACTTTGGATGATCTGGATTTCATCCGTGGCAGCGGGACAACTGGCTCCACGGAATCAGGACCATCGTTTGATCACACCAAAGGAACTTCAGATGGTAATTATTCATATTTGGTTGACTTCTTTTTTCTTTTATTTCAACAGTAAGAAACTTTAATACTGGTTGGGCCCAGCTACTGAAAAGCCTTACCAGGCTTGGGCTTTGCTCAGGCTTTGCAGCTTCTGTAATCCAACTTTGGTCATGGGCAGTACACTGTATCCATTTGAAGCTGAACAATAGTCACATCTCAGACTTGATGTGGGTACTGGGTAGGACTTCAGACACGCATCCAGTGGCCTAGCTTTACTTGGAGTTTCGATCCTAGCAGGATCTTTCTCAAAGGCTGCTCAGAGTTAGGAGGGCCTGATGTTTCGATTCTAGCAGGATCTTTCTCAAAGGCTGCTCAGAGTTAGGAGGGCCTGACATTTCAATCCTAGCAGGATCTTTCTCAAAGGCTGCTCAGAGTTATGATGGCCTGACATTTTGATCCTAGCAGGATCTTTCTCAAAGGCTAAAAGACAAGAGGACAAGAACATGCAAGTAAAGATACACATAAATGGATGAGAGGATCAGAACAAAGGGGGACAGAGTGACCAGGGAAACAGGGAGAGCATGCAATAAGGCTGGGAAACCACAAAGAGAGGATAGAGGTGGGCAAGTGTGGTCAGGGGAAGGGGACAAACCGGTGTGGGAAGGGTCTTCAAGATCAAAGGTGTGCTTTAATTCGGTGACTATTTGGCTTCTTGCTTCCTCAGGATTCTATGTCTTCTTAGAGACGAGTGGTTTCACTGTAGATGATGAAGCTTGGCTGATCAGTGAACATCTTGATGCTACACAGGGCGACTGCTTCTTATTTTGGTATCACATGTATGGTCAAGGTAAGAATTTTAATAATAATTTGGGAGGCTAATCATCCTTACTGGCACCTGGGGTGCTTAATTGCGAAGGATGCAGCTTCAACGTGATGGAGTTGCTGGCACATGTTACAATTCAACCCATATATGATCACAGAGCACAGCCTAAGATCAAAAGTGTTGGTTATTTGTGGAGGGAGGAAAACCAGAGAACCCGGAGAAAATCCCTTGTTGCATAGGAGAGAACCAACGCACAACTCTACTCACATATGACACAAGCTGGGATCGAACCCGGACCCCATTGGTGAGAGGCGAGTGCCTAATAACGCACTTGCCACCTATGCCCCGTTGACAGCTTGTAGAAGCTTCAGAGACTTTTGCCAGCACTGCTCCTTTTTCTTATGGTAAATTTGGACAGCTTCCCCATATTGCTATGTGCAATAAGATCAATATGATGTCATAAATAAAATTTCTCCTTTTGTGGAAATTCTTTTCATCTTGTTTCAGGAGTCAAGGAACTGGATGTGTACCAGCAAGATCCTGACACCCAGAATCGAATCCTGCTCCAATCGATCGTCGGTAACCAAGGTGATGCATGGTATGAAATTGCCATTAACGTCACCAGTCCTTTGCAGCCATACCAGATGGTACTTGTTGGAGTAGTCGGGTTCAACTACACGAGTGACATCGCTGTGGATGATATCTCAATCAGGTCCGGGTTTTGTGGAGGTAGGATACCAGACGTTCTCATAAAATATTTCCACCTGACACATGATTGACCAAGGAGATCTTTTGACTGTATAGTTTGCATATGAAGCCTGGGCTGGATTGCAATACGCTGTCTTAAAGCTGTCTTTATTTGCTTTAGCCGGTCTTAAATGGCTTGGAGTTAGTTGGTCTATAAGTTAGACCATTGCAATGAAGCAGTCTTACTGCTTAGCCAGTCTTAAGAGTTAGCCTGCTTGGAGCAGGTTTAAAACTGTCTCTGTTTGGAATTTTCCCTATTTGATTTCATGTTGTAATAATTTTTGTAGCCAAAATGGTGTTGAAATTATTACATAGTTATTTACTTAGTTGTTGAAGATTTAAACATCATAGCCTTTGACTTAATGAGGGGTTTATGAGAGACTCAATACTCAAATGTTGTTTCTTTTCTTGCTCCCAAAGTTCCTTCGCTGTATGACTGTGACTTTGAGCAAGGCCTGTGCTCCTACACCCAGTCACAAGACGATAGCTTTGATTGGACGAGAGCCCAAGGATCGACCGCATCCGACGACACAGGCCCAACCATTGACCACACCAAGGACACCAGCCAAGGCTGGTACCTGTACATTGAAACCTCTTCAACAGTCCCGAACGACAAAGCACGTCTGGAAAGCTCCTTCGTCAATAAGAACTACAAAGTCTGCGTGGAATTTTGGTATCACATGTATGGTTCGGACATTGATACGTTGAATGTGTACATGCGTCCGAACCAGACTGCTCTATCGCAGCCACTGTGGTCTAAAATTGGGACTTTGGATGACCGATGGTACAAAGGCCAGTTTCCAGTGTCCAATTCAGGACCTTACCAGGTTTGTAATTCATTGAAAAGACCTTAACCCATTAGTCCTCAAAATGCCAGCTACCAGCTTGACATTTATTCCTCATCCCTCACATTCAATGGTTTGATTGATTTATTGAGGGATAAATCCAATGTGAAGTTATAATAATGCTTAAAGGTGACTTTGCAATAGGTAGAGACAATTGAAGAAATATTTTCTAAAAAGAATTTTGGAACCAGTCATCACTAGACGTTATAAATAATTTTATTTTATCAATTATTGCTGATAATTTAGACATTTTTAGAAGAAAATAGTTTTTCAAATCGTTTTCAGCAGCTCCAAGTTTAGAAGCAATAGACCGATCCAGTAGGCCACGCCCACCATAGCAACGGCCAAGCAACGACGCACACGCGCGCGCGTAACGTGTCACGATCGCCAACACGCGTTGCAAGCCCATCACCGAAAGCACTTATCTCTATGGGACTCTGGTTTTGGAAAAAGTCACAAATGTACGTTTCGTCTCTTACCAGGCCATCGAGAGTCAGAATTACAATGGAAATATAAACACCATCAATTTGTAGCAGAAAGATACTGTACTTGTGAAGTTGTGCTGCACTTACAGAGGGCAGTATTTATTGTTTTTCCATTTCGTAAACATAAACACCGCAGTAATCAATACCATGATCTCCAGCATGAGATCACCAAAATGGCTGCTGCAATTGGTGATCAGATTTTCGCGGCTGTGATTGGTCAATGCGAAATAGGGCGGGGCTTACTGGATCGGTCTATTGCTCTCGTCAGAATGTTTTTGTTGGGTCTGTACTCTTGTCTTACAGATTATTTATGAAGCGGTTGCCGGGGTGAGTTTCCAAGGCGACATTGCAATAGATGACCTCACACTTTACGACGGAGACTGCAAAGGTAAGTCTCATAAAACAAGAGCTGAGGTCTGAACAAGACTTTAACTTTAATTAGACTTTTTCCCTGTTGTACCATGTATTGTAAAGCGCTGTGAAACTATTTTTTGTGTAAGTGCGCTATAGAAATGAACGTATATTATTATTATATTATTATAATGTAGGATATTTGCAGTGACATCCGTGTATTACACTCAATACTAGAAAAGAGGTTGGTCATCGTTGAAAATGGTTAGAAGCTAAGTTTTTGATGGCTCACGATGTTGGCTTGAAAGGTAGCGACGTTTCGGTCTTTATCAAGCTGATGAAGGCACTTGCACAGTCTCAATTTATATCCGTGCTTGGTTTTGGCTGTGATGGGTCTTTGTCCTTGATTGGTGTTTGCCCCATCCAATCCAGAGACATAAGACTGTATATTAGACTGTTTTGAGAATGAGTGTGACCCTGAGAAGATGTTTCGGGCAGCCCATCGTCAGAAGACGTACTCATTCACATTCTTATTCATCTGTCTGTGAATCGATGCAGGGACCGCCTTGTGCTCATTCCAAGAGGACAGTATATGTGGCTACCAGCAAGACACAACCGATGATTTTGATTGGGCGTTGATCAGCGGACCGACCCCGACCCAAAATACTGGACCGTCGACAGACTCGACCTACGGCACAGCTTACGGTAACAACTCTAGTTTTTACCTAGTTCTCTTTTAGCATATTTATTTCAGAAAGAAATCAACATGAGTGGTTTCATGGCTTCTGACTGGCGTACAAAGAAAAATAATTGGCCTTTTTGGGATATCACCAACATAGGTCAGGAAAGCTCAATTGGTAGAGAGCTGGTACGGTAGTCCATAGGTTGCTGGTTCAAATCCCACTCTCATCAATTTTTCTTTGTTCACTTTTCAATTATACAATTTTTACATCAATTTAATGTTTGGAAAAATTGATAATTCATGTGTTTGTTTAAGTCACTACCTAGAGCTTAACCTTTAATCCCTTAATCCAGGTGATTCACTAATCTTGTTTAATCCCACTTGTCAGCCTGTTGATAGATGTTTGCTCAACTACTATTAGCTGTTCTGATAATCTTCCTAATCCACTTACTCAACTAATCCTGTTCAGTTTCATTCCATGGACGGTTGGATAAATGTACACTGAAGCCACTGGTCAGCTACCAAGATATGTAGCTTTAATCCCTAAATCCACTTAATTTACCAATCCTGCTTAATCTCATATTACAACCATTAGGTTGATATATGTATGGTGAAGCAACAGGTCAGATACCAGGATTTTTATCTTTAATCCCTTAATCTGTTAATTTGTACAGTCCATTCCAGGTCTTTATATGTACACTGAAGCCACAGGTTAACTATTAGGATCTGTACCTTTAATCCCTTAATCCACTAACCTGTTCTATTCCATTCCATCTACAGGTCGATATATGTACACTGAAGCCACTGGTCAGCTTCCAGGATCCGTAGCACGGCTCCTCAGCCCCATGTACACTCCTACAGCAGGCGTGACAGAAACCTGCTGGAAATTCTCTTATCACATGCTAGGATCAGACATGGGATCTCTTGCATTCTGGGTAAGACATGTCCATAGCAGAAGGAATCTTAGGGTGTTTATGAAACGGAGGCTCAGGCTCCATCTCAGGCTCCGGCTCCATTTTCATGAATCCATCCTGAAATAACGGGTATCAAAAAAGAGGCTTTTGGCTGCGGTTCGGAAGTAGATTCCCTGGTTTTAAAATGAAACAGAGCTTCAGTTTCAATGAAAAACCACAACCTATTTTTCAGCATATGGATGTCAGAGCTGGAGCCTGAGTCTGAACCGCCGTTTTGTAAACCCCCTATGAATTACAACGATCATATTTCTTAATTTATATAAAAACGAATGAATCAGATTCTAATAAGAAACAAAAAAATTCATAAAGTACCATCCATGTATGTCTTTATTTTTAAAAAGAAATTTTTGTCTTCAAATTATTTCTTGTTTCTAGCCAAATGGTGACCTTTCTCCATCCTGGTCACTGTCCGGAGACAATGGTGACCAATGGGTGACGGCCAGGGTTAATATACAGAGGTCAACGCCCTATCGAGTGGTCCTCCAAGCCACAGTGGGCAGTGGTGATCTGTCGGACATCGCCATAGATGATGTGGATTACGTACCCAGTGCCTGCCAAGTAGGAGGTAGGTACACCACCAAGGGTACCTTTAGCCTGAAAATTTGGTTTATAAATCCCAAACAATACCAAATGGCTTTAGATTTCAATCCTAGTAGGATCTTTCTCAAAGGCTGCTCAGAGTTTAGGGCCTGACATTTCAATCCTAGCAGGGTCTTTCTCAAAGGCTGCTCAGAGTTAGGAGGGCCTGACATTTGGATCCTAGCAGGATCTTTCTCAAAGGCTGCTCAGAGTTAGGAGGGTCTGACGTTTGGATCCTAGCAGGATCTTTCTCAAAGGCTGCTCAGAGTTAGGAGGGCCTGATGTTTCAATCCTAGCAGGATCTTTCTCAAAGGCTGCTCAGAGTTAGGAGGGTCTGACGTTTGGATCCTAGCAGGATCTTTCTCAAAGGCTGCTCAGAGTTAGGAGGGTCTGACGTTTCAATCCTAGCAGGATCTTTCTCAAAGGCTGCTCAGAGTTAGGAGGGTCTGACGTTTGGATCCTAGCAGGATCTTTCTCAAAGGCTGCTCATAGTTTGTTACTCACAAATTTAATCCTATTTTAAAAGCAATCGCTTCAATTGTCCGATCTTAACCCTACAATTATCCTACTGGTCTTTATCCCACAGGAAACTGTGATTTTGAGTATGACATCTGTACGTGGCGTCACTCGACCGACGGAGTGTTCCAGTGGCTGAGATCTCGTGGTGATACACCAAGCACCCTAACTGGGCCATCAGTGGATCACACGACGTCATCAGGGAGTGGTAAGAACATCCATAAAGATCCGTCTTAAAATGAAGCTTGTCACCAAATAACAAGAAACAAGAGCTAACAAAGATAATTGACTATTTGGGACACCGCCAAAATACCTCTAATATATGGCTGGATACCTCAGTTGGTAGAGCACTTGTACGGTGTTCTGGAGATTGAAGGTTCGAATCCTGCTCCAGTCAACATCATTTTTCAGTGGTAAGAACATCCGCAAATATCAGTCATGAAAAGAGACTTGTCACCAAAAAACAAGGAGAAAAAAAACGAACAAAGATAATTGACAATTTGGGGCACCACTAATATAGGGCTGGATACCTCAGTTGGTAGAGCACTGGACCGTATTCTGGAGGTTGCAGGTTCGAATCCCGCTCCAGTTAACATCATCTGGCAGTGGTAAGAAAACCCCAAAAGATCAGTCATAAAAAAAGATTTGTCACGAAAAACGGAAAAAAGGACAAAGATGATTGACAGATAATTTGAGACTCCACCAACATAGGGCTCATAGCTCAATTGGTAGAGCTTTGATAGGGTATTCTGGAGGTTGCTGGTTTGTATCCTCTTCCAGTCAATTTTTTGGTGTTCACTTTTCTTGCCGATACGTTCCTCTTTAATAGGGTACTATCTCTACCTGGAATCCAGCTCACCTCATGTTGTTGGTGATAATGCCATCTTGGAGAGTCAGGTCTATGGCCCAACCAATCCCGGCTCTGCAACCTGCATCACATTCTGGTATCACATGTTCGGTCTGAACATCGGCGATCTTGTCATGTATCAGGTACGTTTGCCAAATATCTATATCAGAATTCAAAATCATTTTTCATTTTGCTGATTCCATACCTCCTCAATTAATGCTTGGAGTTAGGAGGGACTGACACGTTTTGATCCTAGCAGGATCTTTCTCAAAACACGTTTCGATTCTAGCAGGATCGTTATCGAAGGCTAAATGATTTGGCCTTCGATAAAGATTCCTGCTAGGATTGAAATGAGTCAGGCCCTGTCATTTAACTTTCGATAAAGCTCCTGCTAGGATTGAAACATACGTGTCAGGCCCTCCTAACTCCAAGCATTAAATAAATTTCAAGTCATTATTTTGGCTGATGAGCAGTTTGCAGCAGTTTATTACTTGTATTGACTCTTTAATTAATGGCGATGTTCATTTGTAGCACATTCTGGTATCACATGTATGAACTTTTGCGATGTTATCATTTAAATTTTGTGTGTGTGGTGTGCATCCTTTCAGGTCAAGGATCTCGGTGGCTTGCGGACGGCCACCGTTCAATGGACACTGATTGGTCAACAGAGTTCTGATCAGCTGGACTGGAGGCTCGGACAGTTCTCGGTTACCAGTGATGAAGACTACCAGGTATATATCCTCGTTCAAACATTGTGAAATTCAGCCCAGGAACATTTTATCTCAATCATAAATTGTTTCTTCTTTTCAGATGCACATGTAAGATCTTAGGACCGAGGGCCAATTTCATAGCTAAAGCACCAAAAACATTGGTAAAAAAAATCACTATATGCCATCCAAAACTCCTTGTGAATGTTATGCTCAGCAAACAATTACCAAATACAAGTCAAATGCAGTAAACATCACATGAAAATTTGGATGGCAATCCTGTTTGATCAAGGAAGACTTTTCATGCTTGTGCAAATCTTGTGCATAATAAGCAGGTCTATGAAATTAACCTGTTTGTTTCAGGCACGAGATCAGTGATCCTGCTTATCCGGAATCCAAAAGTATTCACGCTTTCTTTCTTCTTTTATATTCAGATTCTGATTGAGGGTATTGTGGGATCTGACTACACTGGAGATATTGCCATTGATGACATAGCTATCACAGATGGAACTTGCGTTAGTGAGTATACATACAAGCTGTAACCAGTTTGAACCAGTTGGATCCGGTTGGATCCAGTTTGTCAACTGCTTTCTGTACCGGTTTAAATGAATTTGCTTTAGTGTCCAATATGGTAGATATCACTTGTGGTCAGTTCTGGTCACTGTCTTGCATCAGTGAGTTATCACACAAGCTATACCTGGTTTGAAGCAGTTGGATCCAGTTTTTCATCTGATTTTTGTACATGTTCAGACCTTTATAGCTAAATGGAAACTGTCTTGCGTCAGTGAGTAATCACACAAGCTGGTTGGGCCCTTGTTGTGTCCTGGATCATAGTTGGCACTATAAACCAGATTGACAGATTGAGCATGAGTCCACATTGATCATGGACAGTATCCAGAAGCCAGGCTTGATTGATGTGAAGCAGCTCTATTGTAGTGAAGTTCTGCAGCCGATTTCACGAAACTTTACGCCATGGCATAAGTCCACTTACGCCACAAATGTTGCGTAAGTTGCGCCACTTACGCAACATTTGTGGCGTAAGTTGGACTTACGCCATGGCGTAAAGTTTCGTGAAATCGGCTGCAGGACTGACAAGAGGAGGATTTCAGGCCTGGCCAGGCTTTTTAATGCTTGGCCTGACCAGTATTAGATTTTCTCTCCCTTACTATTTTCATTCCTTTTGGTATTCTCCTCACAGCCCAACCGGACATCGCTGCACCAAGCACTTCAATTGAATGCGACTTTGACAGGGGTAAATGTGGTTGGCTACAGTCAACGTTAGATGACTTCAACTGGGGGCGGACCGTTGGCCCCACCTCGTCTGTAGACACTGGTCCTCCTTATGATCACACAACAAGACAAGGTGAATATGCAAGGTCTAATATACCAAATAATATGCCTTTGTGAAACCACCAATTTTGGTTTGGCTCCGACTTTGGCTTTGAATTTTGCTTTGACTTTGGCTTCAACTTTGGCTTTGGCTTTAGCTTTGAATTTGGCTTTGACTATAGCTTTGAATTTTTCTTTGACTATGGCTTTGACTTAAGCATTGACTTAGGCTTAAACTTCGGCTTGACTTTGGCTTTGACTTTGGCTTTGACTAATAGGCTTTGACATAGGCTAAATAGGCTTCAACTATTGCTTTGAATTTGGCTTCAACTTCGGCTTTGACTTAGGCTTCATCTTTGGCTTTGACGTTGGCTGTGAAATCATCCAGAAGCTGAAATGTATGTAGGTTGTGGTTTTTCATTGATGCTGAAGCTCCCTTGTCTTGTTCAAGCCAAAGACAAAGCCGGAGTCAAAGCCACAGTCAGAGCCAGTTCCAGCGCTAGAGCCAGAGTCGATGCAAGAGATAATAAACTCCAATGCAGTTATGCCAACAGGGGACATCGCTCCCCTGGCGTTATTAAGTTTAACATGGGTCCTGATTTTTGTTTATGCTCTGTTTGCCTTTTTCTTTTCCTTCAGGCTTCTATATGTTCACTGAGGCTTCTTCCCAAGTGCAAGGAAGCACAGCTATCCTCCTCTCTCCTATCCAGACAGGCTCCGCCTCCGATATGTGCTTCTCTTTCTGGTTCCACATGTTTGGAGGTACTATGGGAACATTGAATCTATACCAGAGGTGAGTGGATAGATCTGGTGGTATCCGGTTAGAACTGGTTCTCCAGTCTAGTTTGAGCCAGTTTGCCTTTCATGAAGCCCTGCGATCGATCTTAACTCGAGTTACGAAGGATAATCCATCGTAGGGGACCTATCTTACGTAGGGCTGTAATGCATCAATGGTCCTACGATTGATAGTAAGTTATGAAGAGTTTGGTGAAATCGACCCCTGGTTCCACATAAAAATGATTGACAGATTGAGTCCACATTGATCATGGACAGTATCCAGAAGCCAGGCTTGATTCATTTTAAGCAGCGCTATTGTAGTGAAGTTCAGGGCTGACAAGAGGAGGATTTCAGTCCTAATTAAGGCCCTGGCCTTGCCAGGCTTTTACTGGCTTGGAACAACCAATATTAATGTTTCTCTCCCTTAATAATACTTGAGCTATCTTATGCTTTTTACGTGACAGGATTTCCGGATCCGATACTATGATTTGGTCCATGTCTGGTGATGCTGGTAATGTTTGGCTCGAAGCAGGCCGTACGATTCAATCAACACAAGACTACCAGGTTAGAAAAAAAACATTTGCAATCCGACATCGCCTACCTTATTATTTTCTTAGTTTGTTTTTGGCCAATCTATAAGAATTACATTAATTTCTCTGTTTGATTGAACTTTTTGGAAGACTACTTAGAGCCTATAAAGCTTATTAAATACAAAAAATGAGTCGGAACAGCTATTTACAGAGTCATTGCTTTTTGTGACTCGGGTCGAATTGAGTCATTTTATATTAAAGAAGTATAAACTTGAGTTGAGTCATTTGGTCAAGAATCGAGAATAGAGTCGAGTCAATTATTTCGCTCGAGTCACACATATTTGGAAATAAACAAACACCATGTGACCAAAATGTTACGGTTTTTCTTTTGCCCTTTTTTTACCATACATGTCAAATAGTATTTTTATGTCACAGTTGAGTCATTTGCTCACAATTACTTGTCGAGTCGAAACATTTTAATAGCCTTCAGGCCTCGAGTTGAGTCAAGTTACCAAAAAATGTGACTCTAGCTTTACTCGAGTCGAGTCATTGACTGAATTCATTATACTCTGGCTCTGTGTTCATCCACGAACATTTAAATGTCTATTTGTTTCATTTTGCAGCTCGTATTTGAAGGTGTGATTGGCTCTAGTTTTGAGAGTGACATTGCCATCGATGACGTGAACATCACTACTGGAACTTGCCCACCACCACGTAAGATTCCGAACTCAAAATTACTCTCACTTTCTAGATTCAACCAAAAAATTAATGATCCTTTGGATATAGCAGTATGTGTATGTGTGGTTTCATGACTTCTGACTGGCAAACGAACAAAGATAATTTACTATTAGGGACACCACGAATGTAGGGCTGGATGGCTCAGTTGGTAGAGCGCCTGTACGGTATTCAGGAGGTCTCAGGTTCGAATCCCGCTTCAGTCAATTTTTCTTATTGTTCAATGACTTTATAAATTCAATATTTTGACAGAGATATCATATGAGGCTAAAACCCTATCACTTCCAGCAACATTTGGAAATGTTCTGTAGCTGGCGCAGACGAGTATAAGTTTTTCTCCTTGCAATGAAATGTCTTGCGGCCAAGTTCACAGCCCTGCTTAGCACACAATTTAATAAGCATGACATTTCTGTCTTAATAAAAACAGGATTAACAACCAAATGTCCATATGTTGTGCATCACATGTGATTGTTTTTTGGCTATTTTTTGCTGACCATGAATATCAAATGGAATAATTAATGATGGTTTGTTTTATTGGGCAAGATATTTTTGTGCTAAGCAATTTTTTGTGTGCTTAACAGCTCCATGAAATTGGCCCCAAAACAGGATTAACAACCAAATGTTCATGTGTTGTGTATCACTTGTGATTGTGCTTTGGCTGTTGTTCGCTGACCATGAATATCAAATGGAATATGTAATTATGTTTTTATTTGGCAAGATATTTTTGTGCTAAGCAATTTTGTGTGCTTAGCAGCTCCATGAAATTGTCTTTGATTTTATCCATTCAGGGTATTGCACGTTTGATTTTGACCTCTGCGGCTGGAATCAGGAGACGAGCGACCAGTTAGACTGGTCCCGTGATACCGGTAGCAACGTCGTAGTGGGTAATGGTCCGGCCTCAGACCACTCCACAGGCTCACCAACAGGTATTACAAGTTTCGTCAAAAGTTTCTTTGAGAAAGTAGAGGTCATTATTCCAAGCTGTGAGAAAATACAACTCTGTCTTCCAGCAATCTTGTATTTTTCTCTGTCCTAAACTTAAGTTGATACAGTTTCTCCTATAAAAAAGTGGGCTCATTTAGTTCCATGATTTTTCAATGCCATATTTACTGGAACATTTTCACCCAAACACCATGCTGAAGATCATATGAAAACTTTCTCCCACCTCTTTAGGATTCTTCTTGTACTTGGACCCCAGCCAACCCCACTCGGCTGGCGACGACGCAATCCTGTCCAGTCCTGCCTTTGACGCAACTCTAGAGGGCGACTGTGTAAGCTTCTGGTATTACCTCACCGGTAACAGTGACACGTCACTGAAACTGTGGCTGATCAGTGTTGCACCTGTGTGGACGAAGACAGGGGACCAGGGAGATTTCTGGAGGTATGGATACGCCACCTTCAGCTCCACATCTCAGATTCAGGTAAGACATTTCAACTTGAATTATCCATCAAACAGAGGAAACTTTGATACTGGACAGGCCTAGTCTCTGAAAAGCCTGGCCAGGTCTGGACTTTGCCTGGGGTCTTGGGCTTCTATAATCCCTAGCCTTGAACTATCAACTTCAAGCCCCTGCTGTGTCCTGGATCATAGTTGAAAAGCCTGGCCAGGCCTGGGCTTTGCCTGGGGTCTTGGGCTTTTATAATCCCCAGCCTTGAACTATCAACTTCAAGCCCCTGCTGTGTCCTGGATCATAGTTGAAAAGCCTGGCCAGGCCTGGGCTTTGCCTGGGGTCTTGGGCTTTTATAATCCCCAGCCTTGAACTATCAACTTCAAGCCCCTGCTGTGTCCTGGATCATAGTTGGCACTATAAACCTGATTGACAGATTGCGTCCACATTGAACATGGACAGTATCCAGACACTATAGGCTTGATTGATTTTATGCAACTCTAAATTGTTATCATCTCAACATAGGGCAAAGAAAATTATTAATGACAATGATTAATTGCGATACCCACTGCCATATTGGATTCAAATTACCCTGCTGACCCCAGCTAGTTTGACATTGTAGTGGTATGACATCTGCACGAGTAAGCAGGAGGTAATGGGTTTGAATCCTACCTAAGCAAACACATACATTTGATTTGAATTGAAACTTAAAAACATTTAATTTTTTTAATCAAATCAAATTTAATTAAACATAACGTAAATTTTTATTGAAATGAAAATAGTTGAATTGGTTGATGAAATTTACATTTTTCAGATTGGATTCCAAGGCATATTGGGTAGCACCAACACCGGTATCATTGCTGTTGACGACGTCGAGATTGCCACAGGACCTTGCCCACCACCAGGTAAAGTCCTGAAAAAACAAAAACCTTCTCAAAGCATGCATTGATGCCTGGCTGCCTAATTTTATCCAGAAAGGTTTTTGTACCGAAGGAAAGTTTGGTGCACAAGCAAGCCTTATGAATCTGGATCTTGGCTGTCTTCAAGAGATTGTAACCAGAAACCTTCTTCTATTATTTCTTAATCCTCTGATGACATCTTTTATCCAACCAAGGTGCCTGTGACTTCGAAGACGGTCTTTGCTCCTGGACCAACGAGCAGCTTCTGGATGACTTTGATTGGTCTAGAAGTAATGGAGCCACACCCAGTGTAGCTACTGGGCCGTCCGTAGACCACACCACAAACACCTCACAAGGTATGACAGTCACTCCTATTAGTGCTGTACATCAGCAGCAACTGGTATCAATTTAAGAGATTAGTGTTGTAACATCTTAATCACCAGGATGGCTGCATCCTGACAACATCAAGCTTAAGATGTTGCAGTTGTTCAGTTCCAAATCATTACTGTCCGTAATCAAAGTGGACTCAATATGTCAAGCGAGTTTAGAGAGAGAAACTTTATTAGTGTTTGGACCTAGCCATTGAAAAGCCTAGCTAGGTTGGAGCTTAAAGCCTGAAATCCTCCACTTGTCAGCCCTTAACTTCACTACAATAGAGCTGCTTCAAATCAATCAAGCCTGGCTTCTGGATACTGTCCATGATCAATGTGGACTCGATCTGTCAATCAGGTTAGTGCCAACTATGATCCAGGACACAGCAGGGACTTGAAGTTGATAGTTCAAGGCTGGGGGATTATAGAAGCTCAAGAGCCCAGGCAAAGCCCAGGCCTGGCCTGGCTTTTCAACTATGATCCAGGACACAGCAGGGACTTGAAGTTGATAGTTCAAGGCTGGGGATTATAGAAGCCCAAGACCCCAGGCAAAGCCCAGGCCTGGCTTTTCAGTGACTGGGACCAAAAAATCTAGCCCGGCCTTCCTTGAACTTACAATGTCATAGAGAAACTTTAACTTTATTATCATACACATTTAGATAATAATTTTTGACGTTACATTTCTTTGACACTCTCCTAGGGTTTTACGTTTACATCGAGTCCTCCTCCTACTCGCCCGACACCAAAGCCTGGCTCACCTCCGAACACTTCGACCCCATGACCCAAGGCTGCTTTGAGTTCTGGTATCACATGCTGGGAGCTGGCATCGGTCAGCTCAACGTCTACACCAATGACCTGGATAACTCGCTCTTGACCACCATGCTGACCATCAGTGGTGACCAAGGTGATGAGTGGTATCTGGCTCAAGTGGACATCGCTAATATCCAGACCTTTCAGATATTGCTAGAGGGAGTGATTGGTGCAAATTATACCAGCGATGTGGCTTTGGATGATGTTGTACTCCAGCGAGGCAGCCAGTGTGTCCGTGAGTGAAAAATCTTAGACTCAAGAACCTTCTTGTGATATAACAATGACGATGGTGTGACAGTGGTGTGACAAATATATGACAGAGGAATGACAATAGTTTGTCAATTATATGACAATGCTATGACAATTCTATGACAATGCTAGGACAATGCTACATTAATGCCATATCAATGCTATGACAAACCATAACAATGCTATGACAAACCATGACAATGCTAGGACAATGCTACAACAATGCTATGACAATGCTATAATATTGCTTTGACAATAGTATGACACACTATGACAATGCTTAGATGACAACGCTATAATCAATGCTATGGCAATGCTGTGACAATGCTATGACATTGATGTCATCATTCCTTTTGTCATCAGGATCTAGCCTGAACTGCACCTTTGAGGTTGATCTTTGCGGCTACATTCAAGTACCCGTTGATGATTTTGATTGGACGTGGAGTAGTGGTGGCACACCGAGCTCAACGACTGGTCCAGGGTTCGATCACACATTTGGCAACACTACAGGTACGAGTATTTGTTAAATTGGATTCAAGGCTATGCACGGCAGAAGTACATAAGATAATGGATTTGCGGTCACATTATGAGACATGAATTATACTCTATTTTGACTTGTGTGGCTCTGAAAAGAGCTGGATTACTCAATGTTTCGGTCAGCATACTCTGGCCGTCAGAATATTGACTATCTTATGATTATTCAATTCAAGCAATTAACTGCAGCTGAAAACTGCTCATCAGTCTAAATAATGACCTGGAATTTATCAAATGTTTTGGGTTAGGAGGGCCTGACATGTTTTGATCCTAGCAGGATCTTTATCGGAGGCCAAGAACTTTATTTTTATTATTTCTTGATTTTCTCCTTTTCCCGATGTCAAAGGTCACTATCTCTTCATCGAGTCCTCCTCCCCACGAATCTTTGGCGACAAAGCCCGACTGGCGTCCATGTTCAACGAGCCGACCTACGACAAACCGATGTGTCTGACATTCTGGTATCACATGTATGGTCTGGCTGTGGACACACTCAATGTATACCTGAGTGTGGGACAGACTGAGAGTCTTATATGGACCCAGTACCAGACTCAGGGTAATAGATGGCTGAAAGCGCAGTATACAGTGCAGAATGACCAGACATGGCAGGTAATGGTTGGGTTTAGCTACTGACAAGCCAGGCCAGACCTGGGACCAATTTTATAGAGCTGCTTAGCACAAAAATTCGCTAAGAATGACATTTCTGTCTTATTAAAAACAGGATTAACAACCAAATGTCCGTGTGTTGTGTATCACTTTCAATTTTTCTTTGACTGTTGTTCGCTGACCATGAATATGAAATGGAATTTTCAATGGTGGTTTGTTTTATTGGGCAAGCTATTTTTGTGCTAAGCAATTGTTTGTGCTAAGCAGCTCTATGAAATTGGCCCCTGGTCTTTGCCTGGGGTCTTGGGCTTCTATAATCCCCAGCCTTAAACTATAAACTTCAAGCCACTGCTGTGTCCTGGATCATAGTTGAAAAGCCTGGCCAGGCCTTGGCTTTGCCTGGGCTTTTGGGCTTTTATAATCCCCAGCCTTGAACTATCAACTTCAAGCCCATGCTGTGTCCTGGATCATAGTTGGCACTATAAACCTGATTGACAGATTGAGTCCACATTGATAATGGACAGTATCCAGAAGCCAGGCTTGATTGATTTTAAGCAGCTCTATTGTAGTGAAGTGCAGGGCTGATAAGAGGAGGATTTCAGGCTCGAAGGCCCAGGTCTGGCCAGGATTTTCAGTGACCAGGCCTGTCCAGTTTCAAAGTTTGTCTCCCTAAAATATTACTCTTGAGAAGTGTCAACCATGTAATAACCTAAAGATCAATGCTTTTGCTACACTCCTGACTTTTTCTCTGAATATTTTGAGCCAACACCGTTACTGCCAAGACATTAAAATCATTCTTGGCATTCTACAATTGATTGTAACGATAGATAACCCACCGAACAGGGCTGCAATGCATCATAGTTCTAAGATTGATAGTAAGTTACAATGAGTTTGGTGAAATCAACCCCTGTAGCCACAGACAGTAGTGAACTGATATTGATTCAGCGTTTTATCTTGATGTAATTGCAGGTGATATTTGAAGGAGTTATTGGCAACACATGGACGGGAGATATAGCTCTTGATGATATCTTCTTCTACTACGGAGCCTGCCCACCGACAAGTAAGACAACAATGACCTGCTTAATGCTTTCTTACCTTGCTTTTGTCTTAATTCTTTCCTCGCCTTTCACTTTTGGTGGCCGTGGTTGTTATCAAAGTTCCTTGTTTTGTTTTCACAGGGGAATGTGAGTTTGAGACCGGGCTCTGCTCATGGACTCAAGACTACAACGATGAATTTGATTGGGTGTTGGCCAGCGGGAACCAGTTAATTGGTACACAACCCAATGTGGATCACACGCTGGGTACCAGCACAGGTTAGTACCCAGACTTCAACCCATTACTTCATACAGTGTTGCATGCAAGGAACCACCACAAACCTGTGGTAGATTTCACAAAACACTAAGATCAATCATAAATTAGCTTTTCTTTAATTGGTATAATATTAATTTCCATATTTCCCAAAACTGCAAATTACAATCAAATGGTATTTTTTTTTAATTATCAAATATAAAACTAAGTAAGACTTAAAGCTATGCATGGTGGATGTACTAAAATGAAGGTAAGTTTGCGGTGACACCATGTAATCTCTTCTGTGAGAGTGTGTGGTTCTGAGAAGAACCGTTGGTATTATCTCGACGTTCTGAACAGTGTGCTCTGTTCGTCCTCAGGAGAATGACTCCTGAAATATAAAACTAATCATAAAATAACCACAAGGGAAACTGACTGAATTTTAAGTTATTGCAAAGTGAACAAAACAAAACAAAATTGACTGGAGGGGGATTTGAGCCAGCGAGCTTTTATTGGTAAGAGCGCCGGTACATTATTCTGGAGGTCGTTGGTTCGACCCCTACTGCAGTAATGTTTTCTTTGTTTCCTTTCGATTAAATATAATTAACAAATATTTTACAAATGATATTATTATTGTCCATTAATTAGATATTATGAATTGATTTTGTTTTGTTTGCTCAGGCAAGTACGCCCTGGTGACGACAAATGCACCTCGTCGTCAAGGAGACACGGCTCGCCTTTTGAGCGCACAGCAGACTGATACGTTTGGCGAGTGCGTACGTTTCTGGTATCACATGTTTGGTAACAACGTGGGCACGCTGCGTGTCATGTCACGTGACCTGGTGACGAATGTGGATAGCGCCCCCACATGGCAGCAGACAGGTAATGTAATCGTCACAGTTTCAATTTTCATCAAATTTTTTTATGAGAAATTAGCGTAACTGCTATCATAAATCATTAAAATGTTATCAAATAAATTTAATTGGAGCTGGATTTGAACCTGCAGTCTCCAGAGTACGGTACCAGTGCTCTACCAACTGAGCCATCCAGCCCCACGTTGGTGATGGCCCAAATAGTCAATTGTCTTTGTTCGTTTTGCCATTTTTCAAAAGTTGATTAATTTATAAGTCCGTATAGCTGTGGATGTTCGAATCCATGTAGGATTGTGTTTGCTGATTGTTTGTTGATTGTTTGTTTGTTTACTATTTGTTTACTATTTGTTTATTGTTTGTTTCTTGTTTGTTTGTTTGTTTGTTTATTTGTTTATTAATTGTTTGTTTATTGTTTGTTGATTTTCAGGGCACCAGGACAATGTGTGGAGGTTTGGTCAGGCCACTGTGTCCGCCGGTCATCCATTCAAGGTGGTCTTTGAAGCAGAAGTGGGTTCAAATCCCAACGGTGACATCGCAATTGATGACGTAGATGTACAGAATCAGAAGTGTTCTAGGCAAGGTGAGACACTTGACTTGCATTTGGGTGGTCATGGGTTCAAACTCCTGTAAAATCATACGATATTTGGGTATTAAATGCTGTACAAATGTGAGGTCCAGATTTTACATCGGTATTTGGCTCAAATCCATTCGGATACAATTGACGATTATAATGTAAATACAACATTTTGGCAAAATGATGAAAGCTCAACCGTCATTAAAATGGTTATTGGTTCACATCTTCCCGTAGACATTATGGCATTATTGTAATTGGTAAACCTGACAAGTAAGGGACACCTATAACCACTGAAAGCTGAAAACTGATTCATTGGAAGGCTGTGGTTCGAATCCAATAATGGATATTTCACCGTTGGTAGGTTGGGTGGTTCAAATCCATACACCGACATAAAATGAAGACAATTTTTCAAAACTGCCTCCTTTTGAAAAGGTTTCTGCGACTTTGAGCAAGACATGTGCGGATGGAGTAACGACAATTCCTACGACATCTTTGATTGGCTGAGGAGTGCAGGAGCCACGCCCAGTTTGAACACCGGTCCTAGCGTTGATCACACAACCAACTCTGGAATCGGTAAGAAAACTTTTCAGTCATTTCAATTTGTAGCATTATACAAAGAAACTATCAATTTTCCTTTGAGTGACTTTGCTTGGGGTCTCGAGCTTTTGAAATCGCCAGTTTTGAACTATCAACTTCAAGCCCCTGCTGTGTCCTGGATCATAGTTGGCACTAATTGTAAGAAACGTTAATACTGGTTGGGCCCAGCCACTGAGAACCTAGCCAGACCTGGGCTTTGCCTGGGGTCTTGGGCTGCTATATATCCCCAGCCTTGAACTATCAACTTCAAGCCCCTGCTGTGTCCTGGATCATAGTTGGCACTAATTGTAAGAAACGTTAATACTGGTTGGGCCCAGCCACTGAGAACCTAGCCAGACCTGGGCTTTGCCTGGGGTCTTGGGCTGCTATATATCCCCAGCCTTGAACTATCAACTTCAAGACCCTGATGTGTCCTGGATCAAGTCACTGAAAAGCCAGGCCAGGCCTGGGCTTTGCCTGGGGTCTTGGGCTTCTATAATCCCCAACCTTGAACTATCAACTTCAAGCCCCTGCTGTGTCCTGAATCAAGTCACTGAAAAGCCTGGCCAGGCCTGGGCTTTGCCTGGGGTCTTGGGCTTCTATAATCCCAGACTTGAACTATCAACTTCAAGCCCCTGCTGTGTCCTGGATCAAGTCACTGAAAAGCCTGGCCAGGCCTGGGCTTTGCCTGGGGTCTTGGGCTTCTATAATCCCCAGCCTTGAACTATCAACTTCCTGTCCCTGCTGTGTCCTGGATCATAGTTTAATAACGACATATTTTTGTCATTTTCTATCAAGGTTATTATGTCTTCACTGAAATGTCAACATCCGGTCTGTTCTTCGGCGACAGCGCCTGGTTGGTCAGTGAGCATCTGACAGCGACCAATCAGGGCTGTCTAATCTTCTGGTATCACATGTATGGAAGAGGTAAGTCCTCATTTGTTTTCATTCTTTTCATTGCCTAGTATGTGGTGCTGTGGCCTAGTGGTCTGGAATGTTGTACTTGTGTTGTACTTGTGGTCAATCTACTGATTGTGGGTTCGAATCCAGCCATAGGTTAATGGTGCTTGCATCCTTGGACAAGACGCTTTGTTACATATTGCTTCTCTTCACCCAGGTATAAATGGGTATCTGTGATGGTAGAGATGGCTTTGTGCTTGATTAGCCTTTGTTCACCTTATAGCAGCCAGGGCTGTATACTCCCCCGGGAGTTGAGATGGTGCGCTATATAAATATCTATATTATTAGTATTATTACTACATTTTCCATTATGCCATTCATCTGTTGAATTGTTGAAGTGAGAGAATTAAAATTAATTGAATAATTTGGTTGAGTCCCTAAGTCCTGCAGTTGAATTGTTCATGGTTTGATTCCCTCCTAGGCACTGGTGACCTGAATGTTTACTTCCTTGATGATGCTGGGCAGACTACCAGGCAGTGGATGCTGACCGGAGACCAAGGAGATGTGTGGCAACAGGCTCAGGTGGACTTGAAGAGCGATGTCGACTTTCAGGTGAGGCAAAGAACTCTGGGATATGTGGGGGATTACTCAGGGCCTTTATTAAATGAGGCTTGAGGCTAGGCTTGGGATTTATTTTGCTACTGCCATTTTGTGTCCTAAATGAGTTGAGGGCTTGAGATACATGGTGAAGCTGGAGCCTTTCGTCTGTTTCATGTGGCCCAATCTACGGGGAGGTGGGGGGGGGGGGGACTGTAGCCCCCGAATATTGTGTCTAGCACCACCCTAAAAATACAGGATCTGTTCAGTTAGGCCGGAAATAAAATGTTTGTTGTGTTGCGCTCAAGTTGAAAAATTAAATTTGGGTTGGTCGGTCAAATTTGATTTTTTGCCGACTTTCAAACATTTAAGAATAAATACAGGATGTATGGTCACCAGGGCTTATAAATCAACGGTCTTGGGTTGTTTTGAGGAGACACTGTTTTTTACTGCTAAATCTTACATTTTCTTTCAAAAATGGTGAGTTTTTATACTTCAGGACTCAGAGAAAAAAAAAGAAGAAAAAAATCCTGACCCAAAGTTTTGGCATTTTAATGTTGGTCGCTGAGGGCAACATAACAATTTTTTTTCGGCCTTATTATGCCCCAACTACTGGAAAAATGCTCTGTGTAGGCTATAAGTTGCTTTTCTACTCCTAATAACATGAATAATGCCTAGTAGAAGCGAATGTTAGAAGATGTTTAATATTTTTCATTCCTATTATTAAAATGGAAAGACTAAAAGGGATTGCATACGTTTGCTAATTTGAGCCTACTGTTTGTTTCAAACCAATATAATTGAATATATATACCATAAAACTAACCTGTGAAAGTTTCAATTCAAAAGGTGGTTGCGTTTTTGAGATTTTGGCGACAAACTAGAGTGGTTATTTCACGCCAGAGCACAGTTAGTCAATAGCTGAGAAGCGTTACGGCCATAACGCTTCTCAGATTCATAATTTTTGGAGATAAAAAGTGACATATTTTTCCTATAAAACCGCGGTACTTCGAATTGAACGTTTCTCAATATGCATTATACTATCCAAAGCAGCTGTACTTCTCACCAAGTAAGTTTTTATTGCCATAAATTTTCAGAGTCATTACCAAACGTATGCAATGCCTTTAATACTTTTGATATGTTGCTGTGTTCTATTCTAGATTGTATTTGAAGCGGTGTATATCAGTGATATCTTGGGTGATATTGCATTGGATGATATTGACATTGAACCTGTGTCTTGCTTTGATGGTGCCCCTGGTACTGCATCTCCAGCTCAATGTAAGTCCCTTTGTCCTTCTCTATGTCTGCCTGTCTGTGGAAAAACCATAGAGCTATATTAAAATTACTAGAGCGCTAGCTCTGTGTAGAAAGTGATGCCTGCTGGGCGCATCCATGTTTGTGCACAAACTTATGGAAAGCCCACAATTTTGTACGTTTTTTGTACGTTCATTTGCATACCTGCGTTGTGTTCTATACAGGTGCGTTATCGAAGCCAAATATGCCCAAAATCCGATGCACCTTTGGTAAATGCGCATTTCATTTATCACCCTGCACACACACGCTCTGCACTTCAGTCACGCAATGATTGCAAGTGTCATCAAGACGCGCTACCGGTACCGTTTGCGCATACTTGCGTGTTGCATATAGAGTACACTCTTCCAATGGCATTCCAGTCAAAGTGTTCTTGTTCCACAGACACGCACTCAAATTCAAAATGACTGCGCCCATACAACTTCAAATCGTCTACGCGCGGAGAATGCGGAGCTAGCGCTCTAGTAATTTTAATATAGCTCTATGGAAAAAACTCAAGTCAAATTTCTGAAGGAGCGCACATATACAGACGGTGCACCATTTTGTCAAGCCTGGAATTGCATGGAGACAATGAAGCTAACATTGATAAAGCAATTCTTAAAAATTTAAAATTCCAAGTGAAAGGGCATCTGAAATCTACCAACTAAGACTATTGAAAGGTGAACAAAGGAAAATTGACTGAAGTGGGATTTGAACTAGCGACCTCCTGAATACCGTACATGCGCTCCTAACAACTGAGCTATCCAACCCTATGTTGTTTGTCCTAAATCATCAATGATCTTTGTTTGTTTGGCAGTCAGAAGCCACGAGACCATGCACATACTGCTATATTTGAGGGATCATTTTATCAATACTCGAAGCAATGCTGCAACCTGAGAAACAGTACATGGGGGATCACTCAAAGAGGATATGGCTTTTTCTTATGGTTTATATGATGATTACTTAAAACTATTAGATTTTCAAAAGATTTGTTTTCTCTTTTTCCAATTATGCTGAATGCAATGATTCTTTGCATCTTATTGGTACTAGCGATGGACTGCACGTTTGAGAGTGGATTCTGTAACTACACTCAGCTTCAAGACGACAATTTTGATTGGACGAGGCTGAGGGGAAGTACTGGTAGCACCCACACAGGTCCAGATCACGACCACACCACAGGATCAGGTCAGTTGGATTCTATGGTTAGATACCAAACAATAGTTCACCCATTGCATGGTTGGATATCTGTCAAAGGTTCACCCATTGCATTCTTTGATATCTGCTAAAATCTGCCAAAAGTTAATATATTGCAAGGTTGGATACCATAAACTATAGTTCACCCATTGCATGGTTGGATACCATACAATAGTTCACCCATTGTATGTTTGGATATCTGTCAAAAGTTTACCCATGTTTGGATACCATAATGATAGTTCACCCATTGCATGTTTGGATACCTGCCAAAAGTAACAACCATTGCACAGTTGAAAGGCTCTGAAAAAAAATCAATCACAGATTAGCATTTTGATGGGACTTTTGGTAAAATATTAAACTAATATTGATAACCTTCATACAGTGGGATAATAGAACCACTAAAATGATTCTATTTCATCCAGGGGCCAATTTCATGGAGCTGTTAAGCAAACAAAAAATGCTTAGCTCAAAATGTCTTGCTCAATGAAAGAAACCACCATTAAAAATTCTATTTGATATTCATAGTCAACGAACAATTGCAAGCGATGGAAATTTGGTTGTTAATCCTGTTATAATTAACACAGAAATTTCATGGTTAGCAAATGTTTGTGCCTTGAAATTGGCTCTAGTTTTAATCGATGATTTCTGTTCTTTAAAATTGACATACTTGTATTTGGTGTTTGGGTTTTTGAGTAGGTTGGTATGTTTACATCGAGGCGTCTAACGGTGTCCAAGGCGACAAGGCTCGCTTGATGACCCCTGAGCAGAACCCAACCCAGTCTCGTTGTTTGTCCTTCTGGTACACCATGTACGGCCGTCACGTGGATCGTTTGAACGTCTACCTCAGGTCTAATGGCCTAGACACTCTCATCTTCACCAAGTATGGAACTCAAGGGAACCAGTGGATCAAGGGACAGAAGAGTATCACGTCCGACGACGCTTGGTCGGTAAGAGTCTGATGTTTCGATCCTACATGTTGCAGGATCTTTCTCAAAGGCTGCTCAGAGTTAGGATGACCCGATGCGTTTGGATCATAGCAGGATATTTCTCAAAGGCTGCTCAGAGTTAGGAAGGCCTTACGTTTCGATCCTAGCAGGATCTTTCTCAAAGGCTACTCAGAGTTTAAGGAGAGACTGACGTTTCGATCCTAACAGGATCTTTCTCAAAGTCTGCACAGAGTTAGGAGGGCCTGACTTTTTTATCCTAGCAGGATCTTTCTCAAATGCTGCTCAGAGTTAGGAGGGCCTGACATTTCAATCCTAGCAGGATCTTTCCCAAAGGCTGCTCAGAGTTAGGAGGGGCTGATGTTTTGATCCTAGCAGGATCTTTCCCAAAGGCTGCTCAGAGTTAGGAGGGCCTGACGTTCAAGCATGTCAAGTGGGATGTGGTTGGAGATACACAAAGTGGAGAAACTTTCACACCGAAACAAAACTGACGGTCTCTTTGTAGTCAGTAAAAATTGGACTTGAAGGGTTAGCTAGTCCATAGCAAGGTAGCAGTTAAGGCCTCCACTCTTATAACTTCAACACTGATTATTATTAAGCTTAAGTAACTGGCAAATATGATTATTCCTTTGTGTATACAGATTGTCTTTGAGGCGTTCCGTGGCTCAGCTAACCAGGCTGATATAGCATTGGACGACATCTTCTTGCTAGATGGAGCTTGCCCTATGTCTAGTAAGTCTAATATTCTTTTATTTTCATCAAATCATTTATTTTTCTTGTTTTAATTCAAGCAAATTCTTCTTTCATCTTTCTCATGTGAAGGGTCGGGTAATGTCTTGCTCCTGGAACCAGTCCCTACTAAACACTACCATTACATTCTAAGTAACCAGACTGATGATATAATTAAATCATTTCATTTTGCCAGCTGTTTGTGATTTTGAGTTTGACTTCTGCGGCTGGACTCAAGATCAGACGGACAACTTTGACTGGAGGCGTAACTTTGGAGGCACGCCCACCAGTGGGACTGGACCGTCCACAGACCATACCACAGGCACAGCGCAAGGTTAGTCTTGGCTCAAGTCTCATGTATAGATAAGGTATTAAATATCATGCGATCTGTTCATAATTTGATTTGTCATGAAATGAAAACAAAACTGTGAAATTTTCAGTTCAATTTTTGGAAACAGTAGAAAGCAGCTAAAAATTTTACAATTGTTACGCAAAATTGTAAGGTAATTTTAATTGTGAAGTTTGGATCTCGGAGATCAAAACTGTTTTTGGTCTTTTGTTTTACTAATTTCTGGATAAATACAGAATTTCAGGCAGAAAAATGTTAACGGTATGTTTGCACCAGGTCTATCTTTATATCCTGTTATAGGTAAATTTGTGAAGATTTCTGTTTTGGTTTCTAGCTACCAAAGTATGATACTACCTTAAGGGTAGTATCATACTTTGGTAAGAAACCAAAACAGAAGTTCACAGATTTACATATAACTTGCAGGCTATGAAGATGTTGGTGATAGAAACATAATGTTAAAATGTTTCCATCTGAAATGGTGTATTTATCCAGAAATGAATGAAACAACTACTGGAAACAGTTTTGATCTCGGGTAGATCAAAACCATTTCTTCAAGAAAAATTGAGTTGGAATTTCGCTATTTTCTCCTGACTCAGATATCCGATTAAGCTCAAATTTTCAAAGGTGTGTTATTTTATGTACATGTTAGATTAGACAAAATGTTAGTACTGTTCTGTGACCTTTACCAATAATTTATTATACAGTTAAACGAGTCATACAAATTTACTTGAAGTATGAAGTGGGCTAAAATCTTTTTCATTTGTATTTCTGTAGGATATGTGGCTTACATCGAAACATCCAGCCCCATAGTGCCTGGACAGATAGCCCGTCTATACAGTCCAGTATTTGATGACACCAATGGAGAGTGTCTGCATATGTGGTATCACATGTTTGGGGACGGGATCGGTCAGTTGAAGGTGTTTGGCTACGATACGGTCACTCAGGTGGAGACTGGACCACTGTTTGAGATGTCAGGTCAGTAATAAGAAACTTTAATATTGGTCAGGCTTAGCCACTGAAAAGCCTGGTCAGGCCCGGGCCTTCAGGCCTGAAATCATTATAATATTAGCTTTGAACTTACAATACAATCAAGCTCAGTACTCAAATTCTTTTATGATACTCCTGCTGCTACTAACTGCTGCAGTTGCTGCTGCTGTTGCTGCTGCTATTTGTTCAATAAAGATGCATCTTGTGGAGAGAAACTCTAAAACTAGTTATCAGGCTTTAGAAACAGTGGCCAAGCTCTGGACCTTCAGGCCTGGAATCTTCCTCTTGTCAGCCCTGAACTTCACTACAGAGCTGCTTCAAATCAGTAAAGCTTTGCTTCTGGATACTGTCTCTGAACAATGTGGACTCAATTTGTCAATCAGGTTTAGTGCCAACTATGATCCAGGACACAGCATGGGCTTGATAAGTTGATAGTTCAAGGCTAGGGATTATAGAAGCCCAAGAGCCCCGGCAAAGCCCAGGCCTGGCCAGGCTTTTCAACTATGATCCAGGACACAGCATGGGCTTGATAAGTTGATAGTTCAAGGCTAGGGATTATAGAAGCCCAAGAGCCCCGGCAAAGCCCAGGCCTGGCCAGGCTTTTCAACTATGATCCAGGACACAGCATGGGCTTGATAAGTTGATAGTTCAAGGCTAGGGATTATAGAAGCCCAAGAGCCCCGGCAAAGCCCAGGCCTGGCCAGGCTTTTCAACTATGATCCAGGACACAGCAGGGGCTTGACGTTGATAGTTCAAGGCTTGGGGTTATAGAAGCCCAAGACCCCAGGCAAAGCCTAGGGCTGGCCTGGCTTTTCAGTGACTAGCCCCAACCAACAATCAAATCATTTTTCCGAAGTAAACAAACTGGAATAGGGCTAAAAAGGATACCAAATTGAACAGGTTTATTAACGTCACATTTTGCGATGTTTGAATATTTGTGTTTGTAGGCGAGCAGTATGATGAGTGGCGTTATACTCAGATCACGTTCCAGGCCTCTCATCGATACCAGATCATCCTGGAAGGAACCAAAGGAAGCAATTACCGTGGCGATATCGCCGTTGACGACCTGATGCTGACAACAGGAGCTTGCAACAGACCAGGTCAGAATATAAACCAAATCTCCTAAATCATTTGTTTCAAACTTTAAAAGGCGATATGGATTCAGAAAATGTGAAATATAATTACATATACGTCAAAAATAGGTATTTTTCCTGTAATGTTGTAAATATCTTTCATACCAAATTTTACAATTTTTCCTTTTTCTTTGCAGGATTCTGTGATTTTGAAACAGACACTTGTGGTTGGTCCCAGGACACTACGAACGACAACTGGGATTGGCTGAGGAGAAAGGGCGCCACTCCAACCCAAAACACAGGTCCCAGTGTGGACCACACCACAAATTCTGATAACGGTATGTATGATGGAATTTGGGGACCAAATTTTGATTCAAGCAAATAAACTTGTCAGGCTCAACCACAGAAAAGTCTGCAACATTTTGTTACGTAACTTATACAACATTTTCCTGGATTTGTTTGCACATGTTATGGCCATTTAAGGAACTGACGAGTATTTGTACGTTGTCTAAGTTACGCAACGTTTTGTGAAATCAGCTGCTGGCCTCGGGATGGCCTGGCTGAACTTATGTCCTACCAACATCAAGTTCCGCGTCCCCTGCCGTCCCAAATCAGCAAAAACTATAATCATATATTCTAGTAGTTTGTTCTTTATAATGAAAATAATATCAGAGCATTTATAATGTGCACAGTAACTGCAAATTCCATTTAAAGGCGTGGGTAGGGTGCCCCTAATGCCCAAAACTGCTGTTTGAAGTACTAACGAATATGTATTCATTTTGTCTTTAGGATTCTACATGTATTTTGAGGCGTCCGTTTCATCTCTCAACCAGGGCGATACGGCCGTCCTGATTAGTCAACACCTGACCCCAAGCAGCCAATCATGTCTGTCCTTTTGGTATCACATGTACGGAAACAGTAAGTACATCATAAAGTACATCATACAAAAAGCGTAAAACACACATTGCAAGACCTACGATCCAGATGGAAATGTTCACCAAACAGATCTGATTGGCTGATGTGCCACGTTGTATACAATTTGCATGCACGCATGTATCAGACGTTTGTACGTAGTGTGGCACGGAGTAGAACGGGTGATACTCGGACTATAAAACCATTAGGGACACTCAGAACCACTCGTATTCAGAAAAGTTGTTGCCACCACAAAATATTCTTGGTTTGCTAACTCCACCAGGAATAGCCTTAAATTTTGTCAACAGAATTGTAATGAACCTTTGGAAGAATAAGACTTTAAGCTTTATGCATGGTGGAAGAAATAAGGTAGGTTTGCGGTGACACCATGTTATCTCTTCTGTGAGAGTGTGTGGTTCTGAGAAGAACTGATGGTTTCATACTCGACGTTGAGTGACCGATCGTGCTGACTATGCTCTGTTCGTCTTCAGTCACCCTCCTGAAGACAACTCAGTGAACACTGTTTGGATCGTCAAGAGTTAATCCCACGGTTCTTCTCAGAACCACGCGCGCACTCTCACAGAAGTGATTACATGGTGTCACTGCAAACCTACCTACTTTTAATAATAGGCTAACTTCTGGAAGAGTTTTAAGTTAAAATTTGCTGCTCTTTTTTTTTTCTTAATGTGTAGGTATTGGTGACCTCAATGTTTATACTAAGGATGACAATTTAATGCAGACTCAGATATGGTCTGTGTCAGGGAACCAGGGAAATGTCTGGTTGTATGGACAGGTTTCATTGATGAGCACCAGGGAATATCAGGTTGGTACCCATTATTGCAGACTCATGGTCAGTGTCAGGGAACCAGGGAAATGTCTGGTTGTATGCATTGGCCTTCATTGACCAAAATATTGACCTGAAATATATGAAATACTTGGAAGTCGACACCCCTGACCACACTTGCCCACCTCTATCCTCTCTTTGTGGTTCCCAGCCTTATTGCATGCTTCCATGTTTCCCTGGTCACTCTGTCCCCCTTAGTTCTGATCCTCTCATCCATTTTATTATGTGTATAGCATGTTAAGAAAGATTTGAGGCTTTGCATGGTGACAATTGGTATGTGGATCGGTTTGCGGAAACACCATGTAAGAATCGTTCGTACTTTCGCACTTCTATATCGTTCGCACTTCTATATCGTTCGCGCTTCTCGCAATTAAGGTCTCAACGTTTCGACTGGTATGCTCTAGTCCTCATCAGGAGACCGTTCTTAATTGTCCTCTTGTCATTTGGCCTTTGAGAGAGATCCTGCTCCAAACATTTGAATTACCCAGTGAAAAGAAATGAGTGGTAGTTATTTTTGTTTTTACCAGCTTGAGATGAACATTAACATTGAACTTTCTCTGATAAACCATTTTGTTGCAGGTGCTTTTTGAAGCTGTTTATAGTGATTCTGGAAACAAAGGTGATATAGCCTTGGATGATGTCGACATAGAACCCTCACCCTGCGTGAATATCGCTACCCAGGCTCCGCCCACGACACCTGCACCAACTCATGGTAAGAAATCCATTTAAAGGTGCAGTGCATGATTGGTAACATACCCAAACAGAAATGTTCGCAGATTTATGTATAACTGTCAGGGTATGAAGATGGTGCTGGTAGAAACATACCGTTAAAATATTTCCACCTGAAATGGTGTATTTATCCAGCAATTAGTAAAACAACGACCAAAAACAGTTTTGATCTCGGGGTAACATCAAAAAAGTTCTTTATGTTTTATAAGAAAGATTGGGACGGGTTTTTGCTATTTTTTCATGACTCAGATGTCTGATTGAGCTCACTCATTTCGTTTACATGCTGGATCATACAAAGTATGAGTAATGTTCTGTGACCTTTACCAATCATGTATTATACCTTTAACAATAGCTCCTTAATACTCGTGAGGTTTATTCTGAGACGAAATTGAAATATGTATCTTCTTTTTTGTCATTTTGTTGTAGCTCCGAGCACCTTTGACTGTGACTTTGAGACGAGCCTCTGTACCTGGTCACAAGACACAACTGATGAGTTTGATTGGACCAGAATCCAGGGCAGTACAGCATCGGTTAACACCGGACCACAGTTTGACCACACTACACTGAGCATATACGGTACTGCTGCAACGCTTTCCATTTTCATTTAGGGCAAGAAACTTAAATACTGGTCCGGCCCAGCTGCTGAAATGCCAGGCCAGGCCCAGGCTTTCGGGCCTGAAATCCTCCTCTTGTCAGCCCTGAACTTCACAACAATAGAGCTGCTTCAAATCAATCAAGCCTGGCTTCTGGATACTGTCCATGATCAATGTGGACTCAATCTGTCAATCAGGTTTATACCAACTCTGATCCAGAACACAGCAGGGGCTTGAAGTTGATAGTTCAAGGCTGGGGATTATAGAAGCCCAAGAGCCCAGGCAAAGCCCAGGCCTTGCCTGGCTTTTCATTGGACGGGCCTGTTCAAGTTTTTCTTTCTTTTTAAGCGCCAGAGCCTTTTGGATTAGGTCGTTAAATAAATTTTGTAATAATAATAATAACATATGAGAGTACTCCAAAGAAGATACAGCTAGTCTTCAATTACGTAATTTGATGGACCATGGCTGTTTCCTCTAGGTTGGTATATCTATATCGAGGCCAGCCCTCAGATAAACGGTGACCGTGCCAGGCTAGTCTCAACCCCCATGGTCTCAGGGAATATCGGGAAGTGTGTTGGCTTCTGGTATCACATGTATGGACCGAGCATCAACTCACTCAACGTCTTCAGGAGGGAGAATGGTCTGGATCTCTTGGAGTGGACGAGGGCTGGTGACCAAGGTCCGGTCTGGAATTACGGCCAGGTCTTCATGAACGGCTCCTTCAGTGTGAGTAATAAAAGATCAATCCCTTACACCCCCTGCCCCCTCAATTGTGGACCCCCAATTGGTCCTCTTTCGTTCGGATTTAAACATTTTGGCAGCAGCTCCATTGGTTTTGTACATGCTTTCCAATCGTGGACATTTTCCCAATTGCGGTCCATATTGTCCCTTTTGTTATTATTTAATAATATCGGACATTTATATTGAGTAGCTTCTACATGAATGTACTTTACTGTGCATTACAAATTTATTATTATCCCTGGTCATCGGGTCATAATTTACATTCCTTAAACCATCTCAACTCCGTGGGGAGTATACAGCCCCGGCTGCCGTATTCAGCGCACATGGGCTAATCAAACCACAAAGCCATCTCTACCCTCGCAGGTACCCATTTACACCTGGGTGAAGAGGAGCAATATGTGACAAAGCGTCTTGCCCAAGGATGCAAGCACCATTAACCCGTGGCTGGATTTGAACCCACAATCTGTAGATTGACCTCAAAACCTTGAGTACAACACACCAGACCACTAGGCCACAGCACCCCGTTCATGGTTTGAACCTATTCGTCTAAACCATCTTCCTTCCAATTGCAATGCAAGTGCAGTCTTTAGTGACTCAACAATAATGCATGCTGTTTCTTCTACAGTGACCTGAGAAATTATTGCTTTGCTTTATTTTGCAAGTTCACCTAAAGTATGATCTGAACCGGGCTTCAGGATCCATTTGTGCTAAGCATGAGCTGCAAACAGCACATCACCTGGCATGTTGTCTTCTTTGTTTCCTATCTACAGGTTGTTTTTGAGGGTGTGATTGGTGCATCCTATGAGGGTGATACTTCCCTAGATGACATCGTGGTCTACAACGGTGAATGCCCAAGTCTCGGTGAGTAACGTCCTAAGCCTCTTAATACCTAGGTAGAACATAGTACACAATTCCTTTACCTTCTTTTTATGATAGTTGCCCTGAGAGGGTTACTCAAGGGCCTGGGCGAATTAAGGCAAAGCCCATGCTTGGCCCGGCTTTTCAGTGGTGGCTTGGCCCGACCAGTTTCAAAGTTCTTGTGATCCCTGCTAAGCCTCCCCCTCTCATTCCCTCTGTCTCCGCCCCCAATAATCATCCTCCACTTTCTCCCCTTTCAGTATTCTGTGATTTTGAGCATGGCATGTGCGGCTATGCTCAGGACACCATGGATGATTTTGATTGGCTGCGTACATCGGGTGCAACCGATACGACAGGAACGGGCCCGCCCAATGACCACACCTACCAGACAGCTCAAGGTGGGCGTGGCAGTTTTGACTAAATTACAGTATTATTTTGGCATTTATACAATTTGCTGACATTTTTTGTTTAACACAATTATTATATGTCTTCAGACTGTAAATTAATCAAATATAATTGATTGAAAAGTGAACGGAGAAAAATTTACTGGAGCGTGATTAGAACCAGCAATCTTCGGAATACCGTACAGGCACTCTAATCCAGTTAGATTGTAACCCTTGTGGTTATTTGATGATCAAATTGAATTGAGTTGAATTTGCTGGTATCTGCATTGTTAAAAGTGCGGTGCAGGATTGGTAACAAACCAAAACAGAAATGTTCACAGATTCACATATAACTTTCAGGGTATGAAGATGGTGCTGGTAGAAACATCTTTATCTTTGACGTCTTTATCATGAAATTAGAAAAACAAAGATCGAAACAAGTTTTGCTCTCAGGGTAAGATCAAAACCATTCTTTATGTTTTACAAGAAAAATTGAGTTGGGTTTTCGCTATTTTCTCGCGACTCAGATGTCTGATTGAGCTTTAATTTTCACACGTTTATTATTTCATGTACATGTTGGACCAGACAAAATGTGAGTGCTGTTCAGTGACCTTTACCAATCATGTATTGTACCTTTAAATGGCTTCTACTTCAGGTCATTACATCTACATTGAGTCCTCTCCTCCACGTCAGCTTGGCGATGTTGCCCGTATCATCTCCAAGGAGTATCCCGCTACCATAGCAACCTGTATGAAATTCTGGTACTACATGATCGGTGTTGATCTGGGTCAGTTCAGTGTGTACATTGAGGTGAATGGGAACCGGGGACCGGCCGTATTTTCGCGGAGTACCGGCGGGTATGACTTGTGGCGGATTGCGGAAGTTTCTGTTCAGACGAGTTATCCATACAGGGTGAGTTTTCTCCTGCTCAAGAAAATAAAAAAAATTTGCCATTGAAAAGTAAACAAAGAATAATTGACTTGAGCGGGATTCGAACCAGTGACCTCCGGAATACCGCACTGGCGCTCTTACCAACTGAGCTACCCAACCCTTTGTTGGTGGTGTCCCTATCAGAAATGCGATATCACTATTAATGATTTTTATAATGAGGAATATGTTGATTGGTTTGATGTTTGACCTTTGACCTGCGACCTCTCTTCTCAGATTATCTTTGAGGGCATCGTTGGTAACGGTATCCAAGGAGATATCGCCCTTGACGATATCGACCTCTCCAACCAAGCCTGTTCCCTCCCCGCCACCTGCAACTTTGAAAACGACTTCTGCACCTTCCTCAACATTGACAAGGACACCTTTGACTGGACACGTAATAACGGCGTGACGGCCAGCGACTTGACCGGTCCCCCGAATGACCACACCCTAGGGAGTCCGTACGGATACTACGTCTTCATCGAAACATCATCGCCTCGAGTCCAGGACGACTTTGCGTACCTGTTCTCTGAGACGTTACCTTATAACACAGACATGTGTCTAACATTCTGGTATCATATGTATGGTGCGGACATCGGAGAGCTTAAGGTCTGGCTGGAGACCACCGTCCTGAATCCGGCCTACTGGACGCTGGTCTGGAGTAAGAGTGGTGACCAGGGGAACTACTGGCAGAATGCTATCCTGGACGTCAAGAGCACCGATTCCGTGTTTGAGGTATTAAAGATAAGTTGATGTCTCATCGAGTGAATAGTTTTGTTAACCCCTTCCGCTCAGGAAGCATCTATAGCAGTTAACCTCATGGCATGAGAATATTCATGATTGCTTTGTTATTTCCATTTGAAATACATTGAATGAGGTACTGTCCGGAACAAGAGGTTCAATGAACCTTTATTGTCCCCAAAAATTTGCTCATTATGGTAAATTTACCCCCTTGATTTGCATTTGAATAGTTCGGCATTTTCAAGCAGACCGCAATCTGTGAGTTCCGAACACAGCTGTGTGACACTGATTAAGTCTGGCTGCAATTTGGGATATTGACCGGCAGTATTCAACCATTGTGTGCCTGAATTGTTTATGCCAAGCTCCCTGCACACATAGCCTGGCCAGATGACCTCTATTTGATCAGTGGCTGATAATGAGGCCAGTGAAAACACTGCAAAACAAATCCTGGGCTGAAGGGGTTAGGGCTGTTGTTTGCGGTGAAGGTAGCAAATTAGCTCAAAGGTTTGGAGTGATATCGCCTTGTATATGACAACTCATTATTTCTTTTGTGATTCGGTTCCTTCGGGGTTCCTTCGGTTCTTTAGGAACTGTCTCATGGAATTACTGCAAACCTACTTCCTTAAGAGGAAGAGTTTTTATGACTTTTGTATAATCGCTTTGTCAGATCATCTTTGAGGGCGTGGTTGGATCCAGCTTTGCCGGGGACATCGCCCTGGATGACATACAAACATTCTTTGGCACGTGTGCCCCGCCCACCCCTGCCCCGCCCTGCCAGTTCACATGCAGCAACAACAACTGTCTGACGGACCGCACCCAAGTTTGTGATTTTGTGGATGACTGCGGAGACGGGTCTGATGAAAACAATTGCGGTAAACAATTCTGTTGTTTGCTTGTTGTTTGTTTTCTACACCATATACTGCATTTGTCCACATCTCCCCAAATCTCCCAAATTTCATCTCGGTTAAGTTTCCATGTTTAAGCTACAATGGAGAGAATCTCTTGAAGACTATTCTTAATTCCGTTCTCAAACCTTTGGCTTTGGCTCTGGCTAAAACTTCTCCTTTGTTCCATTATGTTCCTTAGAAGCTCTTAAAAATTATTTTATGAAGCTTTCTTAAAAACAATGGCTTCGGCTCTGGCTTTGGCTTTGGCTTTGGCTTTGGCTTTGGTTTGGCTTTGGTTTGGCTTTGGTTTGGCTTTTGCTTATGCTGAATCTCTGCTTCCTTGCTCTGAGTTGAGTATCTACTTCCAAGCCGTAGCCAAAAGCATCAATTTTGGTACCTGTAGCCTTAAAATTGATGTCTTAAATGAAGTAAAAGTCGCAGCCGAGCCACCGTGTCTTAATAATCTTGTTTATGTTTTACATCTCAGGTGGAAGTTGCACCTTTGAGGGAAGCATGTGTGGATGGACTGATACAAGTTCAGGGTCATACAAATGGCAGACTGGGTCAGGTGCCACGCCCACCTCCAACACCGGGCCCAGCAAGGACCACACCTTTAACAATGGTGCAGGTAACTACCGGCTTCTCATTTTATTGTATCAATAGGATTGAGATCCACTGAACATGGCTTTAATAAACATTTTGTACAGTTTACTGATGAGTTTATGTTAAATTAATACCTTTAAAGCAACAAGACCATTTATACATAACAGAACAAAGAGAAAAATTGACTAGAGCAGGATTGGTTTCATGGCTTCTGACTGCCAAACGAACAAAGATAATTGACTATTAGCTAGGGACACCTCCAACGTATAGGCTGGATAGCTCAGTTGGTAGAGAGCGCTGGTTGGAAGCCAGCTCCAGTAAATTTGTCTTTGTTCTCTATTTAATAGCTTAAAATTAACCCAGTGAGCGTATTTTGCAGTTTCAAATGAATCATCCTAATTATTGTCTCCTTTTGTGATATATTTTGTTGTTTTTGTTTTCAGGCACGTATGTGTTTGTGGACGCCAACTCAGGCTCTGGCTTCAGCCAAGCGACTCTAGAAACAAAGGAGCTTCATCAGGCTTCGTCCACCTGTATGTTCACCTTCTGGTATCATATGTACGGACAAGGTAAGCCTAAGCCACTAGGTGCCTATTTTATAGACCTGCTTAGCATAACAAATTGCTAAGCATGATATTTGTCTTAATAAAAACAGGGTTAACAACCAAGTTTCCATGTGTTGTTTATCGCTTGTGATTGTTCTTTTGATGTTGTTTGCTGACTATGAATATCAAATGAAATTTTTAATGGTGGTTTGTTTTATTGGGCAAGACATTTTTGTGCTTAGCAAATGTATGTGCTTAGCAGCTCCATGCTGTGGCCAGTTTCATAGAACTGCTATATTTTAAGCATCAGAATTTGCTTAAGCACCAAAAACATTGGTAAATGAAATCAGTATGCCAGCAAAAACTCCTTGTGAATGTAATGCTCAGCAAACAATGGCCGAATACAAGTCAAAAGCAGTAAACATCACATGGACATTTGTTTGGTAATTCTGTTTGATCAAGGAAGACTTTTCATGCTTCAGCAAATTTTGTGCTTAAGCATCTCTATGAAATTGGTACCTGTATGACCTCTAATTCAGATGCTAGTGTTACAACCATAAACCCTAATACTGATCAGGCCAAGCCACTGAAAAGCCTGGCCAGGCCTGGGCCTTCAGGCCTGAAATTCTCCTCTTGTCAGCCCTGCCAACTGTGATCCAGGACACAGCAGGGGCTTGAAGGTGATAGTTCAAGGCTAGGGATTATAGAAGCCCAAGAGCCCCGGCCTGGCCATTAATGACATTAATGTTCCTCACCCTTATACATGATTCTTGTCGTTTCCTCTCACATAGACGTGGGCAGTCTATCAGTCTACTTGGTGGAGTCTACGTCACGGACCTTATTGATCTATTTGTTTGAGGACATGGGTGATGTCTGGAGTTACATGCAGCTCGGCATCGGAAGGGTCAACCTGCCGTTCAAGGTGAAACAGCCAACTTCTTGATGTTTTATTTCCATCGAGGCCAATTTCTTTCTATAGTACTTCTCAACAGTATTACCATCAAAAGTGTTTGCTTAAGATCTAAGGTGGAGAGGTTGTGAGTTCCAGATGTAAGGAGCTACCACAGAAAGGGACATGTCACCCCACGAGTGCAAAGACTTTGGACAAAGGAGATTGTACAAGTTTAAAATCAAGAGTGTCAGGTTGTGGCTCTTTCCTCGGCTTTCTCCTCTGTGGCCCGGGTTCGAGTCTTGCTCAGTCCATAAGTGGATTGGGTTTTTAGTCTCTACCAGATTCTGTGGATTTTTCTCCGAATATTACTCTGGGGTTTTTCTCCCACCTCTAAAACTGTATCTTCTTCTCATCATCTTTCCATAAAAGGTTTCATCAGGCTTTCGAGCTACAGTCCCTAGGGCGCTTTTGAGGAATCATGGGTTTCATTACCAGAAATAATTATCAAAACTGCAAGACTTTTGATAAAGTTTTCAAACACTTTTGGAAACACCTGTTTGTTAAAGCTGATCAACACTGATGTGATATTCTCTATAGAAGAATGACGATGATATAATCACATAATCACACTATTTTTAATCTTTCCTTAGATTGTATTTGAGGCATCAAGATCATTCAGTGTTCTTGGAGACATTGCTCTAGATGATATCTCCTTCACAGGATGCGGACTGCCTCGTAAGTTTCACCTCCTCGAATTTTTTGAAACAGAAAATGTCTTCAAATGATATTTTCTGAAATTTAGTAAAATCGTGATCGTATCTTTATTCCCCCCAAAATGATTATGTTTGGTAATCTTTTTCTCCACAGCCCCGACTCTGGACCCTTGCCCATCTGGAAAAACCAAGTGTAACCGTGGTAACTGCGTTGACGACGACCGTTTCTGCGATCTCACTGATGACTGTGGGGATTTCACTGACGAGAGCACATGTGGTAAGATGGAAATTGATACGTAATTGATACGTGCAAGTAGTAAACTGCTGCAAACTGCTCACGTAAAATGCTTGGAGTTAGGAGGGCATGACGTTTGGATCCCAGCAGGATCTTTCTCAAAGGCTGCTCAGAGTTAGACGGGCCTCCTAGCAGGATCTTTCTCTAAGGCTAAATGACAAGAGGACAAGAACATACAAGTAAAGATACACATAATGGATGAGAGGATCAGAGCAAAGGGTAAGAACGAAATTAGTGCAAAACAAAATTGAAAAATGAAGTTCGTAATGTTAAGCCATTATTCAAATTGTTTTGTTTCTAAGGCAACTACCACCTGTGTGACTTTGAATCCGGGATCTGTGATTGGCAGCAATTGACCAATGACGAGCTAGACTGGTTTACGTATTCAGGCATAACACCCACTGAATGGACGGGTCCGACACGAGACCACACAAGTGGACTAACATCAGGTATGAAGATAATGATCAGTTATTTTTAAAAAACGTGAGTGACAGAGTTGGTCTAGGGACGGCCTCATCACCAGCTTCTGGCATTAGGGGGCCACGGTTCCAGCCTGCTAGAGGCCACATCAGGGGCCAATTTCATAGAGCTGCTTAAGCACCAAAATTTGCTTAGCACCAAAATTCTTGGTATTAAAATAAAACCAGTATGCCAGCCAAAACTCGTTGCGAATGTTATGCTCAGCAAACAATGGCAGAATACAAGTCAAAAGCAGTGAAAATTTGGTTGGTAATCCTGTTTGATCAAGGAAGACTTTTCATGCTTTATAAGCAAATTTTGTGCTTAAGCTGCTCTATCAAATTGGTCCCAGAAGAACATAACACAAAAATATACAATATCGCTTCTCATTGCTCCTGCCGTCAGGAGTTTATATTTTAAACTGGATTGATCAAGGACTGATTTCACGGCCCTGCTTACCGCAGAATTATGCGCTTATGATCCTCATTCTTTGCTTACAGGGTCAGCGCCGAATTTATACGTTCCTCAAGTAAGCGAGAAATCCTTAAATACATGAACTATGCATGGACACAATTGAAAATCCGTTCCTAATCCATGAAATAATCTCGTAAGCACAAAATTCTCTGCTTCTGTAAGCGTTGATTCTACACTTATGCTAAGCAGAGCCATGAATTTAAGCCATGTTCATTTGATAGATTCTTTCATTTCTACCATCATTCAGGTACGTACCTATACTTGGAGACGTCTGCTCCACGTCAGATGGGCAATCGAGCTCGTCTTGGTAGCTACAACATCGCAGCAACGACTTCTGGAACTTGCCAGGTATGCAAACATGTACAATGTAGCATTAGTGCCAAGGGGACTTTTGATGGCCATTTCAAACATTGGCTTGGGCTTTGTCTTGGGATTTGTCTTCGTCATACAGAAATGTAGCTTGCGTTTTTTTTGTTAAAAATGCATTATCTAATTCCAAGCCATATCTACTTGTAATGAAGTTTGTCTCATCAAATAACCATATAAGGATTGTTAATTTGAAGTCATTTGAAAAGTGAACTAAGAAAGCGTGGATTTGAACCTGTGACCTTCGGATTTCCATACAAGCGCTCTTACCAACTAAGCTATCCAGCCCCATGTTGGTGTTTTCCCTAATAGTCCATTATCTTTGGCAGTAAGCCATGAAACCCTTGTGGTTATCAACAACTTTTCAGAGTTAACCATTTGCAGTTAATAGCAAAATAAAAATCAATACTTTAACAATTCAAATTTCTTTGTCCCTCAGCTACGATTCTACTATCACATGTTCGGTAGGACCACTGGGTCACTGACCGTTTACATTCGGGACACGGTCAACGGTCCATTGGTCAATCTTTGGAGCAAGTCCGGTGAGATCGGTGATTATTACGAGCGTGCTGAGATCACATTGGGCTGGGCCAGTCCATTCCAGGTCATCATTGAAGCCACAGTTGGAGATGGTATCTATGGAGATATCGCCATTGACGACACATCCTTTACTCCTGACTGTGTATCTTACGGAGGAGACCTACCGGTCGTCGGCACGTCACCATGGCAACCTGCCACGGCAACGCCAGCGCCATGTCAACCGGACCAGTTTGTATGTGGTATGGGGACTTGCGTGAGTCTGAGCGTTCTTTGTGATGGCACGGACGATTGTTCGGATGGCTCTGATGAAGCCAATTGTGGTGAGTCAACTCAAATCTTGACGGGTTAAAATCTCATTTTGAGCAAAACTAGCTGTGATTTTTTCGTCCATCCATTTGTCAACCATTTGAAAAACATTTTTCAACTCGATTTTGGTTTCATTTGACAGGAAATTGTGACTTTGAAACTGACCAGTGCAACTGGGTTGCCATTGACAACGGACTGTATCGCTGGTCAAGACTGCAGGCCGGCAGTTCGACCTCAAGTAGGGTGCCCTCTACTGACCACACCACCGGGACGGGGTTCTTTATGTTCGTGGACAGCACGGATGGGACGTTCCAAACGTCGGCTATACTCCAGAGTCCAACACTGGGACATGTTGGAGCAAGGTACAGTATATAAATACAAAGAGTTCGGGTCCTGGCTTTAAATAATTGGTCCATAATCACAAAAATTCTAAAGTTAGATATTGTCACCATTGGAACGAGCCTGAAAAGAGCTTTCCAACGGTAACACTTGGGGTGCTATCTTCCTCTGTCTGTTGATTGAAACCTGAAACAATTCAGGAGATTTTGAATGGGATTAGTCAACAGAATGTTGCCTTTGAATAGCTGGACAGGCTGATGACTGATCCGTAGAAAATGTAAGCAGGAGGTCGTGGGTTCGAATCCAACCTGAGCCAGCGCATGATTTGTTCATGTGTGCTCAAAAGGCACTTAGTGAAGTGCTTATCTACGTCGTTGAATGGCAATAAATTGTTTGCATTATTCTGTCTCCTCGACTAATAAATTAATTATAACAGATGAAAATTTAAGTAGGCAATAATCTTTCAGATTTGGAAAAACATTCAAACTTTAACTTCCTTTCTACAAACCATTCTCAAGTTTTGCAAAAAATCTGTTTGGTTTATTTTTATCTTCCGTTTTTAACTTTCTAGATGTGAGATGAACTTCTGGTACCATCTCCGTGGCAGCAACGCTGGCACCCTGCTGGCCATTGTGTATCAAGGAGTGGTGCCGGACACCAGTGTAGTGTATTCTGGTGATACCAGTAACCAATGGCAACAGGGGACGCTAAGTGTAGGACCGCGGCTTGCAGGCCAGTACTCGGTATGTACAAAACCTGAATAACTCATCATTGCTGATCTTGAAACTTATTTCATTCCTTCCACTTTCTTCACTTGATCTTCATCTTCGTAATTATTTTTTTCTAATGAAACCAAGAATTCCTCAAAAGCGCCCTAGGCACTGTAGCTCGGAAGCCTGATGAAACCTTTTATGGAAAGATGATGAGAAGAAGATACTGTTTTAGAGGTGGGAGGAAAACCCAAGAGTAATATTTTGGGTAAAAACCAACAGAATCAGGTAGGGACTGAAAACCCAATCCATGGACCTAACTAGCTGGACTCGAACCCGCTGGACTGGAAAGAACCGGTACGCCAACCTGACTGCCTCCCTTTTGAACTTTTACTGTCTCCTTCGTCCAAAGTCTTGGCATTCCTTGGGCCGATTTCATAAAGCTCTGCGTTGCGTCGCAACTCGATTTGCATCGTGTCACATCTATGTGGTGAGTCCATAGAGAAAGGATGTGTTTTAACTCTGTGACGCGTCGTAAGTTTGATGAAATCGGCCCCTGGGGTGACAGGTCCTTTTCTATGGCAGCTCCTTACATCTGGAACTCACTACCTCTCCACCTCAGATCTTGTTCTTGTACTACAATATTTAAATCGCTTCTCAAGACCTGTCTAAATAATCATGACACCCTCTCTTTATTTCTTTAGGTGCGGTTTGAAGCAGTTCCAGGATCGGACTTCTCAGACCCCTCCTTGCTGACGGACATTGCTCTGGATGACATCACATTTGACAACTGTGGACCTGATTCAGGTATAATATATCCAAACCGGAAATAGAAATAGAAAAAGGAAATAGTTTTATTCTGTGCAATTGACTATGAAATGTACTGTTCGAACACCATTAAGAGTACACTATAGGATTGGTAACATATAGCCAAACAGGGTATGAAGATGGTGGTGGTAGAAGCATAGCTTTAAAATATTTCCACCTGAAATGGTGTATTTATCCAGAAGTTAGATAAACAAAAACCGAAAAACAGTTTTGATCTCGGGGTAAGATCAAAAAATTGAGTCGGGTTTTCGCTATTTCTCGTGACTCAGATGTTCGATTGAGCTCAAATTTTCACAGGTTTATCATTTCATGTATATGTTTGATCAGACAAAGTGTGAGTGCTGTTCTGTGACCTTTACCAATCATGTATTATACCTTTAACAAAGAGTTTCATTGTGGTTTTGAATCAGATCTCAGCTGTACCTTTGAAGGGCCCAACATTTGTGGCTGGACCCAGGATACGATGGATGATTTTGACTGGGTGGTGGCCCAAGGCGAGACCGTGTCAGTGGGCACGGGACCACAGTTTGACCACACCCTGGGAACTGGTAAGCAATGTATCCACGCCCATTCAAAAATAAATTGGATATCATGTGATTGCCATGTGATGATCATGTGATCACTTTAAGATTGTTATAGGGTGCATTCGTTTAGCTCACCTGAGTCGACACCAGTCAACCTCGTCCCCATTCTCTCGCTTGTTTTGTGCAGTAAAACACGACCATTCCCAGTGAGGGCTGAGCCGTGTAAGCTAAACGAATGCACCCAATGTGCACATGATTTTACTACCATGTGATGAACAAGTGAAAATTGTATTGTGGATATCGTGTTATTTCCATGTGATGATCATGTGATCACTGTGAGATTATTATTGTGGATATGATCACTGTGACTACCATGTGATGATCATGTGATAACTGTATTAAATATTTTCATTGTGGATATTATTACCGGGTGATGATCATGTGATCACTGTAAGATCTTTATTACTGATATCATGTGACTACCATGTGATGATCATGTGATCACTGTAAGATCTTTATTACCTATATCATGTGACTACCATGTGATGATCATGTGATCTAATATTTTTCATGATTGCTGATATCACGTTACTGTGATGATCATGTATTCCCATGTGTATTTTTGTGCCCGGTTTCTTTACGTTATTCCTTCATTTTATTCATGGTAAATTTGTCTGATTTTTCACTCTAGCTGCTGGTTACTATGCCTACATAGAGACCTCATCACCCCGTCTCCTTGGTGACAAAGCTCGCATCAAATCCGGCCTGATCGCAGCAAACTCCAAATACTGCCTGGAATTCTGGTATCACATGTTTGGTCCTGATATCGATGCGCTGAATATATACCTCAGTGTTGGCGGTACATCTACATTGGTAAGTAAAAAGACATTTTGCCGTGTCTGTGCAGCAATGAAAGATTTTGTTGCATTATTCATATTTTCTTTCGTCAACAAGATTGAATGTATGTTCTTGTGTATGTGATCGTAATAGGTCCATGAATGAATATGCATATACTATGGGCAAAGAAAAATGCTGTAGCATTAATTGTTAACATTCAAAACAACTTCAAAGTGATATACAACCATAGAGCTATATTAAAATTACTAGAGCGCTAGCTCTGCGTTCTCCGCGCGTAGACATTTTGAAGCCGCCTGGGCGCTGTCATTTTGAATTTGTGTGCGTGTCTGTGGAACAGGAACACTTTGACTGGAATGCCTTTCGAAGGTGTACTCTATATGCAACGCCCAAGTATGCGCGAACGGTACCGGTAGCGCTTCTTTATGATGACGCTTGCAATCATTGCGTGACTGACGTGCAGAGCGTGTGCGCGCACGGCCCTAAATAAAACGCGCATTTACCGAAGGTGCGTCGGATTTCGGGCGTATTTTGCTTCGATAACGCACCTGTATAGAACACAACGCAGGTATGCAAATTAACGTACAAAAAACGCACAAAATTTTGGGCTTTCCATAGGCATCACTTTTTACACGGAGCTAGCGCTCTAGTAATTTTAATATAGCTCTATGTATACAACCTTATACATAATGATGTTTCTCAGGTTGCAGTATTAATTTGCTAATCCTGCACGTATCCTAAATGATCCTTGGGATATGGCGGTATGTGAGTTGTTTCATGGCTTCTAACATAGGGCTGGGTAACTCAGTTGGTAAGGGCCCGTTACGGTATTCAGGAGGTTACTGGTTCGAATCCTGCTCCAATCAATTTTCTTTGTCGCTTTCAATATCTTTCTGATGATGCATGTTGTTACATATTGATACAAACAATTTTCTGTTGAAGAATTATTGAGTTTAACACTACATCATACAAGACCAATCTTCATAGAGGTATTTTCATGTTTTTGTCCTCAGATTTACCAGAAGCGAGGCACCCAGTCTAATGACTGGCTCCTAGGTCGTGAGGCGATCACCAGCGACTCTACCTATGAGGTCATCATTGAAGGAGTGACTGGACAATCGTTCGGTGGGGATATTGCCATCGATGATGTCACCTTCACCCCTGGGACATGCCCTGGAGTCTGTGAGTAGTTTGAGGAGTGCTGTCAATTTATACATAGGCTTAGAGATCCTAGCAGGATCTTTCTCAAAGGCTTAGAAATCCTAGTAGGATCTTTCTTAAAGGCTTAGAGATCCTAGCAGGATCTTTCACAAAGGCTTAGAGATCCTAGCAGGATCTTTCTCAGAGGCTTAGAGATCCTAGAAGGATCTTTCTCAAAGGCTTAGAGATCCTAGCAGGATCTTTCTCAAAGGCTTAGAGAATCTTGCAGGATCTTTCTCAAAGGCTTAGAGATCCTAGCAGGATCTTTCTCAAAGGCTTAGAGATCCTAGCAGGATCTTTCCCAAAGGCTTAGAGATCCTAGCAGGATCTTTCTCAGAGGCTTAGAGATCCTAGAATGATCTTTCTCAAAGGCTTAGAGATCCTAGCAGGATCTTTCACAAAGGCTTAGAGATCCTAGCAGGATCTTTCTCAAAGGCTTCGGAAGATCCTGCTAGAATTAGAATGTCACGCCCTCCTAAATCTTACCATTTTAAGAAGTACGTTGAGATTAACTTTGATTATTACATGCACAACATGAAAAAGTCACTTCATTATTGTTTTTGATTCTTTTATCCCCAGCGGAGTGTGACTTTGAGAATGACCTCTGTGACTGGATCAACGACGACACCGACACGCCAGGATTTGATTGGTCCAGAGGAACCAATGGCAACCCGTCTCTGGGAACTGGGCCGTCCACCGACCACACTTATGGAACACCTACAAGTAAACCTCTCTTGACCCTTCTTGCTAGATATGGAGAAAGATTATTCTTTAGTTGTGCACCTTGATTGTCAAACTTGTCAAACTGAGAACACGACATGATAATATTTGATTGAACTAAAGGAGAGAAACTTGGGTAGGCCCAGCTATTGGAAAGCCAGGCCAGACCTGGGCTTTGCCTGGGGTCTTGGGCTTCTATAATCCCCAGCCTTGAACTATCAACCCAAAGCCCCTGCTGTGTCCTGGATCATAGTTGAAAAGCCTCGCAAGGCCTGGGCTTTGCCTGGGCTCTTGGGCTTCTATAATCCCTAGCCTTGAACTATCAACTTCAAGTCCCTGCTGTGTCCTGGATCACAGTTGGCAAAAACCTGATTGGCAAATTGAGTCCACATTGATCATGGACAGTATCCAGAAGCCAGACTTGATTGATTTGAAGCAGCTCTGTTGTAGTGAAGTTCAGGGCTGACAAGAGGAGGATTTCAGGCCTGAAGGCCCAGGCCTGGCCAGGCTTTTCTAATGGGGCCTGACCATGGTTAGAATTTTTCTAGCATGAAGTTTGGCAGATGTCACGTATGTGCGTGTTGAGGTTGTTGTGCAGTTGAGTAGGGGAAAATGTTCTAGACTTTCATTTGGAAACCTTTATCTCCTCTTGTTTTGTTTTCACCAGATTTCTTTGTCTACATCAACCCGTTGTTGCCACGGCAACCAGGTGATGAGGCTCGCATCCTCAGCCCATTCTTTGATCCGGGCACGGATCACTGTCTTCATTTCTGGTATCACATGTACGGAGATGACGTTGGATCACTCCTGGTGTTCAAACAGGACGAGGGGGATTCGTTTGTCACCCCCAGCTGGCAAAAGAATGGCGATCAGGGAGATGTGTGGCGGCTTGGTCGTGTTACAATAGCGCCCTCACAGACACAGAGGTTTAGAGTGAGTGTGGATTAATTCTTTACTCCACTTAGCTTAGAGAAGACAACTTCAAGAGATTTGGCATTAAGAAAAAAGTTTACAAAGTGTTTTAATATTTGTGATAAAAAAATAGCAAAATGAAAACGATGAACATATGATGTTTTTGAGCGTTGCTTATCAACCAGAAAGGTTTAAAATTCTATCTGCCCATTTTCATGTTCCCTAGGTCGTCTTTGAAGCTCGTGTTGGTTCCCCAACTTTCGGAGACATCGCACTTGATGACGTCGACATCCAAGATGGCATCTGTCCACAGGACGGCGTCTGCGATTTTGAGCGCAACCTATGCGGCTGGACAAACGATCGCACAGCGGATGATTTTGATTGGTTGAGAGGTGCTGGAGGTACTCTGAGCACATATACTGGACCAACTGTTGATCACACAACAAATACAGGAAGAGGTGACGTATATCTTACACACAGCGCCCTCTATTGTACAATTTTCAAAATGACGAATTTGAGAATGAAGTTCAACAGGGTACTTAGTCTGCATCCGAATCTGTTGTCTAGAGCTAAGTCTAGGTCTTTGCTCCATTGGAAATACGCGGAGACACCAAGACAATAGACCTAGCCGTAGCTCTGGAAGCCCTTTTTGGACACGGCCTTACACCCTGTACTACAGAGTGCGACGGAGCATAAATTCTTTTGTTGCCAGACAAAAGGCGGGTGGGAACACTGCAGTAATGGCGGATGGTATGTCACGCCGTGGGATTGATGTATACGTGGATATCTACAGCAGAGAAACCCTTATAAATCCTCAGTAACATAAAGAAGGATTTCACATTTAGCCTTGTCTTTTTATATTGGCATCACAATTGAGGCTTTTTGTGCTGAACTTCAGCCGTGCCGCTGTGACCACTCGACACAGTACTGCCTGCATGCATTACATGAACATCACACTCTCAGCTCAGGTATGAGTTGGTGTGCTTCGCTCTAGCAGACTGTAAAAGTGCGTTGTGTATGTACACGCACAGACGTGTTTGAGTAGTGGACAAAGATGGGGAAGTGCGCAGATTGATTCTAAATTCATTGTATTTTGATCCCTCTATTCCCGTTGTTTCTTAGGTTATTATATCTTCATTGAGACGTCTGCTCCAAGAGTTCCAGGGGACAGGGCGTGGCTGCTTAGCGAACGTCTTGAGCCATCACTAGGTACGTCACCCGTCTCTCATCAGATATAATACCAAATTCAATTTAGTTTATTAAATTATTATCAAAATGCTTGGAGTTAGGAGGGCCTGACGCGTTTCGATCCGTATCCGTCGCAAACAGACATATTTGGGGATGTTGGCTAGAAATTTCAACCCAGGAAAGTGATTCTGGTTCAAATGGGAGTGATTTCAATTCTGCTCTTCGAAGAGTGTTCATTAGTCCACAAGAACAAAGCCATGTCTCAACAAGGATATAAATTCCGGTACAGGTATGTGTCGCTGAATAGCGCTCCGCACTTGTGCTAAAAATAGCACCAGATCTCAGACAAACATTGCATGCAAATGTGTGTGCGCGTGCTTGTACACTATACGTGTGTGAGACAATGTTTGTCTGACTTCCGGGGATTTTATGACATCATTAGTGCGGAGCGCTATTATGCATTTGCCAAAACATTTTTCATTGTTGGTTTCTGACTACCAAATGAACAAATATAATTGACTATTAGGGACACCACCAACATAGGGCTGGATAGCTCAGTTGGTAAGAGCGAGGGTATGATATTCCGGAGGTTGCTGGTTCGAATCCTGCTCCTGTAAATTTTTCTTTGTTCACAATTTTCAATGACTTCAAATATTGTCAGTTTCCCTTGTGGTTATTTGATGATTATTTATTTGTTTTCTTGTCAGGTACTTGTTTATCATTTTGGTACCATATGTATGGCAGCAACATCAATGCATTGAACGTGTACACACAGTCGGCCAGTATGTATCCTAGCAACAATACCATCTGGACGAAAGCAGGAGAACAAGGAGATGTGTGGTTGCCAGGGAAACTAACTCTCTCCTCCAATGAGCAATTCTGGGTAGGTCAGGGGTCAGCGCCATGAGTTTATTGCATGTTAACCAGCATTAGATTTTATCCAGTTAGATCTTTTACTTAAAGGCCGTGAACATGATTGGTAAGGTCACAGAACAGCACTCACACTTTGTTTAATCCAGCATGTACATGAAATGAAGAACCTGTGAAAATTTGATCGGACATCTGAGTCCTGAGAAAATAGCGAAAATCCGACTCAATTTTTTTTTATAGAACATAAAGAAAGATTTTTTATCTTGCCAGGATCAAAAATGTTTTTGGTGTTTGGTTCGACTCTTCCTGGATAAATACAACATTTCAGGCAGAAATATTTTAACAGTATGTTTCTACCAGCACCATCTTTATACCCTGAAAGTTATAGGTAAATCCGTGACCATTTCTGTTTGGGTATGTTACCAATCCTGTACTGTACTCATATGTCAATCATCAGCCAGCTTACAAGTTATGGCTAATGCAACATGGGAATTAAGAGTTTGTAGAATTCTGGGATCATTCTGTGTTTTAGAATAATTATTTACCTGTAGAATGTAGAATGCTACAGACCTCAAACATAGACCATATAAAACCTCATGAGGCATTCTGTCTCATCATACAGATAACTCAGTTTTGTGACTTATGCCTCATTTTCATAGAGCCGGTCACATGTATCTCTCCATCGTGCAAAATATCAAATTTCATTTTTTGGTCTTATTAATTAGGTTGTGTTTGAGGGCGTGGTCGGAATTGACTTCACCGGTGACATCGCTCTGGATGATGTTGAGATATCAGATGGGGTGTGTCCATCAACAGTTGCCCCGCCCACCACACCTTCACCTCCTCCAACTTACCGTAAGTCTCTAATTGTCATTTCGCATTTCTCTAGTTGAAATTCACCTGCAACATTGCTGATAAATTTCATATATTTGACCTAGCAACTCAAAAAAAAAAATTTACAATTTGGACATCACCATCATTGGGCTGGATAGCTCAGTTGGTAGAGCACTGGTATGTATTCCGGAGGTCGCTGGTAGGAATCCCGCTCCAGTCAATTTTTCTTTGATTGTCATTATTGAAATGGGTCAACCTCTCTTTTCTTTCCTCAGCCCCTGATTCTCACGATTGTGACTTTGAGCTAGGCATATGTCAATGGACACAGATGACCAGTCCAGATGACCAGTTTGACTGGACATTGGCTACAGGGACCACGGGGAGTGTAGGTACCGGACCGGCCGGTGACCACACTCTCGGAACGTCCAACGGTGAGCAAAGTTGACAAATCAAACATGAGGCTTAGACCAAATTAACTGGCTACAGCTTATTAAAGTCTATAGGAAGTAGCTCTGGCTGCTTTTCAGTTTGTAGATAAAGGCTGTGGATGCTTATGAGTTCATAGGAATTGGCTGCGGCTTCTTCCATAGACACATGTACAAATGTAATCCATAGCCAGACAATAAGAACAAGGCTTGACATTTTAAAACTCTGAACTGTGAACTGCAACTCTGAAATGTCATTGTTCCAGCAAGCCCTCCCATCATCCGGGCTACGCCCAAATCGCCTCATTGGTATTTGTATCTTTCACAATTGAGGAATATGTCTGACTGTTTAATATTAGCATCAAATAACCACAAGGGAAACTGACTGTCTGGGCATATAGCTCAGTTGGTAAGAGCGCTGGTACTGTATTCCGGAGGTTGATGGTTCGAATCCTGCTCCAGTCAATTTTTCTTTGTTTACTTATCAAAATCTGTCATCTCCACCACTTAATAATTGATTATTAAAGCATCTTTTTCCACCTGACATCTTTCCAGGTCATTACATCTACGTCGAGGTCACAGGTCAAGTTGAGAATGACACGGCCCGTTTGTCATCTCAGAACTTCAACGACGCCACAAATGCTGGTTACTGCATGGAGTTCTGGTATCACATGTACGGACCACACGTTGCGTATTTTAACGTGTATACGCATTCCTATCCTGCTAACAATGAGACCCTAGTGTGGAGGAAGATGGGGTCATCAGGACCGCAGTGGAACCAGGGAATGATACACTTCATGGAGACAGATCAGTATCAGGTATGCTAATTTATTCAAATTAGGCTCATTTGCATGTCATTCAAAGGACCAATTCAGTATAATGTATGGTAATGTATTCAAAATTATGCTAATTCATATGCACATGATTGGTCATTTCCATTTATGCTAATTCAAATCACTCGTATTTGCATGCAATTTGTTTGGACAATTCAGCATCAGGTATGCTAATTTATTCAAAATTATGCTAATTTATATGCACAATTGGTAATTTTCAAATATGCTTATTTATGAAAATTATTCTCATTTGCAAGTTATTTGTTGGGACAATTCTGTAATAGGTTTCTAAATTTCTCCACATTTCTTAATCACAGGTAATATTGGAGGGTGTGGCCGGGCCAAGTTACCAAGGTGATATTGCATTGGATGACATCACATTCCACGCTGGGGCGTGTCCAGCTGGAGGTATGATAACATTTTAAAATTTTTCCGAAAAATGTATTTATTTGAAATTGATGAACAAAAATGGAGAAGCCTAAGATAGACCCTGCAAGGATCAAATTGTCGGGGGTCAATTCAATGGAGCTGCTAAGCAAACAAAATTTGCTTAGCACAAAAATGTCTTGCTCATAAAACAAACCACCTTTGAAAATTCCATTTGTTGTTCATGGTCAGTGAACAACAGCCAAAGAACAATCACAAGTGATACACAACACAGGAAAATTTGGTTGTTAATTCCTGGTTTATTAAGACAGAAATTTCATTGGTAGCAAATGTTTTTGCTAAGCAGGGCCGGACCCTCCTTCTTTGAGCATAAAAAAACTAGATACTAGAACTTGATTTCATGAAAAAAAAGTCAATATCACTATAGTGATTTGTATTGTGACATCACACTTAATTGCTTAGCAACTAAATTTAATTCACATTTAAGATTAATCTTAGTGTTTCATGAAGTTAATCACAAACCCACAATGCTTGTTTTATATTTCATATTTAATTTCTATTTTTTATGAATTGCAGAACTTTGTGATTTTGAGAATGGTTTATGTGGATACACCCAAGATGCCTCGGATGATTTTGATTGGTTATTGAATCAAGGAGGAACACCGAGTCAAGGTACCGGACCGGGCAATGATCATACATACCAGACTGACATGGGTAAGTACCAAGTGAAATAGTCAGGTGCCTCCATGCCCATGGAGGCGGCCATAACTGGGGGCCATCCCGCTCCAACCTTTTGTCTACACATGTAGACAAATTAACAGATAAATGCAGAAATCTGTAAAAAATTCAAAATTTCAACACTAGGATAAACACACCAACAAAAAGACTGCCCAGCAACAGATCATTGAGCTAAAAAGACCAGGGGCCAATTTCATGGAGCTGTTAAGCACAACAAAATCGCTTAGCACAAAATGTCTTGTTCAATAAAACAAACTACTATGAAAAATGTCCATTTGATATTCATGGTCAGCGAACAACAACCAAAGAACAATCACAAGTGATACACAACACATGGAAATATGGCTGTTAATCCTGTTTGTATTAAGACAGAAATTTCATGGTTGGCAGATTTTTGTGCTAAGCACGGCCTCGAAGGTTAATGTTTCCATGGTAACTGTAATATTCCTCCCTTTGTAGGTCACTACATGTATGCCGAGATGTCGTCACCACGGATACAAGGTGACATCACAAGGTTGAACAGCCCTGTCTACTCAGCAACGACAGGACGATGCTTGCAGTTCTGGTAAGTAAACGCCGCTTCCACAAAATATCCTGCTTAAGGGAGAGAAACTCAAACACTAGTCAGGGTTAGTCACTGAAAAGCTAGGCCTAGTCTGGGCTTTGCCTGGGGTCTTGGGCTTTTATAATCCCCAGCCTTCAACTATCAACTTCAAGCCCCTGCTGTGTCCTGGATCAAGACACTGAAAAGCCAGGCCTATACTGTTTTTTGTCTTGGCTCTTGGGCTTCTATAATCCCCAGCCTTAAACAATCAACTTCAAGCCCCTGCTGTGTCCTGGATCATAGTTGCCACTAACCTGATTGAAAGATTGAGTCCACATTGATCATGGACAGTATCCAGAAGCCAGGCTTGATTGATTCTAAGCAGCTCTATTGTAGTGAAGTTCAGGGCTGATAAGAGGAGGATTTCAGACCTGAAGGTCCAGGCCTGGCCAGGCTTCTCAGTGGCTGGGCCTGACCTGTATACAAGTTTCTCTCTCTAAATTGATTATATATGTTTCCTATCAGATGCTGTATGTGAAAAGAAAATCCCAATCTAAGAGCTCTACTTAGCTGCTAAGCACAATTTAGTTTCATGCTCAGCAAACAGATAATTGGTACACCGCCAACATAGGGCTGGATTGCTCAGTTGGTAGAGCACAGGTACAGTATTCCAGGGGTTGCATGTTCCAATCCAGCTCCAGTCAATTTACTTTGTTGTCCTTTTGAATACTGAAATTTGTTGTATTGTTCTTTTTGGTTGTTTTAGGTATCACAACTACGGTGTGGACATTGGTACTCTTACTGTGTACATGAAGGACTCAACGAGTAACTACGTACAGCTATGGTCCAAAGATTACTCCATATACAGCGAGTGGTATGTGGCTGAGGTCACAGTGTCGTCAGTGCTGGACTTTCAGGTGATTATTATCTTCATACTGTGATAATTTAAAGATGTACACTCCATTTTAATAGACAAACTTTAAAACTGGTCGGGTCCAGCCATTGAAAAGCCTGGCCAGGCCTGGGCCTTCAGACCTGAAATCCTCCTCTTGTCAGCCCCGAACTTCACTATAGTAGAGCTGCTTAAACATCAATGCAGCCTGGCTTCTGGATGGTGTCCATGATCAGTATGGACTCAATCTGTCAATCCGGAAATAGTGCCAACTATGGGCCTTTTAGAAATGGAGGCTCAGGCTCAAGCTCAGGTTCCATCATCCATATTCTGAAAAGATAGGTTGTGGTTTTTCATTGGAGGTGAAGCTCTGTATTCCTTTTCAAACCAGATGATATACTTCTGAACTGCAGCCAAAAGCCTCTATTTTGATACTTGTTATTTTAGAATGGAATCACAAAATGGTGCCGGAGCCTGAGCCTGAGCCTCTGTTTTGAAAAGGCCCTATGATTCAGGACACAGCTGGGGCTTGAATGTGATAGTTCAAGGCTGGGGATTATAGAAGCCCAAGACCCCAGGCAAAGCCCAGGCCTGGCCTGGCTATTCATTGCCCTGTCCCGACCGACATTCAAGTTTCTCTCCCTTTTGGTTGTCTACAACTTCATTTTGCTTCACTAATAATCTGAAATCTTTTCTCTAGATCGTCTTTGAAGCAAAGACCGGGTTCTCCTTCCAAGGTGATGTCTCCATTGATGATATCCGTTTCCGTGACGACGGCCCATGCAACCCATTTGGCGACTGCAACTTTGAGAACGGCGACACGTGCACGTGGAAGAACGCTGAAGATTTTGTGGATGATTTTGACTGGATGCGTCAACAGGGGGCGACATTGTCGGACAACACCGGTCCCTCCGTTGATCATACTCTTGGGAGTGCTTACGGTAATTAAGACAAACTGAGCAGACAAGCCTATCAATAGAGGGCGCTCTTCAAAAATAGCATGTACATTCTGCAACAAAATGGAGGAAGTTCGATCAGCGACAATCTGTCATCCACTGGTTGATTGTGCCTGGTACCCGGAATATTCAGTAACTCATGGCTGGAAATTACAACTGTATTATACATAGGGCATATTTTTTTATTTAGCATGGAAAAAAAAAACTTCCAAGAATTGTGATTGATAACCATTTTGTCTTTATTATCCCGGTTGCTAGGCACCTATCTCTATGCTGAGTCCTCGTCACCACGGCAACAAGGAGACTTTGCCTATTTGATCTCGGGGGTCTTTGACGTAGCTGACTATTGCGTTGAGTTCTGGTATCACATGTACGGTGGCCAGATGGGGACATTGAATCTTTGGCAATGGCCGGTCTACTCCTCGTCTCCTGTTATAGTCTGGTCGGCTAGCAACGACAAGGGCGACGTTTGGAGATTGGGGAGGGTATCAAACACCCCCAGCGAAGACTCCCCGTTTGAATTGATATTCCAAGCTGTGATTGGTTCGTCGTTCAGCGGTGACATGGCGATTGATGACATCGTCGTTAGCAACGGCATCTGCCCAGGTAAGAATGATAAAAACATTTGTTTTATGACTGCTGGTTTGTTTCTGACAATGAGAGTTGAAACATATGTGGACGGAGCTGGACTCGATCCCGAGACAGCAGAGGTGAAAGGCAAAAACGAACCGTTATGCCATTCTAACCCCCCTTGCTGAAGAGCCAATCTACCTTAATATACAGGTCATTGAAAGTGAACAAAGAAAAATTGACTGGAATGAGATTCGAACCAGCGACCACTGGAATACTGTACCAGCGCTCTACTAACTGAACTATCCAGCCCTAGTGTTGGCTTTGTCCCAAGAGTGCTGGTACAGGTGGATGCTGGTTCGAATCCCGCTCCAGTCAATCTCTCTTTACTCAGTTTTTAGTGACTTTCCTTGTGGTTATTTGATGATTATTTTAATGTACAGGTTACATGAAATTCCTTTATATAATTTTATTCCTCTTAAAAACTTTTTTTTTTTTTTACTTTATCATTGGATAGTTGAAAGACATCCAAGGCAGGAGATGTCGATTGGCCGTTTTTGCTCAAGAAATGTTCTCTTATTTTCTGCAGATCCCGTTGATGCTTGTTACACAACCTGCGATGACGGTACCAGTGATTGTGCCTCACAAGCACAAACCTGTGACTTCATTAACTACTGCAGCAATGGAAAAGACGAAGAAGCTTGCGGTAAATAAACATTGCATTGAGTGGGATTCGAACCTGTGACCCCCAGAATACTGTACCGGCGCTCTTAACAACTGAGCTATCCCGCCCTATGTTGGGGATGTCCCTGATACTCTATTATCTTTGTTTGTTTGGCAGTCAGAACATTTCATATTATTTCGGTCGATCAAAGTTTGGACTATTACTTGAACCGTTGGCAAAACTAATTAGGATCTTGGTGCACCTCCAATACCGACCACGATTATTCCTGTGGTTTAATATACTTTATTAAAATCATGGCCCACTTTCATGGATATGCTTACCGAAAGTGTAGAATCAGCGCTTACAGAAACAGAATAGTGATAACATACAATTTGATTTATTACATGTATAATGCATATTTATATAAAAGTGAACGAAGAAAAATTGACTGGAGCGGGATTCGAACCGGCGACCACCTGACTACCGTTCAGGATGTCGCCAGTTCGAATCCTGCTCCAGTCAATTTTTTCTTTGTTCACTTTCTTAATGACTTTAAATTCAGTCAGTTTCCCTTGTTGATTGATTATTATATAATTGATTATTTATGATTTTTGCCCTTATTGTTTTCTGACTGTGGTTCCCCAGGTCACCAGTGTACCTTTGAGGCCGACCAGTGCAACTGGATCAATTATGATAACGGGGCATACACCTGGGTACGATACAGGGGAGCCACTCCTAGCCAGAACACGGGACCTACCTATGACCACACCACTCTAACTGCTCAAGGTAATATAATTAAGAATACTAATGGCATTATTAAAGTTTATTTGTAATAATTGGGAAAAATTTGATTGTTGGGTGGTATTGGTACTAGCTCTTTCTTTGGGATTTTACTCAGGCTCAGGCTCAGGCTTCGGCTTAGGCGCTGACTCCATTTCGTGAATCTGTTGTAAAATAATGAGTATCAAAATGGAGGCTTTTGGCTGCGGTTCGAAAGTAGATTGTCTGGTTTTGAAAAGGAAAACAGGGCTTCGATCAGCTTCAATGAAAAACCACAACCTATATTTTCAGCATATGGATGACAGGCCTGGAGCCTGAGCCTCCGTTTCACAAACCCCCTTTAATTTGTAATAGTTTAACTCTGGCATTTTCATACTTTCTTCAGGTTGGTACATGTACGTAGACTCGAACTCCAATTCCGGTACGGCGTGGGCGGAGCTTCATAGCCCCACCCTCCGCAACTCAGCATCGAGCTGTGAGCTGCGTTTCTGGTATCACATGCAAGGATCTGACATTGGCGACCTGACTGTATTCTTGATTGAGACATTCTATCTGCTGTTTCCACTCCAGCTGACCGGTGACCATGGCAACCGGTGGAACGAGGCTGTGGCACCTATTGGACGGGTTCCTAATGAGTTCTTTGTAAGACTCACGTTCGGTTCTTAGTTCCTGTTTATTGAGATGGAAAAATATAAATCATGTATGAATTTGCAACAAATGTTCTCTTAAGTGCATTTCAGGTTCTGACTATCTTGGTGAAAGTTCGACCCTGATCCATGCCCTACATACATATAGCGCAATTTACCAAACATGTTTTTTCCTGTGGTAAATGTGATAATCCTGAATACCGCAATATACCACTGTGTGGTTTATGAGCCAGTTCCCCTGTGGAGACTGTGGTAATGTGTGGTAAGCAGCTCTTGTCTTGTGTGGTAGGTGCAAAGGGTTAGGGTAAATACTGTTTTAGTACTTAACTTACATCTTTTTAATTTTTGATTTTTCTGCAGGTTGTTTTCCAGGCGTACAGGAGCTTCAGTGTCCTTGGTGATATTGCAATTGATGATATCAGTTTCAGTGGATGCGCTGTACCAGGTGGGTGGGTCACTGTTTGTCAGTTTGTCAGATCATCTGTCTATCTTCTCAGTTTTGCTTAATAAGGCAGAGAAACTGAAGTACTGATCGGGCCCTGCCATAGAAAGGCCAGGCCTTGGGCCAATTTCACTATGCTTTGCGATCATCGTTAAAGCCCCAATCCGTCGCTAAATGGAAAATTTATTGCTACTTTGCATAGCAATTTACATTTAAGGCTTGATTTGGGGTTTAGCAATGATCGCAAAGCATTAGTGAAATAAGCTCCAGGTCAGGGCGTTGCCTGGGTTCTTGGGCTTCTATAATCCCCATACTAGTACACTAGTTTTACGCAACCTTTTTGCATATTAAGGGAGAGACACGCTAAATACTGATCAGGCCCTGCCATAGAAAAGCCAGGCCAGGCCCAGGCCTGAAATTCACCTCTTGTCAGTCCTGAACTTCACTACAATAGAGCTGCTTCAAATCAATCAAGCCTGGCTTCTGGATACTGTCCATAATCAATGCGGACTCAATATGTCTATCAGGTTTATAGTGTCAACTATGATCCAGGACACAGCAGGGGTTTGAAGTTGATAGTTCAAGGCTGGGGATTATAGAAGCCCAAGACCCCAGGCAAAACCCAGACCTGGCCTGGCTTTTTAACTATGATCCAGGACACAGCAGGGGCTTGAAGTTGATAGTTCAAGGCTAGGGATTATAGAAGCCCAAGAGCCCAGGCAAAACCCAGACCTGGCCTGGCTTTTCAGTGACTGGACTGGAGCGGGATTTAATCCAGCGACATTCAAAATACCGTACCAGTGCTCTACCAACTGTGCTACCCATACCAGCCCTATGTTGGCGAGGTCTCTAATAGTCAATAATCTTTGTTCGTTTAGCAGTCAGAAGCCATGAAACCACCTCATTTGGTGAATATCGTTTGTATTTTTTTCCTCTCAGAGCCCGTACCAGGAAGTTGTGGGCAGAATCAGTTCCGTTGCAGCAGTCAAGCATGCGTCAACAACGACAGGGTCTGCGATTTCAGCGATGACTGCGGCGACTATTCTGACGAGGCGCTGTCCGTTTGCAGTAAGTGAAGATTGGACACTTAGTCCTTAGGCGCCGTCCCCAAATTGACCACGCGTTCAAAGACGCAGACATTCTGCGGATTCTGCAGAGGCACGCACACCTGTGCTAAACAAAAGAGCCCTTAGCGACCCAGCCAGTCTGCAGACTGCCGGCACTATGCACAGATTATGTAAATTGGCACCTCATGAATGCGGCCGACATTCCGCGGATTATCCGCTGGCCACCGCAGCCGCTTGTCTTGATAGTTTGGAAGATAAAAAATAATGCAGGTCGCGGAGAAACTGGTCGGCTATTGTCCCTAAAAAATGTTTTTTCCGCCAGGGAAATAATAGTTTGGTAGAGACAAAATAATGCAGGTCCCAGAGAAAATGGTCAGCCAATTCCCTGAGAACGTATTTTCAGCCGTGAAAATAATATAGGTTTTCCCGGTCATTTTCGGCAAATGAGCGGACAATTTAAACGCTGCGTCATTCCATTTCGCGTGAAACTGCAAGGCACCTCAAAATAGTCATTCGATTTCATTTTATGTGCAAGCAAATGTTCACAAGGGTCAGGCGATTAAATAGAATCGACTTTCAATTAAAAATTCCATTCGAACAGCATTCAAATTCGCAACGGCTTTTGGCAGCGTGCGCTTAGTCATTCGAATTCGTTTTGGGGCAGGCATTTCTGTGAATTGTTCAGCAAATTTAGCGTTCTGTCTGAAATTATGAATGTACCACAAGAATAGAAAGGGTATAGAATGGTTCACTTCTTGTATGGAAACCACTTATGTGATGTCCCCTGACGACAATTGTTTGTAATTCTCGAAAATAATGGCAGCTTTCGGTCGCTGTACGAGAGAATATCTAATGTTGACGGTTAATTGATGCATTCGAATGATTTAGATTACATTGAGCTTGCAGTCAATTTGAACATCAACACCTTGATTTTCAATACACATCCATGGAACCAATCCTCTCTTGAGAATAAACAAATAACAAATCAAAGAAATATAGAAATTCATGGAAAGGGAAAATGACACAAGATACAAAGAAATAAACAGGTGTAAAAGGGTTTGCATTTGTTTGCAACGTATTTGAGATCCGGACGAAGAGAGAGGTTGGTCGGAGGAGGGGCTATTCATTTCAAAATGGATGATGAGATGCGACACCATTGCAATACACTGCAATAAAGGGGTTTGCACTTGTTTGCTCATTTTGCGAAATTGGTTGTCTCAAAACGAAAACGTAAGTAACGATCTGGTATAAATCGTTGTTTGCGGTTACTCTGCTAAATTGAATGCCGATTTTGCATGGCTAAACTGAACGACAGTTTAATTTAATTGAATGCAATGCTATATAAATATGGATGCATCAAAGTGAAATCGAGTGACGGTTTCAACCGAGAAGGCAAAATCACGTCAACACGAATGCGTGAAAATGAAATTGGCCGCTCATTTGCCGAAAATGACCGGGAAAACCTATAGTTTGGTAGAGACAAAATAATGCAGGTCCCAGGGGAAATGGTCAGCCAATTCCCTGAGAACGTATTTTCAGCCGTGAAAATAATAGTTTGGTAGAGACAAAATAATGCAGGTCCCAGAGAAAATGGTCAGCCAATTCCCTGAGAACGTATTTTCAGCCGTGAAAATAATAGTTTGGTAGAGACAAAATAATGCAGGTCCCAGGGGAAATGGTCGGCCAAGTCCCCAAAAAAACGTATTTTCCGCCGGGGAAATAATAGTTTGTTAGAGACAAAATAATGCAGGTCCCAGAGAAAATGGTCGGCCATGTCCCTAAAAAACGTATTTTCAGCCGGGAAATAATAGTTTGGTAGAGACAAAATAATGCAGGTCCCAGAGAAAATGGTCAGCCAATTCCCTGAGAACGTATTTTCAGCCGTGGAAATAATAGTTTGGTAGAGACAAAATAATGCAGGTCCCAGAGAAAATGGTCGGCCAAGTCCCTACAAAACGTATTTTCAGCCGTGGAAATAATAGTTTGGTAGAGACAAAATAATGCAGGTCCCAGAGAAAATGGTCAGCCAATTCCCTGAGAACGTATTTTCAGCCGTGAAAATAATAGTTTGGTAGAGACAAAATAATGCAGGTCCCAGAGAAAATGGTCAGCCAATTCCCTGAGAACGTATTTTCAGCCGTGAAAATAATAGTTTGGTAGAGACAAAATAATGCAGGTCCCAGAGGAAATGGTCAGCCAATTCCCTGAGAACGTATTTTCAGCCGTGAAAATAATAGTTTGGTAGAGACAAAATAATGCAGGTCCCAGGGGAAATGGTCAGCCAATTCCCTGAGAACGTATTTTCAGCCGTGGAAATAATAGTTTGGTAGAGACAAAATAATGCAGGTCCCAGAGAAAATGGTCGGCCAAGTCCCTACAAAACGTATTTTCAGCCGTGGAAATAATAGTTTGGTAGAGACAAAATAATGCAGGTCCCACAGAAAATGGTCGGCAGATGAAAAGGTCATCTCCGGCAGATAAAAAAAACTTAATACTCCAGCTGTGCCAGCACGTCTTTTCCGCGTTTTGTCTGCTGGCATTCATGAGCAATGTAGCTGTCGATGTTTATTCATCACACCTTTTGTCGACACAACAAAGGATTACAGGGAGTCCATGCTCATTAACTGGGCAATGCTTGAGTGCACAGTCCGGGAAGTCTGCAGATTCCCACTGTCCTTGGCAACGGCAGACCGAACGGGAATACTGCAGACTTACCGTGACAGAACGCGTAGTCAATTTGGGGACGGCGCCTTAGGTCTTAGTGCCGAGTGCAGACCTCAGGATTGGTGTGCTGTGTTCAGCAAGGGATCAAGACTCAGAATGACCCGAGGAGATAAAGAAAATGGACTATAACTCCTTCAGCTCTTTTTTATTTTTTTACTCTGCTTGTTCCGACCTCATTATCAGCCACCGGTCAGATAGAGGTCATCTGGCCCAGCTAAGTGTGCAGGGAGCTCTGCATAAACAATGTGGGCACAAAATAGTTGAATACCGCTGGACAACAACCTGAATTCCATGGGGACTTAATCTATGCATGCAGCTGTGCTCAGAACTCACAGAGTGCAGTCTGCTCGAAAGTACCTATCTATTCAAATGCAAATCAAGGGGGTAAAATGCACCACAATGAGCAATCTTTGTGGTCAATAAAGGTTCATTGAACCTTTTGTTCCACCCTCAGTCAATGTATTTCAGTGGAAATAACAAAGCAATCATGAATATTCTCAAGCCACGATGTGATCTGCTATAGATGCTCCCCAGACAGAAGGGGTTAAGGGAATTCTTAAGAAGAATGAACATGTTTATCCCTTTCCCAACGATAAACCTAAGATGTTGAATACTTCTCTTCCTATTTTGATATTAAGATGACGCTCAGACACTGTACGACCGCTGCGACTTTGAATCCAACTTCTGTGATTGGCTGCAGCTTCAAGACGATGATTTTGATTGGTCAAGAACGTCCGGCCCATCCAGCAGTGATTTGGCCACCGGACCACTGCGCGATCATACGACCAACGGTCCTACAGGTAATACAATACAGTCTTTCAAAATCATAGACTTGTTCTGTTTTTGACTGGAATTATAATTGTATGGGTCATTTATGTCTCAGCCATCCGGCATTGCACACTTTTGAATTTTGAAATGTTAACTTTGAATGAGTTTGACTTGTTTTTTTGGTTTGTAGGTAGTTATATCTTTATTGATGCCAGTAGTCAGGTAGACGGTGATAAGGCTCGTGTAGCCAGCCCTACACTGCAAGCAGTACAACAAGGAGAAGACTGTCAGGTACCAGGCCAGTTTATTAAATTGTTGAAAAATTAATTTGGCCCATCGGCAAAATAAGTCACATTTTAACCCTGTTTAAAGGTACATTACAGGATTGGTAACATACACAAACAGAAATGTTCACTGATTTTGTATGTATAACTTTTAGGGTATGAATATGGTGCTGGTAGAAACATACTTCAAATGGTCTATTTACCCAGAAATTAGTCAAGCAAAGAACCAAAACAGTTTTGATTTTTGGGTGAGGTCAAAATAATTCTTTATGTTTTGCAAGAAAAGTTGAGTGTTTGCTATTTTCTTGTGAATGAGAATGTCCGATTGAGCTAAAAATTTCACAGGTTTATCATTTCATGTTCATGCTGGATCAAATAAAGTGTGTGTGATGTTCTGTAACCTTTTACCAATCATGTATTATACCTTTAGTAATAAGGCCATAGCGAGCCATGAAAGCTTCGCTGTACTAATTTATTCTCTGTTGTCTTTATTTCCTTGGTCAGTTGCGTCTCTGGTTCCACATGTTTGGTTCGGACATTGACACCGTCCAAGTCAAATCCCGGACTGAGATCAATGGAGATGAGATCTTGCTGTACTCACGCACAGGAACCATCGGTGATTATTGGGAGCGAATAGACGTCATACTGACCTCATCACAAGACTACCAGGTAATTGCAGCCTTTGAGAAAGATCCTGCTAGGATCCAAACATCAGGCCCTCCTAACTCTGAGCAGCCTTTGAGAAAGATCCTGCTAGGATCCAAACATCAGGCCCTCCTAACTCTGAGCAGCCTTTGAGAAAGATCCTGCTAGGATCCAAACGTCAGGCCCTCCTAACTCTGAGCAGCCTTTGAGAAAGATCCTGCTAGGATCGGAACATCAGGCCCTCCTAACTCTGAGCAGCCTTTGAGAAAGATCCTGCTAGGATCGGAACATCAGGCCCTCCTAACTCTGAGCGGCCTTTGAGAAACTCCTGCTAGGATCCAAACGTCAGGCCCTCCAAACTCTGAGCAGCCTTGAGAAAGATTCTGATAGGATCCAAACGTCAGGCCCTCCTAACTCTGAGCAGCCTTGAGAAAGATTCTGATAGGATCGAAATGTCAGGACCTCCTAACTCTGACCAGCCTTTGAGAAAGATGCATTTTGTCATTCATGCAGGTTATATTTGAAGCTGTGGTTGGCAACGGTCCCCATGGCGATATCGCCATTGACGACACATCATTCACACCTGATTGCAAACGATCATCAAGTAAGTTTGTCCCATGAAATGATGCATAATAACAGTCTTTTGTAATTAGTGCTGACTTAATTGTTAAACAACTCTTCTAATTAGTAGGTGTTTGTTAAACTGGTTTAGAGGTAAAATCATACTTTGGTTTTTATCAAAGAAATACAGATTCATGTGCAAAAATATCAGATACAGATACAGTAACAGTCATCTGTGAAAATATTCTCATATGGTGCCAAATTTTTGAGAAAACAGTGAAAAACAGCCACACTGTTTCTTAATATTTCTTTTTCTTTTATTTTTGAAAAGATCAAAAAGAGTTTTGGTTGTTGTTTTACTAATTTCTGGATAAATACTCAATTTCAGGCGGAAAAAATTTAACTGTATGTTTCTACCGCCACCATCTTCATACCCTGTAAGATATATGTAAATCTGTGTACATTTCTGTTTTGGTTTCTTAATACCAAAGTATGATACTGAGTTTGTATAAACATCATCATCATTATTATCATCTTTCAGATGGCCTGCCTGTCGGTCCAACCAGACTCCCTACCACCACGGTGGGTCCTTGTGGTAAAGATAACTGGCAGTGCGTGACTGGTGAGTGTATCAACCAAACGCAGCGATGTGATTGGACAATGGACTGCCCAGGTGGTGAAGATGAAGCCAATTGTGGTGAGTTTGTAGACTAGAAACATTCTCACCATCCGTAGCCTCCTTTGTCTGGTTAGGGATTTGGTGCTTGAAATGAAATTGCGCAAAGTGTCTCGCTTAAGGACACAACTGGACATCTAGACAAGCAATGAAGCCACCGTATATGACCGAGCAGTCTACTGCATTTTCCAAGCTAGATCCTACATCTGTGAACTATATAAATCTTGGTTTGTACTTTAATTGCGAAGCGAAGCAAATTTTCTGACGTCACAATAGAAAACATTGAGCACTCTTTACTGCATCACCAAACTAAGGCTGTGTCCCAATTCTCTGGCTGCGACCGCAAATAACACACATGTCTATGGAAATGGCTGCAGTCACTGGCTAGTGGCTGCCATAGGGGCGTGTGTAATTTGCAGCCGCAGCCAGAGAATTGGGACACGGCCTAATTTGCACTTTCACATGAAGCATTACCAAGGCATAACACCACTTGCTAACATTACTTTCTGTTGTTGCGTAATCCATAGGGTCATGTGACTTTGAGCCGTTGGACCAATGTGGCTACAATGACCTCAGCACTGGCAACCTGGCCTGGTCTCGCCAACAGGGGGCAGCATCACTCATCCCAACTGGAGACCACACAACAGGAACAGGTATGCTTTCACAACTTGCATAGCTCAGTTGGTAGAGCGCCGGTACGGTATTTCGGAAGTCGTTGGTTCAAATCCAGCTCCAGTAAATTTTTTTGGGTTCACTTTTCGATGGCTTTTTAATTGGTTATATAAAGACATGCCCCTTTGAAAGTTACATTTTAATGACGGCAGGGGACATATTCCTCATTTTGATGGACTCCTACATTGTGACTGGGTAAAGTAGGCCCATGGAGATATTTTAAGGTAGGCAACTTGGGAATATGATTTAATGCGCGGTATTTTTGAACGCTTTAGGGCGCTTCGAATTACTTCCGGGGGTCATTTGACAATGCCTTGTTCTTGTGTACCGCTGTGTTTAGAATACAACTCGTACATGTTGTAGTAAAAATATACACTTCTATCGTATCCCAAAAGACAAAATTGTCCGTAAATGACCTCTGCTCAATTGACAATTAATAAAGTAAATAAATAGTAAATAAAGTAAATAAAGTTGTACACCTAACAGTGCCCTCATGCGTTAAAAAATACCGCGCATTCTCATTTGATGGCAAGACTTGAACAAGTCAGACAGTCATGTCTCATTATCTGGCGCCCTCGCTTGCTAGTAATGTTCCAATCAACTTTGTTCTGAAAGTTGGCAATCAAACAAATAGACACGGAGCAGCTGTGGACTGCAGAGGGCGCTGCAAGCAGCTCGCTGATAATACGCGAAGCAAGAACAAAACCTGTCTTGAGACAAGACTGGTTGCTGGCAACTTTTAAGATTTATATACTCATGGTTAGACTGTGGCCGTTTACGAAACGGAGGCTCAGGCTCAGGCTCTGTCTCAGACTCCGGCTCCATTTCGTGAATCCATTCTGAAATTAGTAAGACTTGAAGCTATATCTGGTATCAAAACCGGTATCAAAAATAGAGGCTTGTGGCTGCGGTTTGGAAGTAGATTCTCTGGTTTGAAAAGGAAAACAGAGTTTCAGCTTCATTGAAAAACCACAACCTAAATTTCAAGCATATGGATGTCAGAGCTGGAGCCTATAGCCTCCATTTCATAAACACCCTGTATTGTCTATCGGTTGGTCTTGATTCAAGGATTCATTTACTGTTCCCTCCTCATCAAGGATACTTCATGAAGGTTGGACCAGGGACTGGTTTGTTTGATAGTCCTTCTATCCTAGAGAGCCCCCTGCTAGGACCTACGAGTGCCAGGTGTACCCTCAAGTTTTGGTTTGTAAATTATGTAAGTACCTGAGTAAGATGTTTTATTTTTGGGAAGGACAATTTGAATAAAATATGAAAACAGTTTATCCTGAAGGATGTTACATATGAATTGAAATGTTTGTTTTGTGATTGTGTTAAAAGGTAGTATCATACTTTGGTAGCATGCCGAAACTGAAATCTTCACAGATTTACCTATAACTTAATAATTACAGGGTATAAAGATGATGATGTTAGAAACATACCGTTAGAACTTTTCTGCCTGAAATGCTGTATTTATCTGGAAAAGAGTCAAACCAATGACCATTTGCAATTTTGATCTGTTTGACAAGTAGTGGTTGCTGATGGGCCAATTTGAATGGCCTTTATTATGAAACTAGGCTTGAGGCTAGGCTTGGGACTTATTTCGCTACTGCCATTTGAGGCCTACAAAACGAAATGAAGTGACTATGGGTCACATGAATTAGAAGCCAAAGTCTCAAGCCACATAAGCCCTACGTTTGGGTAGAGTCCTGATATCAAAGACATAAATGGGACCCCCACGGAAATAAGCCTATGTAATGGGCTTTATTGGGTTATCCCAGAATGAATCAACTGTATCTTGTTTATAATGGTATGTCCTCTGTCTTGCTGTTGATGATTTCTGAATAAAATAATAATAATAATAATAATAAAATGAAACTGGATCCTCGCTTCTTTTCTCGTCTCAGATGGTCTCTGGAGGTAGGTTGTCAGTGAGAGCCATGTCTGCTTCTCCGCCATCGGATTCAGCCGTTGTCTGGCAATCAGCCAACACCGGACTGGACTCCCGGTGGATCCAGTCCAGCGTTGGACTCGGGCGACGGAGCTCCAACTTCAGGGTGAGTGACAATCATCTACTAAGGAAGGAGAACTAAAACTCTTAATACTGGTTGGGCCAAGCCCTTGAAAAGCCAGGCCCAGGCCTCCACCCGCCTGAAATCCTCCTCTTGTCAGCTCTGAACTTCACTACAAGGGAGAGTACTGGTCTTGCCTAGCTATTGAAAAGCCTGGCCAGACCTGGGCCTTCAGGCCTGAAATCATCCTCTTGTCAGCCATGAACTTCACTTCAATAGAGCTGCTTAAAATCAATCAAGCCTGGCTTCTGGATACTGTCCATGATCAATGTGGACTCAATCTGTCAATCAGGTTTATGCCAACTATGATCAAGGACAAAAGCAGGGGTTTGAAGGTAGTAGTTCAATGCCCATGAGCCCAGGCAAAGCCCAGGCCTGGCCTAGCTTTTCGGTGACTTGATCCAGGACACAGCAGGGGCTTGAAGTTGATAGTTCAAGGTTGGAGATTATAGAAGCCCAAGAGCTCAGGTAAAGCCCAGGCCCAATCAGTATTAAAGTTACTCTCCCTTAATTCGGCAAGAGTCTTCCTGCCGAAATGTTGAGCCACTTTCCAATTCTTTTCAGAACCACACAACAGAAGAGTATCTTTGAGTCATATCACTCAGTGTTACTGTAAAAAATACCTGGCCATCTGTACATAACATGCATAATCTGTAATCCTCAAATTCCCATGTAGTCACTATACTCCTCCATCGAAATAACCCTGGATCTGCCCCTGAAAATGTGAAAATCTTCTTGTTATTCTTTCCGTAGATCCATTTTGAAGCCAATGTAGCCGCGGTAGACTCTGTAGCCGTCGACGACATTACATTTGAAGCCTGTGATCTGGATCCCAATCTGCCGTGTGAGTTCATCTGTGGCAACGACATCTGCATTCCCGATGCCTTGAAGTGCGACTACTCCGATGACTGCGGGGACAACACGGATGAATTAACATGCGGTGAGGGACTTGTACAAGTCTAATTTTAACCCAAACCCACGAGTATTAAGGTTGATTACCCTCCTGAAGTATTCATATTATTATTGAAAAGCATCCCTATGGACACTGCATTATAAAAGGCTGGATAGCTCAGTTGGTAGAGCACCGGTATGGTGTTCCGGTGGTCACCGATCCAAAATCCGCTCCAGTCAGTTTTTCTTTGTTTCACGACCCTGCTTACAGGCTTAACAAAATAATTGCTAACCATGAAATTTCTGTCTTAATAAAAACAAACAAAGATAATTGACTATTTGGGTCACCACCAACATAGGGCTGGATGGCTCAGTTGGTAGAACGCCTGTACGGTATTCAGGAGGTCGCCGGTTCGAATCCACTCCAGTCAGTTTTTCTTTGTTCTTTTTTCAATGACTTAATCCAGTCAGTTTCACTCTTGTTCTATAGATACCTATCCTCAACGATGTAACTTTGAGTCGGGTCTCTGTAACTGGCAGCAAGAGTCTGATGATGATGACATTGATTGGTCCTTGATGCCCTCGTCTGTCTTAGGCTACCCCGATCACACCACTAACTCCCTCGTTGGTAAGTCCATCAGCTGTATCTTCGCAATCATTGTGAGATGTCTCTATGGACGTATTACTATTATCTTTTCAACAAAATGGGTAATAATCAGTGTTGGAGTCGAGTCCACAACCCCCGAGGCCAAGGCCAAGGCCGAGTCATGGGTCTCCAAGGCCAAGGCCAAGGCCGAGTCATGGGTCTCCGAGGCCAAGGCCAAGGCCGAGTCATGGGTCTCCGAGGCCAAGGCCGGCCTCGAAACCTCCAACACTGGTAATAATCCAATCAATCAGAGCAACATTGTGCTGAATTATACACTTTCATAACGTGACGATACAATGGGAGACTTTTGAGAATCGGTCTTGAGTCAACAGCGCACGCGCAAACCATGCTTTCGCAATTGTGAGCATGTGCGTGTTGATTTGCGCATGCGCTGTTGACTTATAATAATAATAATAATGATAATAATTTAGGAGGCTAATCATCCTTACTGGCAGCTGGGGTGCTGAATTGCGAAGGATGCGACTTCAACGTAATCGAGTAGCAGGCTTTCATGGGCGCCTTTGGCTGCCAGCCACATCAACTCATATATGATCACGGAGTACAGCCTGAGATCGAAAGAGTTTGATTTTTGTGGAGGGAGGAAAACCTGATCACCTGGAGAAAAACCCTCGTAGCATAGGAGAGAACCAACGCACAACTCTACTCACATATGACCCAGGCCGGATTCGAACCCGGGCCACATTGGTGAGAGGCGAGTGCCTAACGCACTTGCCACCTATGCCCCCGGTTCTCCAAAGTCTCCCATTAATTTGTGTTATAAAGGATTTTGCACACTTTTTTTGTAGTGTCATGGGGTGGGGATACCGTGGCCTATTAGTCTGCAGTGTCATACTCATTATCTTGTGGGCAATCTACAGATTGTGGGTTCGAATCCAGCCATGGGATAGTGGTGCTTGCGTCCTTGGTCAAGACGCTTTGTAACATATTGCTCCTCTTCACCCAGGTGTAAATGGGTACCTGTGAGGGTAGAGATGGCTTTGTGCTTGATTAGCCTCTGATGTGCGCTTACAGCAGCCGGGGCAGTATACCTAGGGAGTTGAGATGGTTTCAGGAGTCTAAATTACCCATTGTGTTGTAGCAGGTTGAATAATCAATTAATGAAAGTTTCCATATTATCTGGCTACGGCTAATAAATTTACACACAAGTCTAAGTGGCAGCCATAGCCTTAGCCATATGAATGAGACATGGCTTTCCTTACCTCATTCTGAGTTCCTTTTATCCATTCCTTCAGGGTCGTTCCTCTATCTGAGTACATCTGAGGTTAGTCTCAAGGCTCGGTTGAACAGCATGGTGTTCCAGCAGCCTCCCAGGGATGGCTCTTGTAAGGTGAGCTAGGGATTCTTCAGTGTTGCAACCCATTTATACCCATTGGAGAAGCATTATTGATTGTCATACCAGCACTCTACCATCTGAGCTATCAAGCCCTATGATGAGGCCTCACTATAGTCAACTATCTTTGCTCAGGGTGCCAGTCAGAAGCCATATAACCCATTAACTGCCATATCAGTGCTCTACCATCTGAGCTATCCAGCCCTATGATGGGGCCTCCCTATAGTCAACTATCTTTGCTGAAGGTGCCAGTCGGAAGCCATATAACCCATCAACTGCCATACCAGTGCTCTACCATCTGAACTATCCAGCCCTATGATGGGGCCTCCCTATATATCTTTGCTCAAGGTGCCAATCGGAAGCCATATAACCCATTAAATGCCATACCAGTGCTCTACCATCTGAGCTATCCAGCCCTATGATGGGGCATCCCTATAGTCAACTATCTTTGCTCAGGGTGCCAGTCAGAAGCCATATAACCCATTAACTGCCATACCAGTGCTCTACTATCTGAGCTATCCAGCCCTATGATGGGGCCTCCCTATAGTCAACCATCTTTGCTCAGAGTGCCAGTTACTCTATGGACTCGCTGCATAGATGCAACGCGTCCCAGCTACAACCTGTCACAAATCGAGTTGCGATGCGTCGCAGGGCTTAATGAAATCGGCCCTTAGTTTTGTAAAACCAGTTACAGTATTATCAATCTTGTCATTCCTCGTTGTCTAGATCCGTTTCTGGTATCGCATGTATGGTTCCAGCATCAGTAAGCTCACTGTGTACCAACGCTACTCTACCCTGGATTTCCCATCACCCATCCTGATTATATCTGGTAGTCAAGGTGATGCCTGGAAACGCGCTGAGGAGAGAATTGACGTAGCAGCAAAATTCCAGGTGAGGTGTCATCTTCGTAAATGTCACAGCTTCTTAGGTTCTTTGCTAGTTTTAATCCTTGGTTTCTTGGTTGCTTTCTTCTTCTTTGTTTCCGTCATACCTTGATTCCTTGGCTCAGGATTGCGAGGTCCTTACCTTCTTTTTTCCTCAGTTTCCTTGTTTTGGGGTTTCTTGATGTCTTCATTTTCTAGGTTCCTTGGTTCCTTAGTTTCTTAGTTCTTTGGTTCCTCTGTTCTCTGCTTTCATGGTTCCTTGCTTCATTTGTTCCCTGAATCTTAGGTACCTTGGTTCCTTGGTTCTGTGGTTTCTGGGTTTTGTGGTTTCTTAGTGTTTTGCTTTCTTGGTTCCTTGCTTCATTTGCTCCCTGGATCTTAGATTCCTTGGTACCTTTGTTCCATGGTTCCTTAGTTCTTTGGCTCCTCTGTTCTCTGCTTTCTTGGTTCCTTGCTTCTTTGGTTCCCTGGTTTTTAGGTTCTATGGTACCTTTGTTCCTTAGATCCCTGGTTTCTTGCTTTTTCCTCTTCTTCCTCTTCTTCCTCTTCTTGCTTTCTTGCATCCTTGAGAATCATGGCATCATTGTCTCTCTTCTGGGTCATTACTGAGGATCAGTCTTGCCGTCAAGAAGTCACTTCTTGAATGAAGTCTTCTTCACCTTGACTATCTCGTATCAAACCAAACCCCTTCCGTCCTTTACGTCCAAGCTCCTAGCACCAAAACTGACAAACGGTCCTCACTTTGCTTTCATCTAGGTGATTATCGAGGGTACCTCTGCATCGGCATCAGCCGGTGGATTTGACATCATGATAGATGACGTCTCATTCACTCCTAGCTGTATCCTGGACCCAACCAACTCACTCCCTGATCATGCCACTCCAACAAGTATGTACACCCATACCAAAATTTCTATCCTTGTGGACACATGACTTAGTTCTCGTGTACTAATAAATACTCTCTGAAGAGCAGAATTGAAATCACTCCCATTTGAACCAGAATCACTTTCTTGGGTTGAAATTTCTTGCGATTGTCCCTGATGTATAGATAATTCTCTTTGTGACGAATAAGTACCGTATACTGTTGCTTGTACATTCCTCCTTTTTGAGTTAATTCCTAATATCAGTTTGGTGAAAACCTTGTGGAGACCTAAACACCTTTAGAATTTCGCTGTGGAGACATATTCAACCTATTGTGCTCGGTCTCCACAAGGCACCAAAAAGGCATTCACCGCGAAAATTCCTCCATTTTTTTTATCCAAATATCAGTTTTCGACGTTTCGGTTGCTAGGACTACTAACCTTCATCATGCAATGATTTAATCTGTTTTTATCTGTTTAAATCATGAGCAAGCATGATGCATATATTTCTTTTGGGATTAGTTTTGGGACAAAATTTGTCTCTTTTTTCTTGCCAGAACACCCAGAGTGTCAGGATGGTGAGTTTCAATGTACCGATGGGATCTGCCTGTCACATGACCTTCTCTGTGACTTCAGGTTTGACTGCAGCGATGGATCGGACGAATCTGGCTGCCGTAAGTTTAACAAAACTCTCCACTTTTGTTTTTTGGTTTGGGAAAAACTTTCAAGAAAGTGCAGTTTGAATGACACCACTATAAGAACGACAAAACGTTGCAGTAATTAACTTAAACATGAAGAATAATACGTACCCGGTATATATGAATTCAAATTTTCATGAAACTGAAAAGTGAACAAAGAAAAATTTACTAGAGCAGGATTCGAACCATCAACCTCCGAAATACAGGACCGCTAATCTTACCAACTGAGCTAACCAGCCATATTTGGGTGGTATCCCTAATACTCAAATGTCTTTGTCGTATAGCAGTCAGAAGCCATGACCACTTGCATACCGCTTTATTGCTGGTTTGTTATTCCGGAGGTCCCTGGTTGGAATCCCACTCCTGTAAAAATCAGTGATTTAAATTTTCAATACAAGTAATAAAATGCTGCAAACTGCTCATTAGTCAAAAAAGTACCTGAAATTGATAAAATGCTTGGCGTTAGGAGGGCCTGATTTGCTTCGACCCGAGCAGAATTTTTCTCAAATGCTAAAAATGTAAATTTTCGTCAATTTTAGTTTAACGTTTTTTGTTTTTTTTCCTACAGCGTCTGTGTGTACATTTGAAGACCAATCACTATGTGGTTGGACTCAGGTACAGAGTGATGACTTTGACTGGAAGCTACGAGATGGGAACGAGGTTGATACATTCGGTGGACCACTGTTTGATCATACAGCAACCAACCCACCAGGTAAGTAGCCATCTTGGAGGGCCCAATACAAAGTTAATACAAAGACTGGCTTACCATTGTTAAATAAATCCTTTGTGACTACAATAGTTACACCATTGTATCTGGCACAGTAAGATGGCCGCTGGTGGCCTCAGTGGGTACAAAGGTTTTGCAAGTCCAGGGGCCAATTTCATGGAGCTTCTAAGCACAACAATTTATTTAGCACAAAACATGTCTTGCCTAATAAAACAAACCACAGTTAAAAATTCCATTTGATATTCATGGTCAGCGAACAACAGCCAAAGAACAATTACAAGTGATACACAACACATGGACATTTGGTTGTTAATCCTGTTTTTATTGAGACAGAAATTTCATGGTTTAGAAAATGTTTGTGCTTAGCAGCTCCATGAAATTGGCCCCAGATTTTTGATATGACATCCATGGTTGGATTATGCTTCATGTATTTGAAACTGATTTCCTTCTCTTTAGGTTTCTACATATACGTTGATGGATCAGAAACTTCATATAACCAACGCGGCAAGCTTGTATCCCACACCTATCATTTGGCTGGTGTCGGCTGCAAGTTCAACCTGTACTACTACATGTTTGGTCTGTCGTACGGTGACCTTACAATCTCTGTCAGATACAGCGATAAGGAGAGAGTGTTGGGCAAGGTGTCTGATAATATCGGTTCGTACAACAGGTGGAATATGCAGAGCACTGATATACCAAACTGCTTGACTGACTTCCAGGTAAGTGTTGAAAAAGTGTTAATGAAGTGTTTATTAAGTGTGATAATGCATTGATAAAGTATTGATAAAGTGTTAACAAAGTGTCGATAAACTGACCAAAAAGTGTCAATAAAGTGTTAATTAAGTGTGATAAAGCATTACTAGAGTATTGAAGTGTTGACAAAGTGTCCAAAGGGGGTCAACAACGTGTTGATAAAGTGTTAATGTTAAGTGTTGATGAAGTGTTTGTTAATTGTTGATTAAGTGTTGAAAGAGTGTTGAAAGAGTGGTTATAAAGTGTAGATAAAGTTTTGACAGAGTTTTGACAAAGTGTTGACAAAGTGTTAATGGAGTGTCTACAAAAAGTTGATAAAGTGTTAATGGAGTGTTAACAAAGTTTTGCTATTAAAGTGTTGATGAAGTGTCAACAAAGTGTTTAAAGTGTTTATAGTTTGTTAAGAATATTAACGTAAGCTGAGCCAGTGATAGGAGGCTTAAGATCCAAGAATTTCTGCAGGATTTTTGTTAATGACAATCTTTCTTTTTGAAATCATCATCAAATAACCACAAGGGAAACTGACTAGATTAATTTTAAGTCAATAAAAGGTGAACAAAGAAAAATTGACTGGAGTGGGACTCGAACCTGCCACTTTGTTCTAGATCGTTGTGGAGGTTCAAGACCTTCAAACAATCGCCTCTGAGTCTGGCTTTGCTATCGATGATCTCCGCTTTGATAACTGTGCCTATGACCTATTGCCGGTCACCACCTGCCCTGAGGGCCAAGACAAGTGTGCCTCTGGACATTGCTACCCCTCATCAGGGAAATGTGACTACCAGCTGGATTGCTGTGATGGGTCTGATGAACAGTCGTGTGGTGAGTGTCTCAATAAAATCTAAAACATAATTAATAAACTGCTACAAACTGCTCATCAGCCAAAATAGTGACGTGAAAATAACATGCTTGGGGTTAGGAAGGACTTCGCGTCAGGCCCTCCTAACTCCAAGCAATCTATAAGATCTAAAATCATTGAAATAGACACTCAAGAGACACTGGATTAATTTGAGGTGAAGAAAGGAAATTGACTAGAATGGGATTCGAATCCTAGACCTCCGGAATACCATACTGGCGCTCTACCAACTGAGCTATCCAGGCCCATGTTTCCAGTGTCCCAAAGTGTCAATTTTATTTGCTAGTCAGAAGCCATGAAACCACTTGCATATCCCAAGGATCATTAAAGATGCACACAACATTAGCAATGCTCCAAGAGAAACTGTTTATTAGGGATATACCTAAAGAGGATGCAGCATTGTTGGTCCCATCTACTGAAAAGCCTGGCCAGGCCAGGGCCTTAGCCTGAAATCCTTCTCTTGTCAGCCCTGAACTTCACTACAATAGAGCTGCTTCAAATCAATCAAGCCTGGATACTGTTCATGATCAATGTCATGATCAATGTGGTTTCAATCTGTCAATCAGATTAGTGCCAACTATGATCCAGAACACAGCAGGGTCTTGAAGTTGATAGTTCAAGGCTGGGGATTGTAGAAGCCCAAGAGCCTGGGCAAAGCCCAGGCCTGGCCTGACCACCATTGAAGTTTCTCTCCCTAATTTGGATTCCATTTCATTTGTTGCTCTCTCCAGGCTCTTATGACCGGTGTGATTTTGAGAGCGGTATTTGTAACTGGGAGCAGCTGACCACTGATGATGCGGACTGGCAACGAGTTCAGGGATCAGCAGTCGGTCTGGATGATCACACGACAGACTCTCCAAATGGTCAGTATTTCCTGAGAATCTCAGAGATCTAGGCATTAAAAATTAAGAGTCGTGATTGTTGTGAATTAGAACTCTGAATTCAACGCTATGATGCCTTTCAGTTTTAAATTTGGGCAGGCAAAACACAAGTGATCTTTGTTGGTTTCCTTTCGTGCTGTTTCACTTCTGGATCCTAGCAGAACCTTTTTGAGATTTCTCGGAGTTAGAAAGGCCTGACATTTCAATCCTAGCAGGATCTTTCTCAACGGCTACTCAAGAGTTATCAGGGCCTTACGTTTCTATCCTAGCAGGATCTTTCTCAAGGAAGATCCTGCAAGGATCCAAACATCAGACCCAGCTAATTTTCAGTTTATAGCTTATTTTACATTTAAAACAAATTTTGATGGCAATCTGTAGAAGTGAAGTTCTTTTAATAGGAGAGTCTTATTGTTTTTCTTATCCTCAGGTTATTTTGCCTCTATGAGTTTGTCTCAGAGTAAGAACCAGAGAGCTCGTCTTGCAAGTATTGTTCTTGAAAGCTCCTCTACATGTACGGTAAGTCCCTCAACATGGCTTCACCCTGGGTCAGAGCTAAAACTTCTCAACTGTTTTTGATGCTCAGAGTTAGGAGGGCCTGATGGATCGATCTTACCATGACCTTTGTAACCTTTGAAAAACCAGTTTATCACAAGTCAACCAATCAGATGACAAAGATTTATATGGGCATAATATGAAATAAATAAAGAATGTTTTACATTTGTGAAATGGTAAGAATAATTTCATTCTTTGACAGGTGGAATGTTCCATTCCAGTTGGCTTCATCTTGTGGAATGTAACAGTCCATCTGTCACCGTATGAAATTATTCTTACCATTCAACTCATAAACATTCATAATTTGTAAATCAATTATATTTTATGTACCTCAGCCATGCTTAGCCTCAAATCAATCAACCAATCAGTGGAACTATCCGCCACTTTGCTGCATCTACCTTCGAGTGGTACTCCTTTGATCTTCAGGGGCCATTTTCATAGACCTGCTTAGCACAAAAAATCGCTAAGAATGACATTTCTGCCTTAATAGTAAAAACAGGATTAACAACCAAATTGCCATGTGTTTGTATCACTTGTAATTGTTTTTGGCTGTTGTTCGCTGACCATGAATATCAAATTGAATTTTCAATGGTGGTTTGTTTTTGTGCTAAGCATCTATTTGAAATTGACCCCTGATGGCCATCCCCAGGCAGTCACGGGACCCATCTCCATCCCAGCAAAATAACAAAATAATTCTATCAACCCCATACAAATTCTTAATAACAATCACCATATTTGTTGGTTTCTTCATGCATCAAGATGCGATTCTTCTACCACATGTTGGGACAAGACATCGGATCTCTTAGTGTCTACACACGGACTCAAGTCAACGGTCCTCTGTCGCTGCTCTGGAAGAAAGAAGGGGAGAGCGATGAATGGTGGAGAAGAGCAACAGTGGATGTGAACCTGGACCAACCTTACCAGGTATTAAGTCAGGACCTATTCCATGTTCACTTTTTGCTGGTTGGGCCCAGACATTGGAAAGCCAGACCAGGCCTGGGCTTTGCCTGGGGTCTTGGGCTTCTATAATCCCCAGCCTTGAACTATCAACTTCAAGCCCCTGCTGTGTCCTGGATCAACTGGCTGAAAAGCCAGGCCAGGCCTGGGCTTTGCCTGAGGTCTTGGGCTTCTATAATCCCTAGCCTTGAACTATCAACTTCAAGCCCCTGCTGTGTCCTGGATCATAGTTGGCACTAAACCTGATTGACAGATTGAGTCCACATTGATCATGGACAGTATCCAGAAGCCAGGCGTTATTGATTTTAAGCAGCTCTATTGTAGTGAAGTTCAGGGCTAACAAGAGGAGAATTTCAGGCCTGAAAGCTCGGGACATTGCTAGGCTTTTCACTAGCTAGTACAGACTATTATTAAAGTTTCTCTTTCTTAAAGTGCTGTTTAGCTCCCAAGCTTTTGAACAAAGAAACAAAGAGTTCAAAAGATCATACCAAACCCTACTGAGAGTTCTTCTGACGTCCAAACGAACAAAGATAACCAACTATTAGGGACACCACCAACATACGGCTGGATAGTTCAGTTGGTAGAGTGCTGGTACAGTATTCCAAGGGTCCCAGGTTCGAATCCCGCTCCAGTCAGTGTTTCTTTATTCACCTTTCAATGATTCTTGATTATCTGTTTTTGTCTTAGGTGATCATTGAGGTTGTAAGAGGAGACGGTTTCCAAGGTGATATATCCTTAGATGACGTCTCATTTACTCCTGAGTGTGCTGCATCCTCTTCCTCACTTCCCATCGTTACCACGCCGATTCCTACAATCCGTAAGTAGCAAGGATCGAAACATTCAATGAAGAGCTGTTCATGATAAAACTAATAATAATGCATACTTGTATAGCGCTATCTTCACAGAAATGTTCAAAGCTTTAAAGGTGCTATCATACTTTCGTAGCATACCGAAACAGATATTTTTACAGATTAACCTATAACTTACAGGGTATAAAGATGGTGATGGTAGAAACATATCCATTCAAGTTTTTCTGCCTGAATCGCTGTTTTTATCCAGAAAAGAGTAATACAAATGACCAAGAACAGTTTTGATATTTAAAAGATAAAAAAATAACGGTAAAAAGATTAAAGAAATTCCATGGGCGTTTTTCACTGTTTTCTCAAAAAGTGATCATCGTATGGGACTAGGAATTTCACAGAAGACCTTTACTGTATCTTACTTGAAATTTTTATCCATGAATCTGTATTTCTTTGACAAAAACTAAAGTATAATACTACATGTATCTTCCCAAGTGAAAAATGAAAAAATAAATCAAATAACATAAGTAGAGAGCAATTGCCTAATAATCATAACTTGTTTGTTTTTGGTTCAGTTACCACGGTAGCCAGGGTCTGTTCGGACGTTGAGTTCCAGTGTCGTGACTTCACCTGCATACCAGCCAATCAGAAGTGCGACTTCAAGATGCAGTGTCCTGACCAATCAGATGAGGCCGATTGTCGTAAGTCTCTGATGATTGGTTAATTCAAAATATAAATCCTACTGTTGTCCCCTTGTTTCTCAGCAGCTTTTTGGGAGAAATGGAACCAGAAAATATCAGGCCCTCCTAAATCTGAGCAGCCTTTGAGAAAGATCCTGCTAGGATCGAAATGCCAGGCCCTCCTAACTCTGACCAGCCTTTGAGAAAGATCCTGCTAGGATCAAAACATCAGGCCCTCCTAACTCTGAGCAGCCTTTGAGAAAGATCCTGCTAGGATCGAAACGTCAGGCCCTCCTAACTCTGAGCATCCTTTGAGAAAGATCCTGCTAGGATCAAAACGACAGGCCCTCCTAACTCTGAGCATCCTTTGAGAAAGATCCTGCTAGGATCAAAACGTCAGGCCCTCCTAACTCTGAGCAGTCTTTGAGAAAGATCCTGCTAGGATCGAAACATCAGGGCCTCCTATTAAGCATTCTATATTCTAGGACTTCATTTTGGTTGATCAGAAGATTCCAGCAGTTCATTGCTTGCTTAAGGCTAAATCTGTAAGCCTCCTAACTCCTAATTTGTTTACTTGGCCTGTGCCTAATAGCTACTCTGTGTGACTTTGAGACGGATTCTTGCGGCTGGATGGAGACTGACCCTGATAACTTTGACTGGCACTGGGCGACGGGCAAGGACACATCCGCTACTCCGAGCGTTGCACCCAGACTGGACCACACACTGTCCAAGGACACAGGTCAGTAGTTCTACCTGGACTTCTAAATTATTATCAATTAGGGAGAGAAAAATACTTGTTGAGCCCAGTCACTGAATAGCCAGGCCAGGTCTGTGGGTTACTGTACCTACTGTAATCCCACCTTGGTTATGGTCAGTACATTGTATCCATTTGAAGCTGAACAATAGCCATATCTTATAGACTTGATGTGGGCAGGACTTTAGTCTGTTTTCAACAGCTTGGCCAGACTAGTATAAAGTTTCTCTCCCTTAGGTTTTGTTGTGCTACCTGGTGTGATACTGAATTCAGATCAACTAGCTGACCCAAGCTACATGTAGCTTGGCAGTCTAGAGGTTGATTTCACAAAACACTAAGACTGATCACGGGTTCGAATCCCACCTGAGCCTGCATATGACTTTCTCATGGGCTCTCAAAAAGCACTGAGCATGCATTGCTGATACCCATGGGTAACAGACTAGTTATATTAAGTTAATTTAACCTGTTATTCTTTTGGAGTCGCTTCTTTCAGCACAGCAAAACATCCCAAAGATTGTTCCTTCGCTGTTCTGTGCTGTCTCTGTTTCTTAATGAGTTAGAGTATTTCGAGAATCTAAAACAGCATAGACAATTCAATTCAGCATTTACAAATTTTGCCTTTGGTCAATTTCTGTCAAACCCTAGGTCACTACATATACATAGCTCCCTTCGGCCAGACGTCTATTGACCAGGTAGCCCTGATGGTCAGTCCAACCTACACCGTCTCTTCAGCCTATTGTGTGCTTGACATCTGGTACATCATCAGCGGTCAGAACGTCGGCGAGCTACTCCTGGTCTTAGTTGACCAGTCGGACCGGTCAGAAACAGTGATTTGGTTCAACAACGCCGATAAGGGCATCTCATGGAGATTGCAGACTATTGGTATTGGGCGGAGACAGAACCCTTTTATGGTAATGTATTGTTAGGTCCCGCCTTCTCCTTGGTTAATTTGCATATAATTTGAATAAATAATAATTTATTCAAATCAGAGAAAGGCAAATTAAATTGTATTTGGTATAAAGAGTAAAGAGCACCTTACGTTTCGATTCTAGTAGGAACTTTCTCAGATAAATCCTTTGGAAAGATCTTGCTCAGAGCTAAGAGGGCCTTACGTTTCTTAGCTCTGAGCAGCCTTTGAGAAAGATCCTGCTAGGATCGAAACATCAGGCCCTGCTAATTCTGAGCAGTCTTTGAGAAAGATCCTGCTAGGAACCAAACATCGGGCCCTCCTAACTCTGAGCAGCCTTTAAGAAAGATCCTGCTTGGATCCAAACATCAGGCCCTCCTAACTCTGAGCAGCCTTTGAGAAAGATCCTGCTAGGATCGAAACATCAGGCCCTCCTAACTCTGAGCAGCCTTTGAGAAAGATCCTGCTAGGATCGAAACGTCAGGCCCTCCTAACTCTGAGAATTATTTATTTATTAGGTTGTTAATTTGGTTGATGAGCAGTTTGCACCAGTTTATAACTTGCAATGTTTTTATTTGATAGTTGAAATTCCGCAAGGAGCGCAACGCCAACTTCCAGGGTATGATAGCAATGGACGACGTACAGTTCACAAACTGCGCCCTGCCCGACCCCGCCCTGTCATGTGACACCTCCAGCAACTTCTGGTGTGCCAACCGAGCATGTGTTGATAAAAGCCTTGTCTGTGATTGGTCGGATGACTGCGGTGACTCGACTGATGAAGATCTACAGTCTTGCAGTGAGTACACTTGACATCCCATAGAAGTTGACAATCGACTTGAGTCAAACATATCAGATATTAGTACCATTGGAATGAGCTTGAAAAGAGCTTTCCAACGGTATGCAACACTTGGGGTGCTATCTTCCTCTGTCTGTTGAAACCTGAGACAATTCAGGAGATTTTGAATGGGATAAGTCAACAGAATGTTGCCTTTGAATAGCTGGACAGGCTGATGACACTTGGCGACAATCCTACAAACCATAACAACCATTGTAATGAGCAATGAAAAGAGCTTTCCAATGGTATGTGACACTTTGGGTGCTATCTTCCTCTGTCTGTTGAAACCTGAGACAATTCAGAAGATTTTGATGCGCAAACAACTTTAAATACAGCGAAAAACTTGTTGCAAACATTTGAATGTAAATAATGTTGCTTTTTATTCACAAAATCAAAAACAACACAATGCCTAAGAACTGTTGACCTTGCTAAAGACATTATTCCACTTTCTTAGTGATACAAAGCCACAAATTATTAAAACAATGCAAGTAAAAATGTTGTCCTCTCTTTTCGATAGTTACCAGCGGTTATCGGATGTGCAGCTTTGAAAACAACCTCTGTGATTGGACACAGGCCATCGGCACCGATCAATTTGATTGGACTAGATTCAAAGGCACAACGGCTGCAGTGGACACAGGACCGTCCAGGGACCACACACTTGGAACCAGTGAGGGTGAGTTGGTGACAGAGCAAAAAATGAATATATCCCAGTTCTAGGCCTTCTCTAGGCCAAGCAGCCTGTAACAGACTCTGGTTGAAGCGACGGTCTCAGTGTTTCTTAATCAGGGAGAGAAACTTAAATACTGGTTGGGCCCAGCAGTTGAAAAGCCTGGCCAGGCCTGTGGGCCGGGCCTGAAATCCTCCTCTTGTCAGCCCTGAACTTCACTACAATAGAGCTGCTTCAAATCAATCAAGCCTGGCTTCTGGATACTGTCCATGATCAATGTGGACTCAATCTGTCAATCAGGTTTATACCAACTATGATCCAGGACACAGCAGGGGCTTGAAGTTGATAGTTCAAGGCTGGGGATTATAGAAGCCAAAGAGCCCAGGCAAAGCCCAGGCCTGGCATACCTTTTCAGTGACTGGGCCCAACCGGCATTCAATTTTCTTTCTCTTAATACCTGTGTATTATGTTGTCATGGATACTGTTGGTAAGCAATTGTTCCTCTCCTTCTTAATACCGGACACAGGTTATTACATGTACATTGATTCATCACCTGGTAACTTTGGTAATTCAGCACAGCTACTGAGTCCTAGTTACATGGTACCTCCTGGAAATGACTGTAAGGTGAGCTTACTATAACCACCTGTCGTTAAGTTTTTATTCATACACCTGTTAGTCATTATACCACTCTATGCACCAGTCTCTTGATGCCTGGGTTTGTTTAACTAGGAGCATTATTCAAACACCTGTTCCAACTTTGATACCAGCTTGTAGTTCATATTCATACATCAATTTAAAGTTAGTTTCATACTTTGGTTTTTGTCAAAGAAATACAGATTCATGGGCAAAAATATCAAGGAAGATACAGTAACCATCATCTGTGAAATTTTCAGTCCCATACGGTGCCAACTTTTTGAGAAAACTGTGAAAAACGCCCACTGTAATTTAAAAATCTTTTCACTGTTTAGTTTGATGGGCAATTTGAAATGGTATAAAACTTGTATTGACTGAATGATTCAAACACAAAACAATTTTAATCATTGTCACTTCCAGCTCCGGTTCTTCTATCACTTGTTTGGTGAAAACATCCAAGATCTCAAGGTGATGCTCCGTTCCTATGGCAACAGTAACTACGGTGCCCAGACAGTCTGGTCAGAAAGCGGTAACCAAGGAGATGTGTGGAGGAGAGCAGAGATTGCAATAACGAGTAGTTCACCATTCCAGGTAGGTTATTAAGGAGAACTATTAAGGAGATGTTGGTTGTTGAAGATGTAAAATGTTATGAAATAAGGCATTAATATATACCTAGATTCGAAATTGCTTTGAATTACAATTAACTATAGAATTCCATTTCAGGAATTGAATGAGTTTTTGGGCCTCATCCCAATTTTCAGGCTGTGGCTACCAACAGCCAAGGTTTTGTACATAGCCTTAGCTATATCTTTAGATTTAACAATAATGGACCGTTCCGGCCTATCAATCAAACTGTGCGCATTGACCAATTTTGGTGGACACAAAAGCTTAATAATGAAGGTTATAGTTGTTGTCGTCCATTACCTCGGTTAAACTCGGTCACATGCTGTATGTAAACAGGGCTCGAATTTCGTGAACAAAAGTTGTGGACAGCAGGTCTAGAAATCCAAGCGTTTTACTAGACCTGAACTTTTTTTCACTAGACCTGTGGCATTCATGAACATAGGAAAACTGTAATTGTACGGTGTCAATAATCGTCAATTTAGGCACCATTTAAATCACTAGAAAATCACTAGACAGCCAGACTAGTGCAGTACAAACTTTACTAGACCGACACTGAAATCACTAGACTCGGTCCACGGTCTAGTGGATATTTCGAGCCCTGGTAAAACATGTAGCATTGCTAAGGTGGGCGGGGCTTAAAAGCAAAGCCGGAACAGTCTGTTGACCAAGGATACAGCATAAACATTGGTTGTGGCTGTCGGTAAAATACACGTCTTAAATCCTGGTTCATATTCTCTACTTCCCTATAAACACAGATCGCAATTGAAGCTTCTGTCGGTTTTGTTGCTAACGGCGACATCGCCGTGGACGACATCAGCCTGACGCCCGGTTGCCAGGCGTACAGTGGGTCACTCCCCTTTGCCCCGGCAACCTCCCCTCCGCCTACCGGTTCAGCCCAATGCTCAGACGGTCAGTTTTACTGTGTAGTGGACGAGAGGTGTATTGGCATGATCGACGTTTGCGACTTCAAAATGGATTGTATGGACGGAGAAGATGAAAAGGATTGTGGTAAGAGTTTCAAACATCGTGTCTGAAAAGTCATTTTCATTTTGCAGATCAAGACTGATGGTCTCTTCACAGTATAAATAGGACTGGAAGGGGTACCTAGTCCACAGCAAGGCTGCAATGAATGCCTCCACCCCTATGGTGTGGAGAAACCAGTCCCTCACACTGAAACAAGACTGATGGTCTCTTCACAGTATAAATAGGACTGGAAGGGGTACCTAGTCCACAGCAAGGCAGCAATGAATGCCTCCACCCCTATGGTGTGGAGAAACCAGTCCCTCACACTGAAACAAGACTGATGGTCTCTTCACAGTGTAAATAGGACTGGAAGGGGTACCTAGTCCACAGCAAGGCAGCAATGAATGCCTCCACCCCTATGGTGTGGAGAAACCAGTCCCTCACACTGAAACAAGACTGATGGTCTCTTCACAGTGTAAATAGGACTGGAAGGGGTACCTAGTCCACAGCAAGGCAGCAATGAATGCCTCCACCCCTATGGTGTGGAGAAACCAGTCCCTCACACTAAAACAAGACTGGTGGTCTCTTCACAGTATAATAGGACTGGAAGGGGTACCTAGTCCACAGCAAGGCAGCAATGAATGCATCCACCCCTATGGTGTGGAGAAACCAGTCCCTCACACTGGAACAAGACTGATGGTCTCTTCACAGTATAATAGGACTGGAAGGGTACCTAGTCCACAGCAAGGCAGCAATGAATGCCTCCACCCCTATGGTGTGGAGAAACCAGTCCCTCACACTGAAACAAGACTGATGGTCTCTTCACAGTATGAATAGGACTGGAAGGGGTACCTAGTCCACAGCAAGGCAGCAATGAATGCCTTCACCCCTATGGTGTGTAGAAACCAGTCCCTCACACTGAAACAATCTCTTCAGATTGCAAACAGGACAAATAGTTTCACCTTGAACAAGTCTAAATTTGCAAGGATAACTTTCCCCCCAAACCTTTATCGCCTTTAGGAGGTTTTACCAAGGGCCATTTCTAGGCCCAGACCATGGAAGTAGAGGTAGAGGCCTTTGTCAACCTTCTTTTATTTCTCTACCACAGTTCAGTCAGTGTGTGACTTTGATTCGGGCTCGTGCCATTGGAGCCTCTCTGATGGTGATTTCTACTGGTCACTGGTGCAAGGCAACGGAGGTGACCAGAACCGTCCTGCCACTGACCACACGTCTCAGTCCACCCTCGGTACGTAAGGAAAAAATACAGAGCAACATTCTTACATTATAATTTTTTTAGAGTGCTCTTTTGAAATATGAAGTAGTAGGAAGAGAGTCTTTGAAGCTGGTTGGGCCCAGTCACAGAAAAGCCAGACCAGGCCCTGGGGCCAATTTCATAGAGCTGCTTAAGCACCAAAATTTGCTTAATTGAGCACCAAAAACCTTGTTTAATAAAATCAGTGTGCCAGCCAAAACTACTTGTCATGCTTGTGAATGTTATGCTCAGCAAACAATGGCTGAATACAAGCGGTAAACATCACATGAACATTTGGTTGGTAATCCTGTTTGATCAAGGAAGACTCTTCATGCTTAAGCAATTTTTGTGCTTAAGCAGCTCTATGAAATTGGCCCCTGGGCTTTGCCTGGGGTCTTGGGCTTCTATAATCCCTAGCCGTAGACTGCTGTGTTCTGGATCATTGACAGATTGAGTCCACATTGATCATGGACAGTATCCAGAAGCCAGGCTTGATTGATTTGAAGCAGCTCTATTGTAGTGAAGTTCAGGGCTGACAAGAGGAGGATTTCAGGCTTGAAGGCCCAGGCCTGGCCAGGCTTTTCAGTGGCTTGGCCCCAACCGGTATTAACGTTTCTCTCCCTTGGGTATATTTCAAAAACATCTTGTGTAGGCCTAGTGAGCAAATCTTATTTTCAACAAAACTCCAATCCAGGTTTACAATTTCTGGTAAACATTCCAGGTTTTTATGCCAATGCCATGAGCAAAAACAACGTTGCTGGAATCGCAACAATGACATCAGCTACACTCTCCGAAACCAACACCAACTGCAAGCTGGACTTCTGGTACTACATGACGGGTACAAACGTAGGATCCCTAGGTGTGATGACTTCTCAAGCTGGTATGAATAGCACTGTCTGGTACATCAGTGGATCTCAGGGGTCTGAATGGCAGAAAGCTGAGATGATACTCGGAGCTGGTAGTGACTATTATGTGAGTAACCACAAAACAATCCAAACAAACGAATTTCCGCTCCACCGCACACGAAACTGCATGGTGTAAGGTGGGCGAGGACACCGCAGTAATGGCGGATGGTATTTCGTGCAGTCGGATCGGTGCATACTGAAACAGTTTGCAAGAAATCATTGCTGTTTTTTTTTTCCGTCTTGTCTTCTTTCAGGTGATCATTGAGGCTCGGAGATCAGCAACATACTCAGGCGGTATTTCCATAGATGACGTCAGTTTCTACAGCTGCTCACCGCCTCTTATCACCGGCGTGCCCTGCAACGACGACCAATTCCGCTGCAGTAACTCGCTGTGCATCGATCAGCTGTCAGTCTGCGACTTCAAGAACGACTGCATGGACAACAGTGATGAAACCAATTGTGGTATGCTTAGCAGAAAAACTTGCTAACCATGAAACCAATTGTGGTTTGCTAAGCAGAAAAACTTGCTAACCATGAAACCAATTGTGGTATGCTATTAAAGCAGAAAAACTTGCTAACCATCAAACCAATTGTGGAATGCTTAGCAGAAAATCTTGCTAACCATGAAACCAATTGCGGTACAGTATGCTATCAAAAAAAACTTGCTAACCATGAAACCAATTGTGGTATGCTTAGCAGAAAAACTTGCTAACCATGAATCCAATTGTGGTATGCTATCAAAAAAACTTGCTAACCATGAAACCAATTGTGGTATGCTATGCAAAAAAACTTGCTAACCATGAAATTACTGTCTTAATAAAAACAGGATTATCAACCAAATTAGATTTGTTGTGTATCACTTGTGATTGTTCTTGGGCTGTTGTTCACTGACCATGATTATGAAATGGAATTTTTAATGGTGGTTTGTACGTTTTATTTGACAAGACATTTTTGTGCTAAGCAATTTTTTATGCTTCCCTTCCCTTAACTCATAATTAGTGACAAGGGTGAGTTATGCACCCCCTCGAGGTCCAACTAAACTGGATGTGGTTGAGATAGACCGTTCAGATGTCTTAAGGCACATTTGTAGACCGATCTACGAAGTCTAGACTGTCCCTCCTCGACGGTCTTAGTTTTCGAAGATAGACCGTTTTACCACCCAAAACGTAGGCCGTTCAGACACAAGTATAGGAAGACCCTTTTCAGTTAAAACCCAAGATAGACCAGTTTTAGTACTGTGTCTAAACGCCCCCATTGCCCAGCCAGATGACCTCTATTTGACCAATGGCTGATATAAGGCCGAACAAATCAAAGCAAAATATATCCCTGACAGAAGTTACTGATTTGTTGACTAAGAAAGTTTTAATTTCGTGAGTCTGTTGTCTTATCCTCAGGGCGGTCGATGAGTTGCAGTTTTGATGAGGACCTGTGCAGATGGCATCAGGAATATGACGATGATTTTGATTGGTCGTTGAGGAGTGATGGAGCTGGAGGGTTGAGTGTTGGACCAATGAATGACCACACGACAAATTCAAACCAAGGTATTAAAAGAAATTTACGAATAAAAGCAGGCAACTGAGCTATCCAGCCCTTTGTTGGCGGTGTCTCTCAAATAAACAATAGTCTTTTTCGTTTGGCAGTCATCAGTAGCCATGAAACCACTGAAATACCGCTATCTCCCAAGGATCAAAGATAATTGACTATTAGGGACACGTGAACTTACCTGGATAGCTCAGTTGGTAAGAGCGCCGGTACGGTATTCCAGAGGTCCCTGGTTCGAATCCCGCTTCAGTCAATTTTTCTTTGTCTGCTTTTCAATGATTTATTTTTTATTGCATTTTTTTTTTTAGTTTTGAAGGAGTGACTTACAAAGTGAATTTGCTCAATTATGTTCATACTTCTCATTTTGACATTTGTCAAATAATTATTTCCTCTTCTAGGGAACTACCTTTATATTGATTCTTCGTGGCCGAGACGAGCTTCTGACATGGCTAGACTGGGCAGCCCTTCCATCAGTAGAAACAGCAACAACTGCTATGTAAGTTCACAAACAGGAGTTAAGCTTTAGTACAGTGGAACGCTATTATAAAGAACACTGCTATACCGAATATTTGGCCGTACCAAACATTATCCTTTATGATGTGATCAATGAAAGGACTTGTCAACTATAACTATCCTTAGATACGTATACAACGTACATAGGCAATTTCTGTGTACAAAACATATATAAACATTGTTGTTTAAATCACTGAAACGAGCCACTATATTGTAATGGGCAATTTCTGCCGTGTTTGTTATAGCGGCGTTCCACTCTAGTAACATTTTATGTTTGAATACGAAAGCTTTTACCTTTTTAATCTTTGTCTCATGGACCCTTCCGGCCTGTCAATCAAACTGTAAGCTTTGACCAATTGGAGGACGCCTTTCAATCAGGTGACCACGAAAGCCTCGGTCAAACTCGGTCACACGCTGTATGTAAAACACACATGTGGGAAGGGCTTAAAAGCAGAGCTGGAACGGTCCATTATAGACCTATATGAATCCAAGTCTGACATTTTTATTCGAGTGACTTGCTATTTGATAATTTTTACCTCAATAAACCAAAAAGAAATAAAATTATACTTTGTCGTAATTTGTATGTTTTTGGAAGTTGGAATATTTTGTGACGTTCGCCTTATTTTTTGTCCCAGGTTCGATTCTGGTATTACATGAATGGTGAGGATGCAGGAACCATCGTCGTACGTCAGCGTCCGTCGTATCTTAGCAACACCTTGCCACAGATGGAGCGCATCACTGGTTACCAAGGCAACGCCTGGCATCTAAAGTCCATGTCTGTCAACAATCCAGGGGTGGACTTTGAGGCAAGTCTAAGCCATATCCATTACCCATGTCTGTTAGCCATAGCTATTGACTGCAGCCGTTCTTATAGACCTGTGTGTTACTAAGCCGCAGCCTGAAACAAACCTATGACAGCCATAGCTATTGACTCCAGCCCTTTCCATAGACTTGTGTGTAATTAAGCCGCAGCCTGAAACAAACCTATGACAGCCATAGCCATTGACTGCAGCCCTTTCCATAGACTTGTGTGTAATTAAGCCGCAGCTTGAGATATATCAATGGTAGCCATTGCCAATGACTGCAGCCGTTTCCATAGACTTGTGTGTTATTTGTAGCCACAGCCAGGGATATGGACACATGTACCAACTTGTCCAATCATATAGAAGCAAATGACAGGAATAATGATTTTCTTAAGGACATCATGTAAGGACAATCAAAATGGGAGACTTTTGAGAACCGATCTTCAAGTCAACAGCGCACGTGCACGCACACGCACAACAGCGCATGCGCAAAACAACTTGTGCATGCTTACAATTGCGTGCGCGTGCGGTGTTGACTTGAAAACGGTTTCTCAAAAGTCTCCCATTGTATTGAAAATTTGGAGGATTTTCAAAGAAAGATGCATGACTGAAGTGGGATTAGAACCTGCAACCTCCAGAATACTGCTCCGGTACTCCACCAATTGAGCTATCAAGCGTTATTCTCAGCAGCGTCCCAAATGATCAGTTACCTTAGATTGATTTTGATATTGATTGGTATTGATTGGTATTGATTGATATTGATTGGTTTTGATTTATTTTGATTGACAGATCGTGATAGAGGGAATGGCTGGTTCGAGTCCAAGAGGCAGCGTGGCTATTGATGATGTCTCCTTCTCTTCAGGATGTATCATGGTGAGTGAGGCTGCTCAGAGTTAGGAGGGCCTGACATTTCAATCCTAACAGGATCTTTCTCAAAGGCTGCTTAGAGTTAGGAGGGCCTGACATTTCAATCCTAACAGGATCTTTCTCAAAGGCTGCTCAGAGTTAGGAGGGCCTGACATTTCAATCCTAACAGGATCTTTCTCAAAGGCTGTTCAGAGTTAGGAGGGCCTGACATTTCAATCCTAACAGGATCTTTCTCAAAGGCTGCTTAGAGTTAGGAGGGCCTGACATTTCAATCCTAACAGGATCTTTCTCAAAGGCTGCTCAGAGTTAGGAGGGCCTGACATTTCAATCCTAACAGGATCTTTCTCAAAGGCTGCTCAGAGTTAGGAGGGCCTGACATTTCAATCCTAACAGGATCTTTCTCAAAGGCTGTTCAGAGTTAGGAGGGCCTGACATTTCAATCCTAACAGGATCTTTCTCAAAGGCTGCTTAGAGTTAGGAGGGCCTGACATTTCAATCCTAACAGGATCTTTCTCAAAGGCTGCTCAGAGTTAGGAGGGCCTGATGTTTCGATCCTAGCAGGATCTTTCTCAAAGGTTGCTCAGAGTTAGGAGGGCCTGACGTTTCGATCCTAGCAGGATCTTTCTCAAAGGCTGCTCAGAGTTAGGAGGGCCTGATGTTTCGATCCTAGCAGGATCTTTCTCAAAGGTTGCTCAGAGTTAGGAGGGCCTTACGTTTTGATCCTAGCAGGATCTTTGTCAAAGGGTGCTCAGAGTTAGGATGGCCTGACGTTTTGATCTTAGCAGGATCTTTCTCAAAGGCTGCTCAGAGTTAGGATGGCCTGACGTTTTGATCCTAGCAGGATCTTTCTCAATGGCTAAATGACAAAAGAACAAAGCTTGCATTGTTAGGATGGCCTGATCTTAGCAGGTTAGCAGGATCTTTCTCAAAGGCTGCTCAGAGTTAGGATGGCCTGACGTTTTGATCCTAGCAGGATCTTTCTCAATGGCTAAATGACAAAAGAACAAAGCTTGCATTGTTTTAATCACATTCTTGTGGAAAGGTCATATCGTTAATAGTTCCGATCATTTTGGATTGTTCCATTTTCAGGGAGGTGACCTACCTGGTGAACCAATGAGGGGTGATATTAGTCTCTACTGTCCTGACGGCCAGTACGCCTGCCTGACGTCTTCCGGATGTTACAGCCAATCACATCACTGCGATTTAATCCCACAATGCAGTGACTCGTCTGACGAAAATACTTGTGGTGAGTATGAAGCATCTTTAAAAAGATAGATACTCAAATGCAATTCTCTAACCTTAAAACGTTTGATAAGGAGTAATGCTAATGCAATTCTAGATTGTGTTCTGTGATTTCAGAAACTTTAACATAGTTGTCAAATGTTTGTGCTAAGTATGAAATTGTCCTATGGTGGCTATGGCTACCTGGCCAATTTTTCAGAATCTTCAGTTCTTCTCCAAGAACCTTAGTTCTTTGGATTCATTCTAAGGTTCTTGTTTGTATCTAAGGTTCTGAGTGTCACTTTGAGAGTGGGAGTAGTGCATGTGGATGGTATCATGCTTACTCTGATGTTGGTATGGACTGGCTCTATGGACAACCAACAGGTACAGGGCCAAATACTGATCACACAACGGGAACAGATCAAGGTACGTATCAACAATTCTATGGGCGTTTATGAAACGGAGGCTCAGGCTCAGGCTCCAGCTCTGTCATCCATATGCTGAAATTGTAGGTTGTGGTTTTCCATTGAAGCTGAAGCTCTGTTTTCATTTTTCAAACCAGAGAATCTATTTCTGAACCGCAGCCAAAAGTCTCTATTTTGATGCCCGTTATTTTAGAATGGATTCACGAAATGGAGCCGGAGCCTGAGGTGGAGACTGGGCAACCGTTTAGTTAACGCCTTATAAACTCCATTTGCCACGTCTCGGAATGTTAACCATTTAGTATATTCCCATTTATGGAACTTCAATTCCACATTGGAAGCAAGTCTGATAGTGTAAACCTCAATTGCTTGGCATAAAAAGTTCCTTATTGGAACCTTAACACTTTGGTATGTTCCCACCCATGAAACCTCAACTAAAGATAACACAACAATGTAGTGTCAATTTAAATTGCATGGCATAGAAAGTTCCTGATTGGAACCTTAGTTTTTTGGTATGTTCCCATCCATGGAACCCCAATTCAACAAAGATAGCAAGACAAGGTAGTATAAATCCCAATTGCCTGGCCTAAGATGTTCCTTTAATTAGAACCTTAACACTTTGGTATGTTCCCACTTGTGGAACCTCAACTCCACAACCACAAAAAGCCAATGTTACTTCATATTTAAAGGTTCCAACTCCAAACCCTGGAACTTAAAAAACTCTGAAATGTTCCAAATCATGGCCTATAGCTTGAATCAGGGTATTAGAGTGAAATAACTCACTACAATTTAAGTTCTTGTTAAAAATCTGATCACTTCCTCCTTGCTTAGTAATATCAATTTTAACTGCTCCTCCTTTTATCTCTTTGCAGGATTTTTGATGATGGTCATTCCGCCACAAAGTTTCTCGTTACCCGGCAAAGCAATTCTAAGTTCCCTGGTGTACCAGCGATCCAGTCCGTTGTGCGATTTCAGTTTCTACTTCTACAACGGGAACAATCTGAACTCGATAACGGTTAACATAAAGATGGGAGACACTTCGGAACTAAAGGTTCATTTCCAAATTAATGTCATGACTGCTATCATGTATAGGTGTTTCCATTTGATTGCGACATTTCAACATCCTTGGGTCGATTTCACGAAGCCCTACGTTCGATCGTAACTCGAGTTACGAAGGATAACCCTTCGTAGGGGGCCTATCCCACGTAGGGCTTCATTGCATGAAAAGTCCAACAATTAATTAATTTAAATAACTTTAAGTAACTTTACAAAGAGTTTGGTGAAATCGACCCCTGTTTATCGAGGATGAGGGATCTGATTCACTCTGCTGACCCCAGCTAGCTTGGTGGCCTAGCAGGTATGGCATCTTCTGTAAGAAGGAGGTCATGGGTTCGAATCCCGCCTGAGCTAGCGTATGATTTGCTCAAAAGCACTTTATAGTGAAGTGCTTACCAGTGTTTGGTACTTAATAAGCAGCTCTATGAAATTAGCCCCTATTTTTAATCATTTTGTGGTTCCATTTTACATGTTTTGCTTCTGTATTTCATTTCCTCTCCGCAGCAAATTTTTACGAGTTCCAACCAGATGCAAGGATGGCAGTCGACGGGAGAGATAAACATCGGTGAACAGAGGAACTTTGCCATTCAGATCCAAGCCAACTTTGGTTCCAGCACCAGCGCCATCGCGGTTGACGACATTGAATTTGCAGAACAATGTGCAATTGGTAGGATTCCTTGAAAAACAGGAAAAAATTCTTTGAATAAAAGCTCTGGCTCTGTTTTAGAGTGTCTATTTAATTTTGTTCTGTGAAAAATAGTACTTAAAATAGGATGGAAACGTTAGGCCCTCCTAACGCAGAGCAGCCTTTGAGAAAGATCCTGCTAGGACCGAAACGTCAGACCCCTAACTCTGAGCAGCCTATGAGAAAGAACCTGCTAGGACCAAAATGTCAGACCCTCCTAACGCTGAGCAGCCTATGAGAAAGATCCTACTAGGACCGAAACGTCAGATCCTCCTAACTCTGAGCAGCCTTTGAGAAAGATCCTGCTAGGACCGAAACGTCAGGCCCTCCTAACTCTGAGCAGCCTTTGAGAAAGATCCTGCTAGGATCGAAACGTCAGACCCATTTCAGCATTTTATATTTCAGTTCATTGTTTTGGTTCATGAGCAGTTTGCAGCGGTTCATTACTTGTGTTAAAGGTACAGTACAGGATTGGTAACATACCCAAACAGAAATGTTACGTATAACTTTCAGGGAGTGAAGATGGTGATGGTAGAAACATACCGTAAAAATATTTGTTCCATCTTTGAACTCCTCAGGTCTTGGGAAACAAGAGTCGTGCAATACAGATGAGTTCAAGTGCAGCAGCAGTGAATGTGTGAATCAGAACGTCATCTGCGATAAGAAACCAGACTGCTTTGACGGCTCAGATGAAACCTCTTGCGGTAAGTCCAGACCCTTGTCTTAAAAGTTGGGAAGTTTGTGAGGCATATCTCACTGCAGTTGTGAGTACATGTATGTGGTTCTTAGTAACTTAGTTACCACTTCTATCAAGTCACAACCACATTATACTCTCAAATAGGGCTTGAAGTTCAAGGCTGGGGATTGCTGAAGCCCAAAAGCCCAGGCAAAGCCCAAGCCTGGCCTGGCTTTTCAGTGGCTAGACCAGTATTAAACTATGATCCAGGACACAGTAGGGGCTTGAAGTTGGTTGAAGTTGATAGTTCAAGGTTGGGGATTATAGAAGCCCAAGACCCCAGGCAAAGCCGTGGCCTGACATGGCTTTTCAGACTGGCTAGGCCCAACCAGCATTAGTTTCTCTTCATAAGTTGACTGATTTCTTGTTTGTTTTCTTTTTTTTTCAGCCTCATACACTGGTTGTGACTTTGATGAGAGCAGCATTTGCAGCTGGTCACAGCTCAGTGATGATGAGTTTGATTGGCTTCGAGCCAGCAGCACATCAGCAGTCACATCAGATCACGGCAAAGGTAAGAGCGAAGTTTGAAGGTTTGCATGGTGGGTTCACGATGTTAGATATTTGCGATGATACCGTGTATTAGGCCGTGTACCAAATCTCTGGCTGCGGCTGCAAATTACACACGCACCTATGGCAGCCACTACCCAGTGACTGCAGCTGTTTCCATAGACTTGTGTGTTATTTGCAGCCGCAGAAACAGAGATTAGGGACACGGCTCTTTTGAGACTGAGTGTGGCTCTGAGAAGAGCCGTTAACATTTTGATTACGTTACAAATTGATTAATTAATTATGTTCATTGAAAAGTGAACAAAGACAAATTGACTGGAGCGGGATTCGAACCGGCAACCTCCTGAATACCGTACAGGCGCTCTACCAACTGAGCCATCCAGCCCTACGTTGGTGGTGACCCCAATAGTAAATTATCTTTGTTCGTTTGGCAAGTAATTTCAATAAATTATGTTATAACAGGTGGGCAGTTTATGTACGTCAGTGGCTCTGGGCGGCTAGTTGGAGATATAGCTAGAATCATGACAGCTACAGAATTCCCGGCAAATAGTAAAGGTTGCAGAGTCCGATTCTGGTACCACATGAATGGCCTTAACGCTGGATCACTAAAGGTATAGAAGCTTTGCTTATTCATCATATTCTTGTATTTATAGGGAGGAAACTTTAATACTGGCGGGCCAGGCCACTGAAAAGCCTGGCCAGGCCTGGGCCTTCACAGGCCTGATCTGAAATCCTCCTCTTGTAAGCCCTAAAGTTCACTATAATAGAGCTGCTTCAAATCAATCAAGCCTGGCTTCTAGATACTGTCCATGATCAATGTGGACTCTGTCAATTCGGACACGCTTTTGCTTAGTTACTTAACAGATGACTTGCACCAGTGCACTGTTCATAATGGATAAAAATGGCACAAAGGAACAAGTCTATTCCACAGATCTTGGGTATCGCTATGCAAGCTTGCCCCGCATCATGTGATATAACAACAGAGTCTTTAGTCTGGGAAATTCAAACTGGGGTGTTTATGTGCAATGAAAGAAGTCTGTGTACCAGACACCATTCAAATTTAGCTCGCAAATGGCTTATTGAGAAACATACAAATGCCAAGCTTTGTCTAAATTATTTGGATATGGCTTACGATTGTACATGTGTCTATGCAAATAGCCACAGCCACTGAAATGGCTTATCCTGAATTTAAAATCCCTCCTTAAATTTGATCTCTTGCACAAAATACCAAACAGGTGTATACCAAGTCCACCAGCACGTCAATTATGACAGCTATATGGAGCACACACAGAGACCATGGAATGGACTGGGTGTACGGCAGTGCGGGCATCGTAAGCGACACTAACTACAGAGTGGTGTTTGAGGGCGCTGTTGGGAGCAGCACTGCGTCAGATATCGCCATTGATGACGTCACGTTCACACCGGGTTGTGATAATCCCGGTACGTTTAACAAAAATTTAATCACGGCTAAACAGCGGTAACCACTTTGAAAGATTTTGGATGGAAAATGTAGGTTTTCAGCTATTGCGATTGATTTCACCAAACTCATAGTAACTCATCAATCGTAGGAATTGTGATGCATTGCAGCCCTACTTAGGATACAATGGGTTATTCTTTGTAACTCAAGTTAGCTTCGTGAAATCAACCCCTGGGTATGTTCTGATCCAACTTCAATGCAATCCATTCATGCATCACTGAGCAATTTATTACTGATTGTCCGGAAGTGGCATCACTGTTTGTCCGGAAAAATGGCTGGCATCACAATGGGCCGTACGTACAACTGTTTGTACATGTATGCGAGATAGCAGATTATAACTAAGATAACCACCATTGTACTCAACTTGTATATGCTTTTGAATGATGACCCATAAGTTAAGGTGACCATATTTTGTTGAGATGATCCGGGGACAGTGATCCGTGTCCTGGGGGAGGGGTATAATTTTGAAAAAATTTTGAATCCAGATGGTGCCTACATTCAAAATGGTGGCATCTATGGACATCTTGTCCAGTTGACATGAGTGGGTTTTACATATACTGACATGTCTTAGGCGGTTGTCTTTGCATATTTCTCTGAAGAATGGATCTTCTTCAGCACAGCATTTGTGTTTTTTTTTATATTAAGGACAATTTGAATTTTCGGGGGCATTTTGTCGAATCGGGGACATTTTCAGGGAAAATTTTTCATCGGGGACAGCACTCTCAAATCGGGGACTGTCCCCAGAAATCGGGAACGTCTGGTCACCTTACTATAAGTAGGCCTACTTTGATAATAATATGTCAGTAGGGTGCCATCTTTCTCTGTATGTTATACCCTTAAGCAAGGGTGCAACTGAGTAATTATATTACTTGAAGGCAGATCATTGACCCATGGATTGCCTCTACTCAACCTCTTCCCCAGATTCCCCCGTACCAACCCCGATCCCAGGAATGTGCGGCATTGCTGATGGTTCATTTGTCTTCTGTCCTGGTGATCGTGTCTGTATTCCATCGTCGTGGGTCTGCGACGGAGTCGTGGACTGTCCAACAGACAAGCTAGATGAGTCTTTAATTCTTGGATGCAGTAAGTTTATTCTTCAGTCTTAAAGGTACTATCATACTTTGGTAAGACACCAAAACAGAAATGTTCACAGATTTACATATAACTTTCAGGGTATGAAGGTGGTGGTGGTAGAAACATACCATTAAAATCTTTCCACTTGAAATTGTCTATTTATTCATAAAATAGTGAAACAACGACCGAAAATCTTTTTGATCTTTTAAAAGATCAAAAATCTTTTAAAAGATCTTTTAAAAGATCAAAAATTAAAGAGAAAAGACTTAAGAAATACTGTGGCCGTTTTTCACTGTTTCTCAAAAAGTGGGCACCGTATGGGACTGAAATTTTCACAGATGACTATTACTATATCGTCCTTTATATTTTTGCCCATGAATCTGTATTTCTTTGACAAAAACCAAAGTATGATACTACCTTTAAGCAGAGAAACTTTAATACTGTTTGGGCTAAGTCACTGAAAAACCCAGGGCAGGCCTGGGCTTTGCCTTGGGTCTTTGGCTTCTATAATCCCTAGCCTCGAACTGCGGCCCCTGGGCTTTGCCTGAGGACTTGGGCTTCTATAATCCAAGCATTGAGCCATCAAGTTCAAGCCCCTGCTGTGTCCTGCATCAGTTGAAATGCCAGGCCAGGCCTGGGCTTTGCCTGGGCTCTTGGGCTTCTATAATCCCCAGCCTTGAACTATCAACTTCAAGCCCCTGCTGTGTCCTGGATCAAGTCACTGAAGAGCCTGGCCAGGCATGGGCTTTGCCTGGGGTCTTTGGCTTCTATAATCCCTAGCCTTGAACTATCAACTTCAAGCCCCTGATGTGTCCTGGATCATAGTTGAAAAGCCTGGCCAGGCCTGGGCTTTGCCTGGGCTCTTGGGCTTCTATAATCCCCAGCCTTGAACTATCAACTTCAAGCCCCTGCTGTGTCCTGGATCAAGTCACTGAAGAGCCTGGCCAGGCCTGGGCTTTGCCTGGGGTCTTTGGCTTCTATAATCCCCAGCCTTGAACTATCAACTTCAAGCCCTTGCTGTGTCCTGAATCAAGTCACTGAAAAGCCAGGCCAGGCCTGGGCTTTGTCTGGGGTCTTTGGCTTCTATAATCCCTAGCCTTGAACTATCAACTTCAAGCTCCTACTTTGTCCTGGATCAAGTCACTGAAAAGCCATGCCAGGTCTGGGCTTTGCCTGGGATCTTGGGCTTCTATGATCCCCAGCCTTGAACTATCAACTTCAAGCCCCTGCTGTGTCCTGGATCAAGTCACTGAAAAGCCTGGCCAGGCCTGGGCTTTGCCTTGGCTCTTGGGCTTCTATAATCCAAGCCTTGACTGACTATATCAAGTTCAAGCCCCTGCTGTGTCCTGGATCATAGTTGGCATAAACCAGTTTATGAGAAATATTTAACTATTGTCTCCTCAGGTAACACCACTCAGCCTGACCGACCGACAAGTGCACCACAAACTGGGTCAGAAAGTAAGTAACTAAGTAACTAATAGATACTACAGATATAAAAGATCCACAATCCCAGCCCTGGCAAAGATTTTATAATATTCTTATTTCAATAATAGTTTGTTTTTAATGTCTAAATTTTTGCCTGTCCAGTTTTATGGATATTGATGTTGTTTTGTTTTTCTTCTCATTGTAAGTTTTTTTTCTAATATTTTGATCCTATCACCTGGCTGGTCCAGATTATTTTCCTTTTATTTTATATATTTTTATATATTTTTTAATATTGTAAACATGTCATTTTAGTGTTGCACTGTGTGATGCTACCGACAATGTATTGTCTTTTAAACCGAAATAAATAAATAAAATAAATAAAAAACTAATTACATGTCTAATTTATTGTTCCAGGTGACCATTTCACGGCCTTGCTCACCATGAAATTTCTGTTGTAACATAAAAAGCATTAATTAACAACCAAATTACCAAGTGTTGTGTATCAAATAATTATGATTGTTCATTGGATGTTGTTCGCTCACCATGAATAACAAATGGAATTGTTAATGGTGGTTTGTTTTATTTTATTGACTAAGGCATTTTGTGCTTAGCATTATTTTGTGCTTAACAGCTCCATGCAGGGGACAATTTCATATAGAGCTGCTTAAGCACAAAATTTGCTTAAGCATGAAAAGTCTTCCCTTGATCAAACAGGATTACCAACTAAATGTTCATGTGATGTTTACTGCATTTGCCTCGTATTCGGCCATTGTTTGCTGAGCATAACATTCATCACAAGGAGTTTTGGCTGGCATACTGATTTTATTTATCAAGGTTTTTAGTACTTAAAGGTAGTATCATAATTTGGTATTGACACCAAAACAGAAATGTTCACAGATTTACGTATAACTTTCAGGGTATGAAGATGGTGCTGGTAGAAACATACCGTTACAATTTTTTCGCCTGAAGTGGTGTATTTTTCCAGAAATTAGTAAAACAACGACCACAAATCTTTTTGATCTTTTAAAGAAAAAATAAAAGAGAAAAGACTTAAGAAATACTGTGGCCGTTTTTTTACGATTTTCTCAAAAAGTGGGCACCTTATATGACTGAAATTTTCACAGATGACTGTGACTGTATCTTCCTTGATATTTTTGCCAATGAATTTGTACTTCTTGGACAAAAACAAAAGTATGATACTAGCATGAAAAGTCTTTCTTGATCAAACAGTATTACCTGCAACCAAATGTTCATGTGATGTTTACTGCTTTTGACTCCTATTCGTCCATTGTTTGCTGAGCATAACATTCACAAGGAGTTTTGGCTGGCATACGGATTTTATTTATCAAGGTTTTTGGTGCTTAAGCAAGTTTTGGTGCTTAATTAAGCAGCTTTATGAAATTGGGCTCAGATCTTGACTGACACGTCTTTGTCTTTATTGAAACAGGTTCCCTTGTCATAGGTATTGCAGTGATAGCTGCTGTACTGGTTCTTATTCTGGTCATTCTGGTGGCTTTCCTGTTCTCCAAGAGGAGGCAGCACAGCAAGTAAGTTGATGCAAACATGGGTTACCAGTTAGATTGGAAGCGTAGGTGTTTCTGTGACTGGTCCCCTTGTGTCACTGGTAATGCAGTATGTGGTCAATGGAAAGAAGGTTACCAACCAAAATGTAAACCAAAGGTGTTTCTGCGACTGGTCCCCAGTGTGTCACTGGTAATGCAGTATGTGATCTGTTTGAAAGTAAGGTTACCAGCCAAAGGTATTGCTGGAACAGTGGTCCCCTTGTGTCACTGGTAATGCAGTATGTGATTCAATAGAAAGCAATTTAGGTTACCAACCAAAATGAAGGCGAAATAGGTGTTTCTGTGACTGGCCCCCTTGTGCCACTGGTAACAAAGTATCTGATCAAATGGAAAGTAAGGTTACCAGTCAAAATTGTTAGTGCAATATAGGTAGTGTGGAACTGGTCCCCTTGTGTCACTGGTAGCAGAATATGAAATCAGATGGAAAGCAAGGCCATCTCAATGTATAGTGTAATAGGTGTTTCTGTGACTACCAGTTAAAATGTTGGGGATAATAGGTATTGCTGGAACTGGTCCCCTTGTGTCACTGGTAACAGAATATATGTGATCATATGCTCACCCAGATGCAGTTTACCAGCTAAATCCTAATGTGTATGTAACTGCCATGGATCTACACTGGCTACAAATCTGGCATTGTTAGTTTTAATTGCTACATGCATTGTTTAATTACGACTTCTTAAACTGCTTCTTTTTTTCCTCAAAGGCGTTTTGGCGATCTGCCAAGCCAGCACGGTGTGTCTCTAAGCAACCCAGCTTACGTCAGTGATCAAATGGGTGAAACTGTTCTCTCAGATGTAAGTTTCACATTTTTGTATTGTAGTTGATATTTTAGTTTATGTGGATTAGTTGATTGTGGACATGGTGGATGGGTTAGCGGGTATGGGTTAGTGGATGATAGCTGCCCTTATGTGAGTGAGTGATTTCACTTCTTCTTTTTTTTTGAATTTTATTTTGGGATTTGGTTAAGGGGGAAGCTGATATCTTTGTTAATGTGGATTAGTTGATAATGGATTGGTTAGTGGATGAGAGTTGCCCTAATTGTGGATTGATTTCATTTGTTGTATTTTGGGATTTGGTTAAGGGGTGAAACTGATATCTTATTTAATAAGGATAAGTTGATAGTGGATTGGTTAGTGGATGAGAGTTGCCCCAATGTGTTGATTGGTTTCATTTGTTGTATTTTGGGATTTGGTTAAGGGGTGAAGCTGATATCTTATTTAATAAGGATTAGTTGATAGTGGGTAAGAGTTGCCCTGATGTGTATCTTTCCATATTTTCAATATTTATTTCCATTTTTCTTTTCACAATTATTTTTGTTCAAAACAAAATAAAAAGTTCATACGAATCAGGGCCTCCGACAATATTTTCTTACATTGAATATTCAATACTGTTTATTTTGTTTCACATATTGTTGTTTCATATTTCGTTTCCCTGAATAAGTCCTCTTCATCTCAGATGGTTAATTGTTTATAAAGTATTAATTGATAAATTAATCTCCCAGCTATAATAATGAGTTGCTGAACTTCAGATCATGTGTACACGTTCAGCTCACAAGATAAAATATTGTTACAAGTGCCATTGTTGCAACGAATCTTGGAATCATCGGATTTGCAAATCCGGTGCGACGAAACTAGGAATCCTAGTTTCGTTGACGGATTTGCAAATCCGTTGTTGTGTTCAGAGATTTCCGTGGTCGGGTTAAAAATGCATTATTTCCAGTATATTGGTTTATTTAGTTGTTGTTTATTAGATTTGTGACAAAAAAACTACTTGGGTTTAGTCATTTAGGTGGACAGCGAGGCTAAAAGCACGTCGGCCACGGCCCACGTTTACGTCCGTCCACGTTCATTCTGCTGGCGCTAGCACCATCTTCAATAGACTGGGTCCCAGTCAAAGTGTGAGGTTTGGGGCACCGGTCATGGAGTTAAAATTTTTTTAATCCATGGGTACCGGTCGCGGTGCACGTTGCAGCATGCACTGCACGCTGCATTGGTCTAAACTTCTCGCTGCCGCCGATCCGAGGCCGCCAGGATTAGTTTTTGTTTTCTTAACAATAAAGAATGTGGGGACTGGCAACGAGTCCAGATTTGCAAATTCGTACCGAAATTAGGAATCGGACGATAGAGGGCGTTTATGATCTAGTTTCGTCGGATTCGTAGATTCGTTGCAACACCATCACATAACTGTACATTGTTGTTACAAGAAGCGTTACATAAAACAGTAGTAACATTTTATATTGCTGTTACAAGTGCCATCACATAAAACAAAAGTAACTATGTACATTGTTGTTACAAGTAGCGTTACATAAAACAGTAGTAACGTTTTATATTGTTGTTACAAGTGCCATCACATAAAACAAAAGTAACTCTGTACATTGTTGTTACAAGTAGCGTTACATAAAACAGTAGTAACGTTTTATATTGTTGTTACAAGTGCCATCACATAAAACAAAAGTAACTCTGTACACTAGTGTTGTTACAAGTAGCGTTACATAAAACAGTAGTAACGTTTTATATTGTTGTTACAAGTGCCATCACATAAAACAAAAGTAACTCTGTACATTGTTGTTACAAGTAGCGTTACATAAAACAATAGTAACTTTTTATATTGTTGTTACAAGTACAATTACATAAAACAAAAGCAACTCTGTACATTGTTGTTACAAGTAGTGTTACATAAAACAGTAGTAACTTTTTATATTGTTGTTACAAGTACAATTACATAAAACAAAAGCAACTCTGTACATTGTTGTTACAAGCAGCGTTACATAAAACAGTAGTAACTTTTTATATTGTTGTTACAAGTACAATTACATAAAACAAAAGCAACTCTGTAAATTGTTGTTACAAGTAGCGTTACATAAAACAGTAGTGACGTTTTATATTGTTGTTACAAGTACAATTACATAAAACAAAAGCAACTCTGTACATTGTTGTTACAAGTAGCGTTACATAAAACAATAGTAACTTTTTATATTGTTGTTACAAGTACAATTACACAAAACAAAAGCAACTCTGTACATTCTTGTTACAAGTGCCATCACATAAAACAAAAGTAACTCTGTACATTGTTGTTACAAGTAGCGTTACATAAAACAATAGTAACTTTTTATATTGGTGTTACAAGTACAATTACATAAAACAAAAGCAACTCTGTACATTGTTGTTACAAGTAGCGTTACATAAAACAGTAGTAACGTTTTATATTGTTGTTACAAGTGCCATCACATAAAACAAAAGTAACTCTGTACATTGTTGTTACAAGTAGCGTTACATAAAACAGTAGTAACGTTTTATATTGTTGTTACAAGTGCCATCACATAAAACAAAAGCAACTCTGTATATTGTTGTTACAAGTAGCGTTACATAAAACAGTAGTGACGTTTTATATTGTTGTTACAAGTACAATTACATAAAACAAAAGCAACTCTGTATATTGTTGTTACAAGTAGCGTTACATAAAACAGTAGTAACTTTTTATATTGTTGTTACAAGTACAATTACATAAAACAAAAGCAACTCTGTACATTGTTGTTACAAGCAGCGTTACATAAAACAGTAGTAACTTTTTATATTGTTGTTACAAGTACAATTACACAAAACAAAAGCAACTCTGTACATTCTTGTTACAAGTGCCATCACATAAAACAAAAGTAACTCTGTACATTGTTGTTACAAGTAGCGTTACATAAAACAGTAGTAACTTTTTATATTGTTGTTACAAGTACAATTACATAAAACAAAAGCAACTCTGTACATTGTTGTTACAAGCAGCGTTACATAAAACAGTAGTAACTTTTTATATTGTTGTTACAAGTACAAATACACAAAACAAAAGCAACTCTGTACATTCTTGTTACAAGTGCCATCACATAAAACAAAATTAACTCTGTACATTGTTGTTACAAGTAGCGTTACATAAAACAATAGTAACTTTTTATATTGGTGTTACAAGTACAATTACATAAAACAAAAGCAACTCTGTACATTGTTGTTACAAGTTGCGTTACATAAAACAGTAGTAACGTTTTATATTGTTGTTACAAATAGCATCACATAAAACAAAAGTAACTCTGGGCAATCATTCATATGTATGCACAGCCCCTAAATTATGGAATAATTTACCATTTAACATTCAGAAATCACCATCTGTATCTTTATTCAAATCTAAACTGAAGGCACTGCTCATTTAACATACCAGGAGGTCTTGCAGGATTTTAAAATATATTTGTAAATTTTTTATTTAACATAAATTGAAATTTATTTATATTCTTTTATTTATATTTCAGTTTTCTGCAGCCGGTTATGACCCTGGGTTATTTTCATCAGAACTTAGTGTTCCCTACACAGTGAGTAAATTTCTTACTTAAAGAACACCGCTGTGTCCCCTCATGCTTTCCCTGTTTCCCTGGTCACTTTATTTGTTCTGATCCTTTCATCTTTTTATGTGTATCTTTACTTGCATGTTCTCAGTTGTCCTCTTGTCATTTAGCATTTGAGAAAGATCCTGCTGGGATCGAAAACGTAAGGCCCTCCTAACTCTGAGCAGCCTTTGAGAAAGATCCTGCTAGGATTGAAAACCTAAGGCCCTCCTAACTCTGAGCAGCCTTTGAGAAAGATCCTGTTAGGATCGAAACGTAAGGCCCTCCTAACTCTGAGCAGCCTTTGAGAAAGATCCCGCTAGGATCGAAACGTAAGGCCCTCGTAACTCTGAGCATTTTAGTAAATAAACATGTATGTAATAATTTGTGTTTTGTTAAATTTTTCCTTACAGAAACCCAGAGGTGGCAGCTATGATAATCCTCTCTATGGAACTCAGCCGGTCTCAATGCCACTTGATAATGAGACAGACTCGTGAAACAGCTACCAATGAAACAGCTCCGCTGGAATCAATCGTATCTTTTTTCTTTCAAATTGCAAGATTTCTTGTGGCCCTCATCAAGCAGGTACATGTACATGTATAACTGAATTACCCATTGTTTCTTTGGATTATTTTCATCACCTCTTCGGTGACCGTTGATTATTTTCTGTGTTGTATTCTGTCTATGGCCCTTCTTGAAACCATTGCTTGGGTTAGGGCTTGGGCTTGTGATTGGGCTTGGGCTTGGGCTTGGGTTGAGGCTTGGGCTTGGGCTTGGACTTGGACTTGGGCTTGGGTTGAGCCTTGGGCGTGGGCTTGGGCTTTGGCTTGGGTCGAGGCTTGGGCTTGGGTCGAGGCTTGGGCTTGGGTTTAGGCTTGGGCTTGGGCTTGGTCTTGGTCTTGGGCTTGGGTTGAGGCTTGGGCTTGGGCTTTGGCTCAGGCTTGGGCTTGGGCATGGGCTTGGTTTTGGGCTTATAATCCGACATCTAAAAGCCGGAAATACAGGTTGTGGTACTTCCCTGAGGTTGCAAGCTCCGTTTTCATGTTCGAAACCGAGTATGTACTTCGAAACCGCACCCCTAAACCTCTATTTTGATACCTGTTACTTAAAAATGGATGTAGGAAATGGAGCCAAGCCGGAGCCAAAGCCCAAGCTAAGGTTTTGTAAAGGCCCTATGTTAAACTTAATTGTACTTCAGTTTACTTTTGCGTCCCTGACCCATATAATTACTGTTTGTCCTTTCATGTATTATTTTATTGTTTGATTTGTATAATTATTTATGTTTTGTTCAATTGTTCAATTATTTTATGTTTTGTTCAATTATTTTATGTTTTGTTTAATTGTTTAATTTCGTTTTGTGATAGGCCTTTTCGAAAGAATAATAATAATAATAACCGAGGATGGGTACTTAGGTAGACTTTCCCATAGGATCGTGCACGAAAAATAACTTACCCTTTTCTAAAAATTCTCCAAACCAATGAACTTGAAAATGACTGTCGGTATTCTCTGTCTTCTTTTAAGATATGGGCAGTGAAAATATGTCTTTAAAATGTTGGTTGGTACCTTAGGGAGACATCGAAATGTCTCCCTAATTCCTGATGTCTCCCAAATGTCTTAAGACGCTAACCTGTCTCAATAATACCCTTTAATAGTAAAAAATAGTTAATAATAATGACGTCATGCCTCCTCCTAACATTATAATAATAAAAATTATAAAATATTGCCTTCGAACGCTAATTAAACTTAAATAACACTTAAAAAGACTTACTTCTAGAATATAATTTCTTCAAATATTTTCTGCCGGTACAAATATCTTTCCTACTTAGGTCCTCCCGGCACAAATTCCAGCACGTAATATCTTCGTATTAACGAAATATCTGGATAACAATAGGATATTATTATTTTAACTTGTAAACCCTTTGTAAAACTGTGAAGAATATAAAAATACAAACGAAACGTAATTAAATCATCTGAAATTTCCCGTAAATCTTAAATTCTCCAAATTTATTGCAATTCATAGTCGAATAATATTTTGGTTGAAACGTCTCGGAATATTATAAACAAAAGGGAGAGAAAACAATATTGTTTAATATGTAAAGCTCTAAATATTCAATTGTTTTATCCCAGCAATGGATATCATCTGATAGGCCTATTGATATTTACCAATGGTATAATTGTCTGGCGTTTACCATTGCTTGCCAAAGAGGGCGTTGTTCGTACTCCATGGAGTAAATACGTTTTAGTGAGTTTCCTCAATGGACGCACCGTACGCGCGCGCGCGTGTCACGCGTTTAAATACCTTTATTTTAGTTGCGTGATTGTCGCCAAATCATCACCAAGAATGCCACAAAGGCGATGAGATTTACTCCTCCAAGCGATATGAAGACCGCACCGTAACTCCCTGTTTTATCATACAACAAACCTAAACAGAGAAAATTCAAAATGGAAGAGTATTTAGTCGCCTAATATGGAACCAAATCTTTGACGTTTTGGATAAGCAAAGATATTGCTAAGACTAAGCTTGAGGCTAAAGGCTTGCCACTTTTTCGGCTACCGCCATTATTCTGAGGTCCACAAAACGAAATGAAGGGATTGGCCGACATGACGAAGCCGAAGAACGGCAACATCATCGTCATGTATCTCAATTCTTTTCGTTTTGGACACAAAATGGCGGAAGCAAAATATGCTTCAAGTCTCATTTCGTAAAGGACCATACACTAAGTGGGCTTGTACGATATTGTAATAGCGCTCCGCACTTACGCTAAAAATAGCACCGGATCTCAGAAAAACATTGCAACCATGCACGTGCGTCCATGTACACCGACGCGTGTGAGACAATGTTTGTCTGACAGCCGGGGATTTTGTGACGTCATTAGTGCGGAGCGCTATTGTAAAGTATGTAGCAATAAGTTGTTGCAGCGGTTTGATATAAAAAGTATTTTAGCAGATTATAGCTAGGCCTACTTCTTTATAACTGGAGTGTATTGTATGTGATGTTAAAGGAGCAATCGGGTTTCCCGGCCTAGCTGCAGCGGCTTATTCATTGCTTCCCCGCAGCTGCGCGGTCTCCAGTGCGAATCTCACCTTTTCCTTAAAGACATTACTTCTGGAAATTGAAGCTAGTAACAACATTCTTTATGCTATCCAGCAGGGGAAACATTAAATGACTGATACATTGTCAAGTTTGAAGCGTTGCTCTTATGTTGCTGTGTGTGAGTAGTTTCATGGCTTCTGACTGGCAAACGAACAAAGATAATTGACTAGTATAGGGGCACCGCCAACATAGGGCTTGATTGCTCAGTTGGTAGAGCGCCTGTACGGTATTCAGGAGGTCGCAGGTTCGAATCTCGCTTCAGACAACTTTCCTTTATCCACTTTTCAATGAATACTTAATTGGTAATTGTATATTGCGACTATCTTTCGTTTTCTAATAGAAACAATACCATTGATTCCAATTAGTGCGCCACCAAGAGTTTGCATCGCGTTGGCCAATCACAATGCACGGAATTTGTCAACCCAACGCGCATCAACCGAATCGGCGCATTGTGATTGGCCAATGCTTTGCAAACTCTTGGTGGCGCACTATTTGAAATCGCGCGTTAAACACGCGTTCGTACCTGGTAAGTATAGCAGGCAAAACCGCAGTGAACTTGGAATCATCCCGATCCAGCCAAATGCACTCCCCAGCCGCTCAATATCCACCAAGTCACAAAGCATGACGTCCACAATGAACCAGATAAGACATATCCCAACGCCATACAGTATGGCTATGGCTACGTTCCCCCAGTACGAAGTCACCCAAGGATCGATGAAGTAATACGCAGATAAGATCAACAGACCCATCCCTTGAAGAGCATTGATGTTGATCAACTGGCATTTATTGACGGCTGGTATGATGATGACACCAACAACTATCCGCGTTGCTCCAACGATGACAGTGAATGTGGCGGCATCCTCCGGAGTAAGTCCCTTGGTCTGTGTATGAGGAATGAAGTACACCAACCACGCCAAGTTGCAGAACTGAGATAAGATAATCTGTACTGCAACCAGCCAGAACGACACATCTAAGAGAAGATCAGTGTGCAGACTTCGTAATGCAGACCGTACAGCTGCCCAGACACGATTTCTTGGCTTACTCTGCTGTGCATGTGATGTTCTTTCTTCTAGGTCGACTGTACCTACGCCACCTGCTATCGGCGCATAGGCTGTGCTAGTTGGATCCTCGCGTGGAAGTCCTAACAATGCACCGCATGCGATCAAATGAGAACATATCCCACCGATGAGCAGCAAGGTCCCTCTCCACCCGTAGGTGTTCAGAAACAGCTGAGATAAGGGTGGTATAGCCATATACGCGAATGCAGCACCGGTTCCCGAAATGGAGTAGGCTGTTGTCACTGCCTGTGTGCCCTGGTAGCAACTTCCGATCAACTCTCGGCACAAAACATTGGACACTCCCAGAGCCGGTCCTAGATTACAAGAAGGTTAACAAAATGTCAAGACGCACAATCGTCTTATTGTTACGATTGAAAATGAAATCAGGACCCAGTGTGATCAAATGGTGAAGACTGTTTCTTGCTAAACCCTCGTACATGGATTACATCGTAATTAGACCATGCAGACCCCGCTGTTCAACCAGGACCCATCAAAGACACACAGCAATGACCATTTTATAGATGTACGTAGGTCTTACTTTTATTTAGAAACAACCACTCAAGGTTGCCATGGGCGGCCAATGTTGCAAAACATCTCATATTCTTAGGACAGTGTGACCAAATTCAACCAAATGGCGCTTCATAGAGGGCGCCCATTGCCTTTACTTACCTGCTAGCAGAGTCAAGACAATCACCATGACCAACAGATCAGAGATGGACGCCAGGATGAAGGCAGCGGTGACCATCACTCCACCTATCATGACGCAAATCCTGATGCCGAAATATCTCCCTAGTGGAGGCGCGAATGGACCTTTAAAAAGTTACAAAGACAATGAGAACTGTTCAGATGGCACCATAGGGGGTGGAGGCATTCATTGCTGCCTTGCTGTGGACTAGGTATCCCTTCCAGTCATATTTATACTGTGAAGAGACTATCAGTCCTGTTTCAGTATGAGGGACTGGTTTCTCCACACCATAGGGGTGGAGGCATTTATTGCTGCCTTGCTGTGGACTAGGTACCTCTTCCAGTCCTATTGGAGAGACCATCAGTCTTGTTTCAGTGTGAGGGACTGGTTTCTCCACACCATAGGGTTGGGGGCATGCATTGCTGCCTTGCTTTGGACTAAGTACCCATTCCAGGCATATTTATACTATGAAGAGACTAGGTAACATTTCCAGTCATATTTATACTGTGAAGAGACCATCAGGACTAGTAACCTCTTCCAGACACGAAAGAGACCAAGCGTTTTGAACCAGCGTCTGAAAGTTCACCAAAGTGAAGTACTCACCGAGTGGCCTTGCACATGACTTTGCACAATAATTTGATACATAAATAGGCTACACATTTTGTAGTGTGAATTCCTCAGCTTATGTTCGCCTCACAGAAGCCACTCGAGGTATAGAGGCTACGCATGAATAATACCACGAACTCAGTGAAGCCGAGGGAAGGAATTGACATCGCTCTTACCTATCACATCTGCTGCTACTTCCAGTATCACGATCATCCATCCAATCACCCACGTATCTGTGTCCATCTGGTCACGTAGGGTCGGTAGCAAGACCGCTAGACATTTGACTGCCCCAATCCAAAGGAACCAAGAACACCAAGTGCCGAGGATAGCTGCAAGTCCGATGTAACGACCACTCCCACCAGCTCCTGGCAAAGCTGCTGTACTTCTCTCGCCCATGTTGGATGTTTGTAGTCCGATATGAGTAATCACTTGAGACGATGATGATATTAATGGCAGGAGCTGTGGCACATGTGTTCTGTTATACGTACTGCTTTAGCCACTGACAGAGCCACAGCTAGGTATCTGTACATGACTAAACATATTTAGTAGCGAATTAAAATTAATAAGCCGTTTTACCGACACTGCATGCGTACCATCTAACCAGCTGTAAATGGGGCCTCCCTTTAGTCAACTATCTTTGCTCAGGGTGCCAGTCAGAAGCCATATAACCCATTAACTGCCATACCAGTGCTCTTTACCATCTGAGCTATCCAGCTGTATGATGGGGCCTCCCTATAGTCAACTATCTTTGCTCAGGATGTCAGTCAGAAGCCATAATAACCTATGACGCTATGAATATTAAATGATTTTGGTCGGGAAATAGAAAATATGCAAATGAGGCTTGCCCTTCACCGACGTGGATGAGCACTGTATACTCAGTGCTTGTGAGAGCACGTGAAAAAATCACATGCATCTATCTTTGCTGAGGGCGCCAGTCAGAAGCCATAATAACCTATGAACTGCCATACCAGTGCTCTACCATCTGAGCTATCCAGCCATATGATGGGGCCACCCTATAGTCAACAATCTTTGCTCAGGGTGCCAGTCAGAAGCCGAATAACCCATTAACTGCCATAGTGCCATACCAGGGGCCAACTTCACGGCCCTGCTGAGCACAACAATTTGCTAATTAAATTTCCGTCTTGAAAACCAAATGTCTACGTGTTGTGTATCACTTGTTCTTTGGCTGTTCGCTGATCAAATAGAATTTTTGATGGTGGTTTGTTGTATTGAGCAAGGCACTGTATGTGCTTCGCAATTTTTGGTGCTTTACAGCGCCATGAAATTGCTCCCATCACTCTACCATCTGTGCTATATGCTGCCCTGTGATTGGACATTTCCAGTAGACTACAATTCGCGCTCAGGGTGCCAGTCAGAAGCCACATAAAATTTACTACCATACCAGCGTACATGTGGCTATTCAATTTGAGTCCAGGGTACAGCGGTAAGACAACACGCAGCTTCAAATGGCACAAAAATGCTTTTATTAAAATGCTTTTATTACAAAAATGTTGTTATTTCCATGCATTTTGAAAAGGAAAACAGTTTCATAGTTTCATGTGGAAAACAAAATAATGAGAATTACATTCAACGGAACTAAATGGAAATGAATTTTGTTGATATTGTGTGAAGTCCATAGTGCATGTTTAAAGGTGTAATACATTATTGGTAAAGGTCACAGAACAGCACTCACACTTCGTCTGATCCAGCATGTACATGGAATGATAATCCTGTGGACATTTGAGCTCAATCGGACATCTCAGTCAAGAGAAAGTAGTGAAAACCCGACTCAATTTTTCTTATCAAACATAAAGAATGGTTTTCATCTTACCCCGAGATAAAAACTGTTTTCGGTCTCAGATTTACTAATTTCTGGATAAATACAGCATTTCAGACGGAAGTATTGTTACGCCATGTTTCTAGGCAGCACCATCTTCATACCCTGAAAGTTATACATAAATCTGTGAATATGTCTGTTTGGGTATTATATGTTACCAATCCTGTACTGTATACCTATTATTATTATTATTATTTTATTCGTCATCATCACAGCAGACAAAAACAAAAACAAAACAATTATACACATAATGACAAGATGACAGGAGTTGAGAAAGCGAACTAAATCACTAATACCAACAGGCAGTCAACCCCAAACAACAAATATATGAAATTACAAATATAACAGGCAAGAATAAAGGTAAACAAGAATTTAAGAAAAAAGGAACATTACATTAGGAATACATTAGGTACGTACTATCACTCTGAAATTGCCTGAAATGCTGTATTTATCCAGAAAAGAGTAAAACCAATTGTACGAAAACTAAAATTGATCTTGGGAATTTCAAAAATCCTATGTAAAGATGTAAAACATCATCGGCGTTTTCATTGTTTTCCCAATTAATTGGGCACCGTATGGGACTGGGAATTTCACAGATGTATGTTATACATCTTTCTTGATATTTGTGCTCATGAATTTGCATTTCTGTGATAAAAACCAAAGTATGATAAGCTAAAATGCACACTGTTTTGCCTATTGGCATTTTTTCCTATGGGGAATGGTACGGCCTGGTCCCCTTCCCCAATACAAAATCAATATCTCAAGCAAACAAACAATAAATGTAAACGTAAGCTCCTTGCAGCGTTCATCTTGTTACCCTGATGACACTTCGTTGTGTTTACCCAAAACCCTTTCGCTGATACAAAGGCACTTCACGAGATCTGACGGACGGTAGCGAACGCAGGGGCCCTTTCTCGGCCGTGCTGAAGTGCAAATCCTCCGGTAAACATTGTCGTGATTGCACGGTGCTTTTGGACGATCAATATCCGATATGTTTTTAGCTGCTTTTGATAATTGATCCAGGGTTTTCTGTTCATACTGAACTTGTTAACGACTTAAAATTTATTTTGTATTTTAAAGGAGTTTGATCGCGGCAAGAACCCTTTCTTTGTCAAGGGCCTTATTGGTCTAAACAACAACAACAACAACAACAACAGTTTTGATCTCGAGGTGAGACCAAAACTCCTGTGCTTGAAAATACCGCGGGAACGTTTTTCACTGTTTTCTCCAAAAGTAGGCACCGTAAGGGACTAGAAATTTAAAAGATGACTGTTACTTTATCCTTCCTTGATATTTATGCTCATGATCAGCATTTCGTTGACAAAAACCAATTAATTAAAGAACGTTACCTTTAAAAAGAAAAAAAATGAAAAGACTCGTGGAATTTCATTATCAGAGAAAAATAGAACCCAAATCATGAGTAATCTGAATGGCATTCCTCAAACTCCCCATTTGTACTGTTACATTGAAGTGGAATGCCATATCATTATAATTAAACCTATAAAAGAAAATATTAACCTCAGCGAAATAATTTGACGTGATTCATGGAGCTCAGGCTCCGGCTCCGGCTCCAGCTCCGTCAACCATATAAATCAAATTAAGGTTGTGGTTTTTCATTGAAGCTGAAGCTCTGTTTTCCTTTTCAAACCAGAGAATCTACTTCCGAGCCGCAGCCAAAAGCCTCTTTTTTGATACCCGTAATTTTAGAATGGATTCACGAAATGGTGTCTGAGCCTGAGCCTTGTCGCTTACAAGAGCGGCTTCAATTACCAGACAATGTTAATCCGTTGTTATCGGATTACTGCTATTAATACTGCGTGTAATTGCTATCCAAGGGTGTGTTAATCGGATTGATCGAGATAAAGGGATTATCATTAGTAATTAATTGGTCTAGCAAAATCTTCTACATGTCCGAAACAACATAGTATTTAAAGCGATAGACTATGACTTGTGTGCATTCATCGGCTGTACATCGTGAACTTGAAAGGTAGTATAATGATATAATCTTTCTTCGGTTGAGTTGATAGGAAAGCTGCGGTCTGTTCATAATTTGATTTCTCATCGAATAAAAACAAACCTGTGAAATTTTCAGCTTAATTGATCATGGAAACAGTAGAAAACACTGGCAAAAAAACGTTGCAATTTTGTCTCGAAATTATATGTAATTGTAATTGTGAGGTTTGGATCTCGAAGATTTTCGGTCTTTCGTTTTATACGTTTCTGCAAAAACCCGCGTTTCAGGAAGAACAGTTTTAACGGCTTGTTTGTACCAGGTCTATCTTTGTACCCTGTAAGTAAATCGGTGAACATGTCTAATAAACAGGTATTTTAATATCTTTGTTGAATAAGAAAAAAGGGGGAAAATCCCGGTGTTTTTCTCTTTTCGCGCGATATGATTAAATGCAAATTGTGAGTTTTCGTACGGTACGCCGTGCACTGGCATAACCCCTACGTCCCCCTTCCGTGCATATACGTATTGTATGGACGGCCCATAAACAATTTTTATAACTTTGACATTACATAAATTTTCCCACCAAATTTTACAATTAACTGTATTGTCAATATCACAGTCTATTGTGTTATGCAACCTGTTGTTTAGAAATATTATGACTAAAGCAGAGTGTACACTGTCTACAATATTGTCTACAATTGTAGACAATAATGTCACTGTCACTAATTGTCACTGTAATTGTCACTGTTGCAGAGTTAGGGCAACACACCTGGGCAACATGACTTTGGGCCCAGTGTACACTAGCAACATTTTGACCAACATGTTACCGAGATGTTGCTGCGACATGTTACCCAACTCGTTTTGCTGTGTGTACACTGACAACATTTTCAGCAACAGTACCTGGGCAACATGTTACCGAGATTGTTACCGAAATTGACAGTGTACACTCTGCTTGATAGGCTTTTAAACAACAATAGCCTTTTGTGAACTCGTCTTCACTGGGCTTGCGCTGAAATTTAACAGGTTAACCGAAATGGCAAGTTCGAATTATCTTAGAATATAGTACATGATTCAATCAATACGATTAAAGGTACAGTACAGGATTTGTAACATACCCAAACAGAAATGTTTTCAGATTTACGTATAACTTTCAGGATATGAAGATGGTGCTGGTAGAAACATACCGTGAAATAGTGTATTTATCGAGAAATTAGTAAAACAAAGACCGAAAACAGTTTTGATCTCAGGGTAAGAGGCCTAAATTAAATCCTCCTTTATTTTCTATAGACAAAATTAGTCGGGTTTTCGCTAGTTTCTTGTGACTCAGATGTCCGATTGAGCTCAAATGTTCACAGGTTTATCATTTCATGTACATGTTTGATCAGACAAAGAGCGAATCATGTTCTGTGACCTTTACCAATCATGTATTATACCTTTAAAGAATTAGGTGTTGGAGACAATAAGTCTTGATCCGCCTGGAGGTAAGTTCTTACAGGTGGATCCTTGTATTGTTGTTAAAGTATCCCAGGTACTGGGAAGAACCGTGTGTTTGAACAAAGGCTAAGACTCAGACCTTTACCTTTAATACCAGTTGTTTGCTCAGAGGGGTTGTTTGCACGTAATGACAATTCATACGTATAAAGACACATGCATGTAATTTGATACCTAGCTCTATGATACCACTTATTTTCTCACGTCGGTTCAGGGCTAAGCAGATCTTCCAAAGCGTTGTGATTTAAACTAAAGCTGCATGTATTCAAAAAGATTTAAAATCTTCACAATTCTAAGCCTGTATCTCCTGGTGGTTTAAGTGATATTTACGGGAGAGTTGCGTCATGAAACGGACTCCAGTTGGGAAAACATCTGTTTATAGAGTAATAAATGTACATGTACATGTGCAGTATAGTTCATTTGATTATATTGTTGCAGTTTCATCATGCTTGGGGTTAGGAGGGCCAGGCTGACGTTTCAATCCTAGCAGCATCTTTCTCAAAGACTGCTCAGATTTAGGAGGGCCTGATGTTTTGATCCTAGCAGGATCTTTCTCAAAAGCTGCTCAGAGTTAGGAGGGCCTGATGTTTTGTTTGATCCTAGCAGGATCTTTCTCAAAGGCTGCTCAGAGTTAGGAGGGCCTGATGTTTTGTTTGATCCTAGCAGGATCTTTCTCAAAGGCTGCTCAGAGTTAGGAGGGCCTGACGTTTTGATCCTAGAAGGATATCTTTCTCAAAGGCTTCTCAGAGTTAGGAGGGCCTGACGGTTGGATCCTGGCTGGATCTTTCTCAAAGGCTGCTCAGAGTTAGGAGGGCCTGATGTTTCGATCCTAGCAGGATCTTTCTCAAAGGCTGCTCAGAGTTAGGAGGGCCTGACGTTTTGATCCTCAGTTTAGAAGGATATCTTTCTAAAAGGCTGCTCAGAGTTTGGAGGGCCTGACGTTTCGATCCTAGCAGGATCTTTCTCAAAGGCTGCTCAGATTTAGGAGGGCCTGATGTTTTGATCCTAGCAGGATCTTTCTCAAAGGCTGCTCAGAGTTAGGAGGGCCTGATGTTTTGATCCTATCAGGATCTTTCTCAAAGGCTTCTCAGAGTTAGGAGGGCCTGACGGTTGGATCCTTGCAGGATCTTTCTCAAAGGCTGCTCAGAGTTAGGAGGGCCTGATGTTTCGTCCCTAGCAGGATCTTTCTCTGCTGCGATCGAAACATCAGGCCCTGACTCCAGCCAATTTTTATAAATTTCAGGCTGTCATTATTACTTGTTTGTTTTTTGACGCAGTTTGTTTTACCTGGGATCGATTTCTCCAAACTCATCGTATTTTCTATCAATCATAGGACTTATGCATTGCAGCCCTACGTAGGATACGATGGGTTGCCCTTCGTAATTCGAGTTGCGATCAATCGTGAAATCGAACCCAGTAATTCCAACCTTTAACGTTATACGCATGAGGTAAATCCAAGGCCAAGGGATACATGATCTGCTGTTGATATAGTTTGTCATGATTGTGTTCCGAAACTGGAGAAAACGGAGACCTCTTTCTAAAATTAATATGCACACAACATCTGTGTATGATTAGTATTGTATTTCCGATACAATTAATTTAGCATATTTTAAACTTGGGAAGTTGGCCTACTGCTAGTTTCGAAACGCCAAACCCTCCCAACACTAAGCAGTATTGTTTTACATGTATGATGTTTTTTTTTATACAACTTAAAGGTAGTATCATCTTTTGGTAGCATACCGAAACAGACAGTTTCTTCACAACTTCACAGTTTACGTATAACTTACAGGGTATGAAGATGATGGTGGTAGAAACATACCGTAACATCTTTCTGCCTCTAATGCTGTACTTATCAAGAAAAGAGTACAACCAGTGACCAAAATTATTTTTGATCTTTTAAAGATCAAAAATAAAAGAGAAAAGATTTAAGGAATCGTAGGATTTTGTCAGTTTTCTCAAAAAGTGTGCAGCGTATGGGACTGAAATTTTCACAGATGATTGTGACTGTATCTTTCTTGATATTTTTGCCCATGAATCTGTATTTCTTTGACAAAAACCGAAGAATGGCGATATAATGTTTGGGAATGGGAATTCTTCTGCTATGTTTGTACCACGTAGTCCCTGGATTTACCTTTATTTAGTTTAGGAATTACGCTCCCCTCTGGCATGACAACTAGTGAAACAAAATATCAACTTGTCAGACTCGTCCATTATTCATCCGGGGAGCAACTGTACGCAGTTGTTTTCCAACTGAGTTGCATAACAATTGCGTTCAGGCTGTAAGAATCATGAAATTGAGAATGAATTATGTGTCAACGTCATTTATTTCGGGGTGGTTTTGTTTCGAAATCTGAGATCGGGTTTTGTGCACGGAAATCGAAAATACATACTCCCTGAAAAGGTCATGATATGCCATATGGAGTTATAACAACCAAGGATGGCTTAGGGGACATTGCCGTAGGGTCGTTTCCTACTTCTTGTCCTTTTTTGTAGCTCTTTAATCTTAATTATTACAGCTATAGATAAAATTCACTGTAAAGGTGTACTGTAATCAAATTTAGGAAAGTGATGAAAGCGCTTTAAGATTATTGCTTGATACATAATTAATGTCTATATAAATTTATATTTATATGTAAATGCTTAATTTTCAAGTATTCTGCATGTGACGTAAGCAAGGTTTTTCGTCGCGAGAAGTGGGGTGCTAAATTATGGGCCTAAAATACCTCCTTTTTCTATATACAATATATTTTAGCACAAACATTGCATGGTAGACAGGTTGAGTTTTATATATTACACATATATTTAACTTCATAAATGTTTTGGTTTCAGTAAACCTTAAAAGTAGGCCTATACGTAACTAGCCACTTCGATACACTGTCTGAAAAATCTACTTGAATTTCTATCGTCAAGCTGCTATCAGTCAAATAACCCTAACCCTTTGCTTGTAATGGACGAGTCTATTGACGTCACTCAAACTTCTTGTACCGGTCAGTAACATTTTACAAACGCCAGAGAAAAAAGGAATAAGTCTTTGCTTCAATAATGATGTATCCAAGAAACATACATCATCTAACCAAACACTATGAAGGGTCTGCGGCTAAAATTAGTTAATAAACAAGAAATGTTTGAACTTAGGATTTGGGGATTGTGTGTGGGGTAGATCCAGGAGGGCAATATAAAGGGCGTTAGAGAGGGTTTGTGCCACTGATTGCTCTGGAGGACAGAAAGGTGTTGCCTGCTCAGTTCTTGGGGAAGAAGATTCTACTTAACGTAAGTTCACTTCCATAACACATCTCGATTGAGTGCGTCATGTAGGCCTATATTGATTTCACAGTTTGCAAAGTGTTTCTAATTTTATAAACGTACTATCATACTTTGGTAGCATACCGAAACAGAAATCTTCACAGATTTACTTATAACCTACGGTACAGGGTATAAATACGATGATGGTAAAAACATACCGTTATTTTTTTCTGCCAAAAATGCTGTATTTATCCAGAAGAGAGTCATACTAATGACCAAAAACAATTTTGATCTTTTAACGAAAAGATTTGAAAACTACTGTGGGCGTTTTTCACCGTTTTCTCAAAAAGTGGGCATCCTATGGGACTGAAATTTTCACAGATAGGGGCCTAACTGTTACTGTATCTGTCTTGATATTTTTGCCCATGAATCTGCATCTCTTTGACAAAAACTAAAGTAGGATATTACCTTTAAAGGCATTGCATACGTTTGGTAACGACTCTGAAAATTTATGGCAATAAAAACCTACTTGGTGAGAAGTACAGCTGCTTTGGATAGTATAATGCATATTGAGAAATGTTCAATTCGAAGTACCGCGGTTATGGAAAAAATATGTCACTTTTTATCTCCAAACATTATGAATCTGAGAAGCGTTATGGCCGTAACGCTTCTCAGCCATTGACTAACTGTTCTCTGGCGTGAAATAACCGCTCTAGTTTGTCGCCAAAATCTCAAAAGCGCTACCACCTTTTGAATTGAAACTTTCACAGGTTAGTTTTATGGTATATATATACAATTATATTGGTTTGAAACAAACAGTAGGCTCAAATTACCAAACGTATGCAATCACTTCAAGATAATAGCGGTATGTGCGTGGTTTTATGGCTTCTGACTGCCAAACAAATTAAGATAATTGACTAAGTTAGGGACACCATCAACATAGTGATGGATAGCTCAGTTGGTAGAGCACTGGTACAATGGTTTGAAGATTCGCAGGTTCGAATCCCGCTTCAGTCAATTCTTCATTGTTCACTTTCAATGGGGTTTTCACGGGTCAAAGGGATGATCAATCATGCATTTTTTAAAAATATGTTATTGAGCTGTTTAAAGACATCGTGGCAGTCTTTTGTGGCAGTCTTTTATAACTCAGATGCGTTTGATATTTTCATCTCTGAGTTAGGCCTAGGTCTAATGGTTATAAAATTTCATGTTACAGGGTGACGTCATCATGCTGAAATTGAGCCTTTTGGTGGGCGTGGCCTGCCTCCTGGTCATGACTCAGGCCAGGCCAGCCAAGGAGGGTGACCTCCGTGACCTGATGAAGGAGATTATTGAAGATGAACTGAAGGAAGAATTAGTGGAAGAGCTCATGAAACTGGAGGGCAAGAATGGCGACAAAGGTAGGCGCCATCTTTTTTTAATTAAATCTCAATTATTTCTGCTTTTTCACATGAACCCCAAAACTCAAAACAAACTTTCATCTACCCCTCTCTTGGTTTCATTTCACATTTCATTGTCATTTCCTTTTATTTGCATGTCTCTGGCTTTCATGGGATGGGATAGTGAACATCGGGACTCCGACCATAAACTTTGATCTCGATCACTTTTGCAGGATGTAGACTTTGTTCTTTATCCATCCAAATAACCACGTGTACCATCCAGACTTGTTCAGATCTGAAATGTTATTAATATGAAGTTAATTTACTTTTAAAACATATACACAGAAAGTCACAGTACTGTACGTGTATTTCAGTGGCTAATTTACAACATAATGTAGAAAACCACCTATGACGAATTATTGTACCTTGGAATACTAGAATTTCATTGCATTTGGTCAAAAAACATGAAGCAAGGAGTTTTAAACGTGCTATTAAAGGGAGGGTACAGAATTGGTAAGACAAAATACACTTCATAATCACAGATTCACATAAAACTTACACAGTATAATGGTGATGATAGAAGAAAACATCCCATGAAATGTTTTTGTCTGAAATGCCATATTCGTTGAGAAATAAATGAAACTATTTTCCGATTGGAATAAATCGCTTCGAAGCGTTTTATTCATTCTAAATGTGTACAGTTCTCCGTACACGGGTTTTCACTATTTTCTCGTGACCCAGATGGCTGATTGACCTCAAACTTCTACAGGTTTGTCAGTTAGAGTATATGATGGATTACATTATGTGCTTTCACTGTCAGCAACGGTTTTGTCGCAAACACCAGTTCTGTACCATCCCTTTAAAGTATTATTTATCATGAGGCCTAGGCCTATCATAAACAAAAATCCATTTACATTGTATACATGTATGCATGCATATGGTACAGTACACACAGGTACAACCATACACTACATGACAATACACACAGGCCGGTTATGGGAAAGTATCAGATTAGGCCTAAAAAAAATGGTTGTGTTGCCCTCCGCGACCGACCGTAAAATGCCAAAACTTTGGGTCGGGATTTTTTTAAATTTTTTTTTTTCTCCGAGTCCTAAAGTATAAAAACTCACAATTTTTGACAGAAAATGTAAGATTTAGCAGTAAGAAAGCGTGTCTCCTCAAAACGACCCAAGACCGTTGATTTATAAGCCCTGGTGACCATACATCCTGTATTTGTTCTTAAACGTTTGAAAGTCGGCCAAAAAAACTCACAAAAAAAAACAAAAAAAATCGACCGACCGACCCAAAATTTTAATTTTTCCACGTGAGGGCAACACAACAATTTTTTTTTTAGGCCTTATGCAGCGATCTCTGTGTGTTGCCCTTTTGAACCGGCCATTGCCATGGTAGCTGACAACAAGCCTCGAAGTTCAGATTATGCATATTCAATCACCATACGTCATACGCGCTGTGCCTTATTACCATAATCTGGCCCCGCCCTCAAAAACAAAATATCCAAGACGTTACTTGCGATCCATATTCCCTGCGGTTAGTCACATCGCGCGGCCCTCTATTGATAGTCTTGGTTCAAGACTGTATTGGTGTGGATACTCGAACCGCACTGACCATACGTGTGTACGTACAGGTAATCCGCACACCCGTAAGCACGGACCTGTCACTAATACAGTGTTATCGAAGGCCTTTACGAATGGGTGTACGTACGTGCGTGTCAGTGCGGATAATCGGTTCGTACGTTCGAGTACGGTAATAACATAGTCGTGGACCAAGACTACTCTATTGACCGCACTTGCACAAACACGTACAGTGTACGTACATGTAGGTAGGAATTTACGTCTTGGAACCAAGACTAGGTATAGTACTGTGTACTGTGTAAAGATGGTGTCTCCCACGGAAATCATTTTCATGCTGGTTCGTTCGAACTTTATGAGAGAGAAATGACACTCAAAGCCCAAGATATATAAAGCCCTGATCATATCGCTAGAAAAAGCAAAAGAGGAAAGATTTTGAGCCTTTATCTTACATATTCATTTTTATTTCGGTGGTTGTATGAAGTTTTGAAGACGTTGCAAAGTTGAGTTTCAGAAAAAAATGCGATCGGCCTACAAACAATGACAAATGATGGTCAGAGTGCGGGACATGAAAGTACGTATCGCGTGCGGCAACTTTTGTTTCAATGGTTTAATAATTTCTTAGTTGTATCGTTCATACCATGTGTCTTATTTCTCCATGTTGGTACAAAACTGCAGTACACAATCATATACATACACATATACATCCACAGGCATGGGCCCACTGACACAGAGCTTGGTATGTGGAGTTGTGGTTCAACCTTAGGGCAATTAAACTGTTCCCATCTCAAGAATATATCAAGCTTTCTTTATGGACTAAAGAAACTGATATTATTCCTGTCCAAACTGTAATTCTTGCTTAACACATAACAATTAAATAAGTTCTCTAACAACATTTCTAAAGCTTTAACTTTTAGTACTTTCCCTGTTTAAAGTTGAGATTTCCTCCTTTCTCATCAAACCAACTAGACAAAAGTGAGAACAACACAAGTTTTAAAGATGTTTCACTTTCTACATCAAAGATCAAAATAACTATATCTATGCTAAGTAAAGTTTCACTTTCCATAGTTTAGCAATGCATGGACACAAACTTATTCCTTCTTCAGTCTTGATGAAACGTTAATCAAATAACAAAGGAATATTCAAAGTCACTTAGCCTAACAATTAAGAAATGCAAAGCCAATTGGTAAACTTCTACAAATGAATAAAACAATTGGTATTAAAAAAAATTAATACATTATATTGTACATACCTGTTGAATAAGGGTAGAGGGAATACACCATTAATATTCTGACGTGTACTGCTCACTTGAATGGTTTTGCCACAAGTGACAAACACATACACTGAAGGTCAATATTCCCCTGTCCACATATATACATGTATACAGGCCTATTCCATTTCCTGTAGAGGGGCTTTTAAAAGCTAAACAAGAAATAGGGGTGCCCGAAAATAGACACACAGCCCTCTATATACAATTGACCCAGGGCTTGATTTCACCAAACACAGAGATTAATTTTAAGATGAGTTGTCATTGACAACCCCAACCCTAACCCTAACCCTATTTTTTAGATCACCGTAGTGATTTGTTGTGCCATAGTGTTGTTGTGTGGCAGCACACTTGAGTGCTTAGCAATTAATTATGATTCACACGTAAGATCAATCTTAGTGCTTTGTGAAGTCGGCCCCAGGTTTTTCATTGAAGCTGAAGCTCTGTTTTCCTTTCCAAACCAGTGAATCTACTTTCGAATCGCAGCAAAAACAATTTTGATAGCACAAAAATAAATTTGCTGAGCAAAATGTTTTGCTCAATAAACACAAACCATCATTCAATTTGATGTTCTTGGTCAGCGAACAACAGCCAAAGAACATGATCACAAGTGATACACAACACGTGGAAATTTGGTTGTTAATTCTGTTTGTATTCAAACAGAAATGTCATGCTTAGAAAATGTACTAAGCAGGGCCGTGAAATTGGCCCCTAGGTTTTACTATTGGCCTACTGTGGATATACAGTACATATAGTTGGAATTGGCGAGCCTTTCCGTGAATCGTCATTATCTTATTCCAATGCAATTGAAACCTATTGTTGGCCTATTAGAGTACACATTTTCTCATCGAGAATAGCAGTTACTTTTCTGCTAGAACATGACCTAGGTCCCAAGCCTCTCGCAAAATCTCGCGGGATTTGGTTTGATTTTTGCCTAATTAGTAGACTATTGAATTTTTATTCTCTAACAGATGATCTTCGTCTAGAAGGTACCAAACCCCCGCCGCCAGAGGGCAGCAGACCACCCCCTCCCGAAGAGCGTAAGCTGAAGAAAGATGGCGACGACAAGGATGGGCGTAAACCACCACGCCAAGAAGGCACCAAACCCTCGCCACTAGAGGGCAGCAAACCACCCCCTCCCGAAGAGCGTAAGCTAAAAGAAAAGAAAGATGACGACAAGGATGGGCGTAAACCACCACGCCCAGATGGCACCAAACCCTCGCCACCAGAGGGCAGCAAACCACCCCCTCCCGAAGAGCGTAAGCTAAAAGAAAAGAAAGATGGCAACGACAAGGAAGATAAGGATGGGCTAAAAGCTAAAAGAAAAGAAAGATGACGACGACAAGGATGGGCGTAAACCACCACGCCCAGAAGGCACCAAACCCTCGCCACCAGAGGGCAGCAAACCACCTCCACCCGAAGAGCGTAAGCTAAAAGAAAAGAAAGATGGCGACGACACGGATGGTCGTAAACCACCACGCCCAAAAGGCACCAAACCCTCGCCACCAGAGGGCAGCAAACCACCTCCACCCGAAGAGCGTAAGCTAAAAGAAAAGAAAGATGGCAACGACAAGGAAGATAAGGATGGGCGTAAACCACCACGCCCAGAAGGCACCAAACCCCCGCCACCAGAAGGCAGCAAACCACCTCCACCCGAAGAGCGTAAGCTGAAGAAAGAAAAGAAAGAGGGCGAGGAACGCAAACCAAAACGCCCAAAGGGCGAAAAACCACAAGGCCCCAAGGCGCCTGAAGGAAGCAAACCACCACCGCCAGAGGGCAGCAGACCGCCACGCCCTGAAGACAACGAACCTGAAGGCAGTGGCGAGCCACCACGCCCAGATTTGGCAGATGACCTTCGTGAAGAGCGTATGCTCGTTCGTCTTTACCATTTCCTTGAGAAGCAGTAAAGCAACCCCACGACTTGGCAGCCATCTTAGAAAAGTTTGAACGAAGATTTATAACAACTACATGTATTATTGTGTGTGTGGCTAAATCATCTTTTCAGAGTACCTTATGTAGCCTCTTTTGCTTTTACTCAAAATTGTTATTCTCTATTTTAGGTCGTGTCTTAATTATCTGGCTGCGGCTGCAAATTACACATGACAGTCACTAGCCAGTGACTATAGCCATTTCCATAGACTTGTGTGTTATTTGCGGTCTCAGCCAGAGAATTGGGACACAGCCTTATATCATTTTTGAAACTGTTGACACAAAACTGCAATTTCCCTTTTTGTTTAGAGAATGACTTACCGGACAAAATGAGTGAATAAAATTCTCGTCTCAGTGCAAGATAATGAATCATATTTTGTGAGTTTATTTTATACTGTGTCACAGCAACACGTTCATTACTAAACACTTTGTTTATTTTACAGTAATGATTATAGTCAATGGGTTGAGGTTGGTGTAGCGGTTCTTTCCTTGCGTTCACCTCTGTGGCCTGGGTTCGAGTCCACCTATAGGTCCATATTGGATTGGGTTTTTAGTCCCTAACTGATTCTACGGGTTTAACTCAGAATATACTCTGGGGTTCCTCCTACGTCTTAAACTGTACCTGTTGTTAGCTGTACCAGTTATTCTTTATAAAAAGTTGTTTTCCCTTTATAGGTATCGGACCTGCTTGTACACCGTTACCATAATATCATACTTTGGTTTTTGTCAAAGTATTAAATGCAGATCCATGGGCCAAAATATTAAGGAAAATACAGTAACAGTCATCTGTGAAAATGTAGGGTCACCAATTGTAGGAGTATCAGTATAGACTATGTTACTGGAACCTCCATGGCTCGAAACACGTCAGCAGTTTATTACTTGTATTGAGGGAGAGCTATGTGTTATAATTATAATGCTAGAGGCAGTGGCGTCACCAGACTTTTGAGTCTGGGGGGGGGGGGGGCACAAGGGGGGCACTAGCAATTGTTGGGGGGGCAAACGTTTTATATACTATATTTTTTTTTCACAAAACCCAAATTTCAAATGGGGGGGGGCACGAGGGGGGGCACAAGGTTTTCCAGGGGGGCACGTGCCCCCCCCCTGGCCCCCCCTTGGCGACGCCACTGGCTAGAGGACGATGCGCTCTGGGTTTTGTAAAGAGTCTCCATAAATGGGGCCGAGGTCATTATAGAAACGAAGGATTGAGCTATAGAATACACAGTGCGGGAATTGTGACGAGTTCGAGTGCAGCGCTAGCAATGTTTGCATAATACGTGACACGGCCGCAGTGAACTTGAAATAGCTATAAGCAAAGAATACAATAGAATAGAATAGACTTAAGTTTGCCTCGCTTCAACTGTTGTATGCAAATTAGGCTTGCCCTTCACCGACGCGGATGAGCACTGTATACTCAGTGCTTGTTATGAGCACTGTATACTCAGTGCTTGTGAGAGCACGTGAGAAAAAAAAATCACATGCTTCTCTGGTGGGATTCGAACCCACGACCTCCCGCCCACCAGTGCAGATGCCTTACCTGCTATAGGCCACCGAGCCAGCCGGGGTCTGCAGGGCGAATCGAATCCAATATCGCCGCATGAGCAAGCATCTGATTTTTTCTCACGTGCACTCACAAGCACTGCGTAAACAGTGCTCATCCACGTCGGTGAAGGGCAAGCCTAATTTGGATATTATCTATTTCCCGACCAAAATCATTTAATATTCATGCTTCAACTGTCGGTTCTGAACCAATGAGCATGAGAAATATCCACTGAAAGTCCCGTAATAGCTGCTATGAATGGAACAATGGGTCCGGGCGAACTGGATCCACCCCTGTTGTGGTTCAGATAACGTCTCGCTTGAACTATGACATTCAATCTATACGGTAGGCCTACCGAACAAATTATAATCCGTGAGAAAAAAGAACAAA